>JARHVA010009032.1:135000-375000 GCA_037957365.1 Torreya grandis
TGTGTGTGTGTGTGTGTGTGTGTGTGTGTGTGTGTGTGTGTGTGTGTGTGTGTGTGTGTGTGTGTGTGTGTGTGTGTGTGTGTGTGTGTGCGTAAGGTGTTGATGCAACATTGTTAAAAGAATACAACTATAACATAGTCGAAGTCAGTAGAACTAGATTTATAAATTGTGGTTCAACTAGAATGGTCACTAAAACTTTAGCTACACTAGAGGTGGATGCCAATGTAGTTGTGGTAGTATTTTTTGGAACTAAAATGTAGGTAGGCCTAGTTTGAGTCTACTCTAGTGTGTATTTGGGAATTTGAGGACCTTGAAGTGAGTAGGAATGACCTTTGTTTATGAAGTTATTTTCTTAATGGCTTTCATCTGTAGATATAGTGCATGGCTTTCTTGGAATCCAATGTCTATGGATTAAAAATCAAGCAATTCTCTTTTGAATAACTGAGGAAACTTGTCCATAAAAATTTTGTTCTTTCCCAATGTAGTGCTGACCTCAGCATGTAGTGCCTTGGTTCCTATGATTTCATCTCTTGTAAAATTCACTAGTTAGACTATTTCATCAGTGTTTATATAAATAGTTCCATTAATTTCTACTCTAAAACTATCAAGTGTTACTTATAGGAGATTTACACAAATGGGTCTAGGGAATAACTACCCTTATGAAGTGCCTACTTGAGTATATCTTAAATTTGTTAGGATAAAGATTGCTTCTCCTTGATTTGCAAATTGTTGAACTAGATCTCACATCTCTTGATTCCACTCAAGTAAGTTTTTCCTTTTGGCAACAATGTAATTATGTGCCCATGGAGCTTTAATAGATGTTATTAAATTTAAATGGGTGCAAGCCTTATTCCTAGTTGCTTGGTTTATGAGTCATATCTTGTCACCAATGTATTTTATTTTTTAAAACAATTGAAGAATATCACCCCACTTGGGTTAAGATATGGCCTTTACAGACCTTATTAAACTAATGGTGTCAAATAGCTTTATATATGTCCCCTGTAGGTTGTCCACAATTTCCTTGGGAGCCTGGCTAGTATTCCTCTCTAGTTGCCTCTGTATAGGATGATCAAAACTTTTGAACATCTCTTTTATAACCCCTTCAACAACATCTACAAGAGTGTAAGGTTCCTCTCTATATATGTCCAAGTTTGAGGGATTTACTTTTCTCTATTTTGTCGAAGAATATGTCTTCCCATTGTTCCAACTCAACCTATTAACCTTAAACAACAAAAAAAAATTATCTTAACCTTTCTCAAGGTGTTAATCTATCTATCAAAATGAAACTTTATTATGGGTTTCTCAATAATCACCAAATCCTATCTTCCTAGTTCTCCTTATTATAACTATAGAGTCCATGAAGGAATGTTTAGCACAATTTGTTATTCTATTTGATTTATTTTCGCTATACATTTTGCTTGTTTTGTAGGAGTAGCTAAAGGGGATTTCCCTAGAGGTTGTATAGCCTTAGGGAAAGACTTCTATGATACAAAAAAATGAGGAATAACCTTCCTCCATCTAGTACCCTACCTTTAGACTAGTGTATCAATTACATATTTTTCCTTCCCTACTAATTTGTGGACTAAAACCATAGGTGATTCTACTTGAGGTGCTCAGCCAATAGGCATCTCTAACTATGTATTCAACCTAGGAGGTGTGGCTAGTGTAGCAAAAATTGAGATGCAAACTAGGATTTCAAAATGTACCCTTTTCCTTGGCTTCGCAGACTATGGATTTATTCCACTAAAGAATGAGTAGGTTAATGGAGTGTTCCATAGGTTTTGAAAATAATCAGTGACAGAAGTCTATGCATCCCTAGTAGTCAAAGTAATAATGAGAAGGTCCATAGTAGTAAGTTGGGCTACAATAGGTAAATTTGGTATTGTAACTACCTGAGGTTGGTTTATTTAAATTAAAGAATTAAAAAGATGCAAATAATCTACTACACCAAATGTAGTTGTAGTGACCAGGGAGTTGAAAAAGTATGAGGACTTTGAGTACCTATAACTTAGGATAGATAATGAGGGCATTAGTTTATGTAGTTTTCATTGTAGTTAATTGAGGTGGAGAGCTTGGATGTCTAGTTAGGGATGGCACCTATGTTGTAATGTGAAATTTTGATTCTACATCTCCTTCTCTATCTAATAGCAATTTAGTAGCCATTGAGTTACCATCTCCCTATTTAATTTCTTAAGATTCTTACAGTTATTATGTTCCTCGTGATTGGATGCTTTCCTTAGTCATCTACTCATCATCTTCCTCTGTTTGTTTAGTCTCATAAAATAATTATGTTTCTTATGTATTAGTCTTAGATACCCACTCTTCTTCATCTCCCCATATTTTATCCTCAACTTCACTATTATAAATTTGGATAGGGTCTGACCCTACTTTACCCTTTCTTTTTTATTTCATTTTCTTGAGAACAACTGCTTGTTTTTCCTCCACTTCAATCTTTTGAGGTGAAATAGGAAGGGCCTTAAGATTCCTTTTATATATCATTACTAGGTTTTTAAAACATAGGTTGTCCTAGTTCAAGGTGGAATAGGAAATGAAGGGGATATAGTGGTAGTAGATGGTGAGGGAGTGGGAAGAGTGGTAACCATTGGAGGAATTATGGGTGGTGAAGATGGAAATATAGTGGAATAAAGTACTACCAATGGTGGTGTAATTATCTTTGTAGGTGGTGATGGAGATGACTTCCACAGGGATTGGGGCATCATTGTTGGTGGAGATAAAGGAGGATAGGAAACATGAACTTGATAAAAGAAGGAAGGAAGACTTAATTGATGTGTTGTGGTCAACAGAGCTAGAGGAAGCATGGCAAAAATTCTAGTTGTTGTGTAGGGACTTGAAGATATCTACTATTTAGTTGTGCATTTAGGGAAAGTAACATCAACTATATGTGTAAGGGAGCTTGGAGGTGTCTCAAATGTTTATTCAATATGATCTTCCCTAGATGGGCTAGCTTGATCTTGTATTTTTTCTTCTTGAAGATGGGGGCCATGAATAGGTATATAAACCCATTCCTCTTTCTAAATCATCTTGGTGTCCTCTTTAGTGATTTTAGGATCATATTGGATCCTTTGTGCCATAATCATGGACATGTTGGACCTGCACATCCTTATAGTTACTTCAATATCATCTTCTACATTCATAAACACACTGTCATGATCATAGGATTAATGTCCATAGTTGATTCTCACTTTTCTTTCATAGTTTTTAATATGTTCACTGACATTTTTCCTAGGGTCCTTGTGTCTGAAGGGTGCCAATTTAACCCCATAATGTGTCTTGATCTTTCCAATAAATTGGAGGTGTTTTCACTTTATGTACTACATCTTGCCATTATTGAGAGGAGTTGTATGGATGGTTGTTTGCTTAGCCTTCCTCAATTTAGTGTTAATGATGTCATCTAATTGAGTATCAATATCTTGCTTAGTTACTTTATTAGGCACAATCCTTGCCAAATACAAAGGGCATGCCTAAGTTCCTTTAATTCTGATTATGTGCACTATGGGTAACCAATAATAGTCCATCTTTAGAATGGTTTTATTTATAGGGTCAGAGAACCTGAGCATGTTTTTCCCGTATTTTACTTGATACACCATGGGGTATAAGGTCTTATTTAACCTTTTCATGTTATTTTTGAGTTTATGCACATGAAGAACATTGAATTTATCACATATATTGTTCTTAGAGTAGTTTGGAGATGGTTATCAGGATTGATCATAAGATGAATGTAGAGTTGTAATCATGGCATCTACCACATAAGACATCATGTATAAGTTACCATCTAGTGAACTTCCCATATTTTTGATCCTCAAAATCAAGTTAGAGCTAATAATATCTCCTATGGCTATGATTTTGTAGGAAGATAAAATCATGTCTAACAAAGGGACCCATACCTCATTGATATAAGTAATGTTTTAAAAACCATATATTATGCTTAATAAGACCATAATTATTCTCACCCCTAGTCTGAATACCAAAATGGGGATAGATGAGCTAGGGTCTTGAACTATAAATTTACTTGGGTTGTCAACCCATTATATCAAATTGATGTTGTTAAGAATCCATGAATTCACCATGTATTTCTTGTATGATATGTCTATCAAAGAGAGTCTATAATACCTTTGAAAGTCATTTTCAATGATATATATAATTGGTGTTTTTCCAAGCCTAAAGTGTAATATATTCCCAGTAACCTTGCCATTTATGAATAAATCAAACAATAGGTCAATGCAAGGCATTACCTATGGTTTGTATGTTGTATTGTGAATACTAACTACTTTGATAGCTAGCAAGTTATCCTTGTATCTATGTGTGAAAATTGAAATTTGATCCTCGACCTTGTATGGTTGGATTATGTCAAACACATCACAAATGGTGGAATAATTCTTGAACTCATGGTTCAGAGCTATTGTATCAAATGTTGTATATGTGTATTAATTTGGTCCCATAGTTGAGTATGCAGATGGAGCTAGGATGTAAAATGAGGAAGCCATTGATGTTGTTGTTTGAAAATGATTTGTTGTGTGAAAAAACTATAAATTCCTGATCACAATGGAATTATGGATTCACAATTTGCACTTGATCTCAGAATTCATAATACACTTGATAGATATAAGGTAATGTAATTATACTAGAAATGGCAATTAAAAATATATTGGTTTATCTATTTTGGCTTTGAGAATTGAATGCATTAATTCTTAGATTCATGTGAAGTAAGTATAACAATGATCTTCACTCTTTTCCATGTTTATTCTTTGTATTTTAATTTCATAATACTAACTTCCATGATTTTTACTATCATGTGGCTTCTTATACACTCTCCTGGATGCTTAGTCATCTTAATATGACATGTCTCTTTTCTTCTATTTTGGTCTTAGTTTTGATGTCTTCATTGTTTGCTTATGTGGCTTCATAGTACACATGTTTGTGTGTCACTATTACACTCCTAATTTTGGTGTAGCTTATCATGATTGGTTTATTTGGTTGCAAGCTAGGAAGATGATGACATGTTGATGACTCTTATTTCTCCTATTTCCCAAGACTTTCCATATAAAAGGCTATGTTGATTTCACCTTCATTCTAGCAAAATGATGACACATGGATGGCTCTCACTACTCTACCTTCCCTAAATTTCCATACAAAATGTTATGGTGATGTTAGCTTCAAGCTAGCGGGATAATGACATGTGGATGGTTCTTGTTACTTTGCTTAACCAAGACTTTGTATACAATGGTATGTGCTAACATCAACTCAAGGATAGTGAGATGATGACACATGGATAACTCTAAATGATATTATTGCACAAGAATTTTCATATAAAAGGATATGCTAATGTCACCTCTAGATTATCAAGATGATGACACGTGGATGGCTCTCACTGTTTCCCTTGATTAAGACTTTCCATGCAAAGGGATATGTTGACATCACCTTCGAGTAAGTGGGATGATGATAAATGGACAAATTTTACTAATCAACTTGTTTGAGACTTTTTTTACAAAGGTCTATGGTAACATCATCTTTGAGATACTTGAATTCTTTACTTGGGGTTTGAGTTAGAGAATTGATGCCACATGACAAGGGAAAAAGAACTCTAGGAAGACCCAAGAAATATCTAAGTATGAAATAGCATGTTCAAAACATAACATAGATAAAGACTCGGCTAAAATCAAAACACGTCACCCATGTTAGCCATTACATCATAAATCAAACATGTACATTAGCATTTAGTTAAATAAAATCAAAGGCAAATAGTAAAACATGTAATATGGCTTAAACACAATGTCAATTTGCTTATAACTTTGAAACATAATGCAACCTTGAAATGAATCATATCGATCAAATCAAGTAAATAATAGAGGTCAAGAGCGGAAAAAAAATTGTTTAACATTAGATATGTTCCTTAAGTTTTCATTTTTCAAACCCTATGTCATAGACTTCTAGCTCAAAAGACCTCAAATAATGATATTCAATTATCAGTGGATACCTATTTGACTTTTCAAATGGGGTGTGTATGTTAGGGCATGAAACATAACCCTTGGGAGATATCGCTGATGATAGAGTAATTGTTAGAACATGCTACATGTGTGGGTGAGAAAACATAAAATTTAATGGAGAAATAACCAATAAAAATATGTTTTGGAAGGATTGTTAAAATGAATATCAGATTATTGCGGTATAACACTTCGAGTTTTGTAGAAGCTATAAATTGAATTGACATATGTGACATGTCATTAAAATTTTCAAAACACCCCCCATAAATATTATATTATTGTTGCATACCACATCATGCACAAGAGGTGAGAAAGGTCAATGTTTATGGGTTTTGAATGAGGTACGAATTTTGAATTACAATCTTTGATTTACAAAACCATGCTCTACCAAAACAAAAAAAAAAGCATCCCTTTTGACGTAACATGCACTTTAAGGCCACTGATTGTTAATTAAAATATGTCTCATAAAATGATATCAATAATAATTTATTATTATATTAAATATTATAAAAAAATATAGTATTAATATAATATTTAATAATTTATTGCATATTATAATATTATAATACATTAAATATAGTATTATATATAATATAATCTAATAATGTTTTATATTATTAAATATGACCTAATACATAATTAAAACATATGTAATTTGATATTTCTCATAGAGGGCATGCTAGAAAATGAGATTAATTCCTTCAAACGACACAACAATGTATTATGTGAGGAGTACATGATCTATTTCATAGTAAACTTGAGTAATGGAAAAGTAGTGGGGAAGGGCAAGGATATACATAATATAAAATAATAATAATAATAAAAGTATAGGCTATATGGTGATAGTGATGGGAAATAATAGGGTATTCTAGGGGATAGAATTGAGGAAGTTAGGGTAAATACACATGTAAAATTTAGTGGCATGTCACATCTATTAATGCAATCTATAGCTTCCACTAAAACACCAAGAGCCAATTTAAACAAAAATAAAAGTACATAATATAAGGTACCTTATATTATACTATATTTAGTATAATACAATAGAGGGCCAATATTGTATATTGAAGCTTCATTTAGAACAACCATTTGGATTTGCATTACCTACATCCATAGCTATTTGATTGGACCCATTTTATATTATCAACAGTAGACAAGGACATCATTAGAGCTTATTTGTTTTTGGAATGGTCCCACATCTGATGGGAAACTCAAATTAGTATTACACTATTGTTTACATGAGGGCAAGATATTAAGGTAAAAGATTCTATATTTTAGGTTCCATTCATCTATGCTACCAATATATTGAGGATTATAACTAATGCAAGTACTATATTCTAATATATATGGATAGATATATTGTCAAATATTTTCCATTCTCATTCTTAGTAACACTATTAATAAAAAATTGTAGTCATAATAATAATGTGTATTGTCTATAACCCATATTCAAATGCACCTTTCTTACCCATGTATGTTTTTATTGTCTTCAATAAATACTATAATCTCCCATGGGCTATTTGAAGTATGACCCATATTCCAATTCCTCCTATTACACAAAGTAATCTCTATCAAATTCCTATCAAAATTATTATTACTACTCCTCACCTACTTCAAACTCATCAGCACTTAATAAAAGAAATCAAAATGTAAAGACACATCCCTTTTGGCATTCCTTGCACCATTAGGGTAACTTATAGTTAAAAAGAGTAAAGTGTGTTACATGTTGTAGTCATATTTTCAAGAAAACTTTAAATAAAATTCATAATTTTTAGTATGGATGAAGTTGCACTTTTTTTATTTTTAGTCAAAAACACGCATTTGGCTATGGGTTTGTAGATTCATGCCTTAGGCATAAGAATTTAATCCATTTTTGAGCCTTGAGGCATGTGTTTGAATGTCAAACATTAGAATTACATACGTGGAATATTTTATCATTACATTAGCATGCATTTGTCCATAATATTATTATTATTATTATTATTATTATTATTATTATTATTATTATTATTATTATTATTATTATTATTATAGTTTTCAAAGTTCATGCATGACCTTAGTTGATGTTAGTTGTTAGTATTAAATTTTTGTACATCAAAAAAATGTGAACCTAATTATGATCATAATCTTGATGTCATTTTCCTAGATGAACAAGTTAGTTTAGGGTTTAAGGTTTAGGGTTTTAGGGTTCAGCTTTTAGGTTTAGGATTTATGGGTTAGCTTTTAGGGTTTTAGGGTTTAGTTTTTAGGTTTATAGTTTTAGGGTTTAGGGTTTAAGGTATAGGATCTAATCACAAAAGTAATTATGGCCAATTCGAGCTTGTTCAACTTATCTATGACTAAAGAATATGATTTTGGGCTTAATTATCCCTAATGTCATCACAAATTGAGCCAATTAGTCAATTAGGTTAATTAGTGGTATGATTTGAGAGAAATTGATCTTGGTGAGCCTAATTATTACTTTAAATGATGTTAATTGGGGCTAAATTGATTGGTTTAGAGTTTAGGGTTTATGATATAAAGTTTAAGGTCTAGAGTTAGGGATTAGGTCTTAGGGTTTATGGTTTAGGTTTTGAGGTATATGGTCTAGTCACTAAGGTAATTATGGTTAATTCAATCTCATTGAACCTATTTGTGACTACATAATGTGATTTTGGGCTCAATTAGCCCCAATGTCATCATAAATTGAGCCAATTAGTTAATTGGGGAAATCATCAATGTGATTTAGGATAAATTGAGCCATGTGAACATAATTATGACTCAAAATGATGTTAATTAGGGTTAAATAAATTATTTTAGGGTTTAGATTTTATGATTTAAGGTTTAGGGCTTAATGATTAAAGCTTAGGGCTTTAGGTATAGGGTCCAATCATGGAGGCAATTGTAACCAATTTGATCTGTTGGGTTATTTTGGTTAAGTCTACCTCTGATGCTAAAGTATAACCCAACATGATAACATGCTAGTGCTTTCACATAAGACTTGGGTCTTGCATGTTCACCTGAAGCATGTGGAAAAATACTAATTCCTATAGGTTTTGTATCATAGCTTAGATAACTTGTTCATATTCATCAATTAAGTGAATATTATTTAAAATCATAAACTTACTACTTCAATCCTATGAGTTCTAGATTCGATTAGCAATATCATGAAAATTATAAGCATCTTCTTACTTAGCATTAAGTGCATAGAAAATAAAATATCAAGTTTTTTTCACATAAAGAGTTTAAACAATAATTCACACCATCACTGATAGAACACAAGTTGATACAACATGCTATCATATATTAAGCTTAATATTTTCCACCATAACACTACATAATTCCTCCATCTATTTATCCTCTTGTAATGATTTACAATAGGGGTATTTATACTTGTTTTTTCTTGACCAAGTGCTTACAATCATTAATGGCATGTATAGGTGGCCAATGAATTCTCAATAGACTGAGAGTCATGGTACTTGACAAATAGTTATTCCTTAAGATCTGAGCCTTTATGGCCCCTAGATTATTTCTCTATGCTATATCTCAGTGGCCATGAGCTTCTTTCCTTGAGGTATGGTGTGATACTTCTTATAAATAAGGTTAGATTATCCCTTTGAATTGTTCTTCCAATCACATCCTACTTCCCTCATACTCCCTTGGTCTTCCACTTCTATTTTGAGTCTCATGTTCTTAGATTCCTCATGACTTGTTCTCCTCTAACTGAGTCCTCTCACACTGATCCTTCCACATCATTATCATTTTGTGCCCAGTAGGTTCCATGCCATGGTGTTTCTACATCTTTCAAGTACATGTCATGGTCTTCTTGTGCCATGGTCTTCTTGTGCCATGGTCCTTCCATGTCATATCGATCTTATGCCAAAATGGGATAACACTTGATCAATATTTTTGGGGCCAACATCACCCCACACTATGTTATTAGTCCATCTTAGACTAAGTACATTAGCATCCTCCAAAACTTTAGGCCCCTTCTACTCGATTTCCTTCTTCATATTATCCCAATGGGACAATGCCTCGATAACCTTTGTAGTTATATATTTTATGGCCTCCTTTCATGATTTTATCTCCTCAAGTTGGGTTAGAGTCTCATTGGTCTTCTTTACCTAATTATTTAGGGTTGTGATGGCATCCTTTTAGATGTCTTGAAGTGTAGAGACTTCTTTATCAACCTATCCTCAGAGGGATGAAAAACATGCATTTAGCTATTGATGATGTTTATTAATGGAATCCTTCATAATCTCTAGATTTATAAATGCTTTTGTGTGTTTGACATGTTCCTTTATTAAAAGTGAAGCATCAACCAAGTTCTACCTCAAGTCCACTTTAGCTTGGATCCGAGCCAGACTTTACAAGGGCATGTGAGCCATGCAAAAATGCCATCCAAAATGGGGATAACGTCCCCCACTTTCTCTAAAGTATGCTTGTAGATGTTAATGGCTATGGTGAACTTTTCATTCAATTCTACTCCCTTGTCTCTCAACATGGGTCACACCTTAAGTTTCTTGAGTGGTAGTTCCATCAGGGTTTCTAGTTTTCTTATGGCATCCCCATCAAGAGGTACACCATCTATAAGTGTTGGATCTTCCTTAAAAATTGTTTTACAAAGGGTTAAGACCCTTAATTTTTCCTTTGTGGCCTCTTAGAGCTTTTATTTCATTAAGGCCACTTCCTTAATTAGTACTTGTTTCTCTACAAGTACTTTATTATACATGCCTACAAATCTAACATGTTTTTGTTCAGCTGTGCATACATCAAAATTTGAAAAAATATTATAGCACGTTATTTCCATGCCAAACTTAAAAAATTTGACACTTTCAAGGAAAGGGGGTATCTTTTTGGGATCTACCCATAGTGGTTTCAGCAATGCTAGAGCATCTAAGACCAAAGAAAGGCTATCCTATAGGAGATCAAACTCATGCTCCTCATTGTATATGTCAAAGAGGAAGGACACTTGATTCTTTGTTTTGAGAGCTACCTCCTTGGGGATGAAGTGTGGTAAAAAATAGATAATATAATCTTGCACATTAAATTGATAACATTCGAGCATATTATTGGTGGCACCTTCATTATGTCCCTCAAAAGTCTCAACTAGTCCCTTCCCCTTATTTGGGTCTCATTCAAGATCGACCTCATCATGGCCATCCACGACCATTTATCTTTCTTATTCACTATCCCCCTCATGGTATGGTGATCCAATATCAATCAAGGAGTCATCAAATGTGGCATGTTCCTCCCACTCCAAGGAGGGAGTTCTCTTAGAATCTAAACCCAAACTATGAATCTACACCTTAAGAACATCTAGTTTGAGGTGCTTACCTTAGGGGCTGATGGTGGGTAGATCTTGTAGTAGTGCTTAGGGGATATGGTGAAGGTGGAGAAGTTGATGGAGAAAGAGGGGGTGTAGGCTAAGGAGATGAAGGTTGGGGAATCAAAAAGTGTGGATGAGTAGAGCATGAAGGAGATGGAGAAGTGTGAGAAGGAAATGAGGATGAACATGGGGAAGGTGAAGGGTGAGGTGGAGGTGGAGTGGTGTAGAGGGATGGGAATATGTAGGTCTAGAGGGATGTACCTTTATAGTTTTTTTTCTAGGGGGCTTGTTTCCCACTTGCACTTTCACCCACATCCGATCACTTCTTCTTCAAAGGCAGTGTGGAAGGGAGTTTTTCCTTAGGGTCTCCACCCTATGGGTTCTTGTGGTAGCTTAGCATGTAAAATGACTTATGATTTTTCTCCCTAACTAAAGTCTTCTTGACCTAGATGTCGGTCAAGTTTGTTTCCATTCTCTCCACATAGGCCTTCTTTCCTAGATACATTATAGCTTTTGAAGAGTATGAATCTCCACGTTTATCCTCTCAACTTGAAAAATGATGGGCTATGCATCATATATCAGATTGATGTAGTCTATGAAGTACCACATAGAGAAGGCATAAGGTAGCTTAATCCATACCAAAAGCTCTCTTGAGGGATTCATTCAGATCTACACAAGGGAGAAGTATTGCTTTACAAAAAATTGAGCTTGTTCTACAACCAAGGGGGTAAGTCCTTGGGGATGCACCACTCATCCCTGAATGTTGTTTTTTCTCTTAATTTTTTTGTTTCTTTAACTATTTTGTTTTTTTTAAAGAAAGAAACTAAGAATGAAGGGTGTGGAAGAATACCTATTAAAGTACATGTATTGAATCTAGATTATTATGGATAAATCTTCTTTGGCTAGGGAAGAATACCTAAAAATAAGAAAACACTAAAAAAAACTTGTTTGTTGGACAATTAAATGGGTGGATGGCGTAGTGGGAGCTAGATCCTAGAAGCGAAAGCTTTTTAGGAGGTTGTCAATCCACCTTATTCAAAACACTTAAGTTGGAATGATAAAAAAAAAGTAGATTTTGCATAAAAACAACAAATAAATTAAACTAAAACATCAAATAACTAAATTTTATATGATAAAGTTAAATGCCTTGCAAAAGATAACCAAATGAACACAATAATTTAATTAATACTAGTGCTGAAAATTTGTAATGTCCCTTACTAATGGGCTCACTAAAAACACTAGTTTTATACTAAGGAATTTTGTCAGACACTTTACGGAATATCAGAAATTGCATTGCATAAGAAATTTGTCAAAAATATCACTGAATACAGTTTTTTAATTTCATCAAACAGTTGTTAAGCATTTAAACTATACTATTGTAAGTGGAAACCAAATACGAAATTAATCCACTCAGTGAATATCTCTATTCAAAAAAAAATATAGATCCTTTTTACAATAGATTGCAAATTTTAACTTTCAGATTTCAATAACATAGACAGAATAATATCTTTTCTAGAACTAAATATCAATCTCTTCGCGTGTTTTCTGATCAGGGAGGCCGAACCTAATTGAAGAATCAAAGCGGCTGATAAGGGCGTGATCAAGATCCTGCCTTCTGTTTGTAGCAGCAATTACCACATCTCTCTTTTTCTATTCAAACCCATCTATCTGGCACAGAAGTACTGATAACGTTCTTTGCGTTGCCTCATGCATCTCCTTGTCACGAGCTGCAGCTAAAGCAACGCACTTTTCATCAGAGTTGTTGATATTTAAACATCCAGCATATCAGAAATATTGTGGCAGGCTCGTGTGTAAATTGAAGACTTTAAAACATCTTTCATCCGAAGAAACCTCGCTTCATCAATGTATCAACAAGATAGAGCACCATAGATTCATATCCCAAGCTGTAAATTGGTGACTTCTTTGTATAACACCGACCTGTCCAGGAGACTATTCGCACGCCATCCGTACACCGTCCGTACGGTTCTGCAAGTACAAGCCATATCTGTACGGACCATTAAAATATATAAAATTTGGTAAACCCTCCGAATGGAATACTGATGCAGTCACCTTACCAAAGGGTGTTTCCAAAAACTGTTCGATCCTTGACTGAACCAAAATACTGGGTAAAGCTCAACATGAAATCGCTGAAGACCATTTCCAATGTGCAAACCGCTTGAGAGGTATCATTCTCAAGGATTAATGTGATGATTTGCAGACCCTGCAGTCTTACAAATGCTCAAGGGGATTCAATAATCAAAAATAAACTCTGGATATCAAATGAGAGACCCATGAGGTCTATTTAAGCACTTTTCGAAAATTCTAGAACTTTCCATAATACATCTTGGTAAAACATCATTATACTTTTTAAATAATAAGTAATTTAATAAAATAAAAAGTGCACCTAGATTTAAAAACATAACATTTGACCCCAAATAAATATCTCCCAGAGCATAGTGAGCCATCAAATCACAAAAAAAACTCTCTCACCTCCTTCATCTGCCTACGAGAGTCTAGGATAGGCAAATCTACATAGAATATCAGGTCGCACTAGAGAGGGGACATGACAGTTCGCCCCTCCTGAAATTGCTTGACCTCAAGCAATCTCAATGCTGGATGCTGCAGAATGACCTCACCCTCCCAAGTAGCACCCTCAACGCGTAGATCCCTCCACTTAATCATGTATTCTTTGATCACTCGCCTGTGAAGCTGCTTCTCTCTACTATCCAAGATGGATTATGGAATTAACTTTCCTTTATTATCCAAGGGAGGTAACACTGAAAAAGGCACCACATTCTGACCCAACGCCTTCTTGAGGCGTGATACATGGAATACATTACGCACTCTATCTGGCAGTCTACCTAGTGGAATCTTGATGTATGCCTTCTTATCAAGATGATATTTAGCCTTGTGTTGTTCCTTATGTGAAGGCATCAAAGTACAAATAGCTACCCATTCTATATCATTATGCTTGGCTAGCCTTTCCATCCTCTTAAGTGTAATAGTCCTATCATCACTATTACGAATAGCCTTCAGCACATGTGTTCTACCACCTACCTCAAACCGCATCTCCATATCCTTAAGTCTCAGGGTAATCTCCTCTAATAAATGTAGCCACTGCATCCTAAGCACTATGTCTATGTCACCCATGTTGACCACATAATAATCTGCCTTGAACTCATAGTTGTTCAGGCGTAGAGGTAGATCACGTACCATCCTGCCACATCAAAGAGTATATCCATTAGCCACCTTGACTTTCAGTCCCTCAAACTCCTCAGTGGTGAGTCCACGCCTCTCAACGAAGCGTGCATCAATAAAGTTTTGCGTGGCACTAGTATCCATGAGTGTAGTAACCTTTTATCCAGCCAAGACACCTCTAATTCTGAAAGCACCCTCTCTCTAAATACTAGATAGACGTGCCTCTTGTAAATGTAACTCTAGTTCCCCCTTTTGTTCTACCTCCTATTCCTACTTTGCATCATCAGGATCATGGTACTCTGAGCTGTCTGAGTCTGAACCTTCGTAATAAACCCACATCACCCTGTTGGCCTTTCCCTTAGGCCTCATAAGGCAATCATGTCCAAACTCATAGGGATCCTTGCAATAGAAGCATAACTTCTTCTTACGCAGGTCATTAAGTGTTTCCTTATTCAAAGGTGCAGCGGACTTGTCTTTCGTATCTTCATCCTTCTCTTTACCTTTATTGAAATCCTCTTTATTATCTTTGTTCGATGAAGATCCTTTTGAACTGACCCTGTTTGCTGACGCTGCAAGTTCCATATTGCGGCTTTTCTTCATGGCTTCCTGGAATGTGAGAGGATTAAAGGCCTTGACCCACCCTTTGAGTGGTTCAGTCAACCCTTCTGTAAATAGCATGACTATTCTACGCTCTGAGATATCAGGTACCATTGCCGCTAATTTTTAGAAGTCATTAATATAAGTATCAAGTGAACCATGATGTTTTAATTGTGCTAGTTCACGGAAGCTTACCTCAAGGTCTTTGACATCGAACCTTTCGATCAATCTGTTGGTAAATTCCTCATAGGTAGTGATGTGGTTGTGTCCCAGAGTGACCAAACCATGATACCACCACTCGTGAGCAGCTCCTTCAAGGTGCAATGTAGCAAATCTTATGGCATCTTCCTCAGGCATTGGTCTTAGAGAAAGATAATTATCTAGTTTTTGAATCCAAGACCTAGCTATACACCTGCTACTTCCATCATAGTTAGGCATGGAAATCTTACCAAGTGCTTGTTGATAATCATTCCTTGGCGCATGGTGATCATTTCTTCCTCTTCTCTTATTCTTCTGATTCATGAACTGGTCAAATGTCCATATTTGTCGCATATCAGGAGGGAGAGTGGTATACTCCAAATAGGCATGTCTAGCCTCCTCACCAAATGGAGTAGCTGGAGCAACATGTAACTGTTCTTCCTTGGGTGTGAAAGTGGGAAAAAGAGGTCTAGAGGCTGATCCTCCAGCATGTTGTACGAACCTTTCCTCATTGACTCCACTATGTTCCGCTGTGTGCTGGTGACCTTGATCTGGAATGGCTTGCTGGTCCATTCTTGCCAATAAACGTGACATCATATCAAGCATGCTGTCAAATTTTCTTTCAGCCATATTTTGAATTGATTTACCGGTGTCCCTCAATGTTTCTGGCAATGTATCTTCTATTATCTAATATTCTGATTTTGTTGTCTCCGCTGCTCCCTGTTATGATATCTGATTTCTCTCTCACTCATCTACTGTTTAACTGATCACAGGATGGCAGGATGATGGCTCTGATACCACTGTAATGTCCCTTACTAATGGGCTCACTAAAAACACTAGTTTTATACTAAGGAATTTTGTCAAACACTTTACGAAATATTAGAATTAGCATTGCATAAGAAATTTGTCAAAAATATCACTAAATACAGCTTTGTAATTTCGTCAAACAGTTGTTAAGCATTTAAACTATACTATTGTAAGTGGAAACCAAATACGAAATTAATCCACTCAGCCAATATATCTATTCAAAAAAATATATAGATCCTTTTTACAATAGATTGCAAATTTTAACTTTCAGATTTCAATAACATAGATAGAATAATATCTTTTCTAGAACTGAATATCAATCTCTTCGCGTGTTTTCTGATCAGGGAGGCCGAACCTAATTGAAGAATCAAAGTGGCTGATAAGGGTGTGATCAAGAACCTGCCTTCTGTTTGTAGCAGCAATTACCACAACTCTCTTTTTCTATTCAAACCCATCTATCTGGTGCAGAAGTACTGATAACATTCTTCGCGTTGCCTCATGCATCTCCTTGTCACGAGCTGTAGCTAAAGAGTCAACCATGGAACGCACTTTTCATCAGAGTTATTGATATTTAAACATCTAGCATATCAAAAATATTGTGGCAGGCTCGTGTGTAAATTGAAGACTTTAAAACATCTTTCATCTGGAGAAACCTCGCTTCATCAATGTATCAACAAGATAGAGCGCCACAGATTCATATCCCAAGCTGTAAACTGGCGGCTTCTTTGTATAACACCGACCTGTCTAGGAGACTATTCGCACACCATCTGTACGCCATCCATACGATTCTATAGGTACAAGCTGTACCTGTACGGACTGTTAAAATATATAAAATTTGGTAAACCCTCCGAATGGAATATTGATGCAGTCGCCTTACCAAAGGGTTTTCTAAAAATTGTTCGATCCTTGACTAAACCAAAATACTGGATAAAGCTCAACATGAAATGGCTGAAGACCATTTCCAATGTGCAACCCTTTGGATGATCTTTCACACCCTCAATTATGCAAACCGCTTGAGAGGTATCATTTTCAAGGATTAATGTGACGATTTGTAGACCCTGCAGTCTTACAAACGCTCAAGGAGATTCAATAATCAAAAATAAACTCTAGATATCAAATGAGAGACCCATGAGGTCTATTTAAGCACTTTTCGAAAATTCTAGAAGTTTCTGTAATACATCTTGGTAAAACATCATTATACTTTTAAAATAATAAGTAATTTAATAAAATAAAAAGTGCACCTAGATTTAAAAACATAACATTTGACCCCAAATAAATATCTCCCAGAGCATAGTGAGCCATCAAATCGCAAAAATGACTCTCTCACCTCCTTCATCTGCCTACGAGAGTCTAGGATAGGCAAATCT
Organism: Torreya grandis; assembly: GCA_037957365.1. Classification (NCBI taxonomy): domain Eukaryota; kingdom Viridiplantae; phylum Streptophyta; class Pinopsida; order Cupressales; family Taxaceae; genus Torreya; species Torreya grandis. The sequence goes on from JARHVA010009032.1 coordinate 152,475, forward strand.
ACATAGAATATCATGTCACACTAGAGAGGGGACATGACAAAATTGGTAAAGGTTATGGTTTTGGTTCGGTAAAGTGGTGAGGGTCAAAAGGATTGTTTTGTTCATTTGGGTAGATGGTCAAGTCTACAAGTATACAAAGATATGAATAGATAAATGAGGCAAATAAGTAAATATGGCAAAGGACAAAGAAAGGTAAAGATGGAAAAGAGAGAAAAGAGGTAAATGCGGCAGAGAGGTGAATGGGATAAATGAGATAAATGAAATGGAAATAGCTAAAGGGATTAAATGAGATGAATGGGATAAGAGAAAGAGTTTAAGGGCTCAAGAGGTATGGAGGTTAATAAAAGAAAAGGCCAAAGGGAAATAAAGAAAGAACTAAAATTACAAAACAAAGTAAATTACCTCCATGTTGTTAAAGTGGCTTAAAGATGTTGATGATGGTTGAATGTTGATGAATCTTGAAGCAATTTATGTAGAGCTTCATTGATTTGATATTTTTTCCTCCAAGATCATGATGACCTCTAAAAAAAACCCCGCAGCAATATCCTAAGAACAAAAGACTAACTTGCCACTTAACCTTAGGTAAAGGAAAATAGGGTATTTATAGCATTTTTGTGTGAAGAAACATGCCAAAATAGAGGAATAGTGAATCAATTCGAATTTCTCCAAGTGGGATCATGATTTAGTCAAGGTGAGGTGGGTGAGGATTCCCATGTGGGTTGGTGAGTCTCCAAGTTTGAATGGAAATCATGCACATGGGTTTGAATGAGGCTTAAAGACTTCTCCCCATCCATTTTTTCTTTCACACAAGCACTTAAATGGGTGGCACACCAAATGTGGCACCATTTTCCATGTGGGGGAAGAAAAGTCTAAGGTAAGGTTGGTGGGGATCCCCGTGTGGGTTGGAAAGTCTCCCATTTAGGTTGGTGAGCCTCTATTTGGGCTAAAAGGTCAACAATGGGTGCCCTTTATCTTTCCCAAAGTCTTAAAGAGGTAGGTGTCTCTTTTTTAAGTATAATTTCATGTGGGAAGACAAAATACATGTTAAAATAATGACCTCTTAAGGGGAAATTTGCCACATTTCAAGGGGAGGCCTTGTGATGCTTAAATGAGGTCATCAAGCACTTTGGGAAGGGTCCCAGGTGGGGTATGATGTCCCACATCAAGCCAAATCACTTATAAGCCCCATCACTTGACATATCACCTCCAAATCACATGCCATGTCACTTTCCATGTCATCATGAATAGTGATAGTGGGTCTCATAGTGAATAGTGATGGTGAATAGTACTTTTGAATAGTAATTTCAAATAATGATTTTAAATGATATTTTTGACTAGAAGAATAGTTATTTAATTAGGTTAAGGGAGTTTAGAAAGGTTTAAAAAAATTTATGGGATCTTGAGGCATTTGGTCATCAAAAACTATAAATATGTAGTTTTTTGGTATCTACATTTTGCCCCTTTTGTTATGCAACTTTGAATTAACAATATGTAAAACAAAAACAAATAATTTGGGTGAAGGTTAGGATGCCCTGAGTATGGGAGGAGGTGTTCCCCCTCAAATCTAGAGTCGATGAGGAAAGTTTGAATTAGATGTGGGTTTGATAAGTAGTTGATGGGGAGGCACTAGGTGGTGCCACAAGGTAGCTAGGTATGTGAAATGCCAATGGGTTCATAAAATATGACTAAGAAAAATAGTCAAGATTACATAGAGACTAAAGGTGATAATGTTGATAATAAAAAGGTCAGGTTCTAAGATAAATGACAAGGTAACCGGTCCCTAACATTGGTCATAGTTGATCGAGTTAGTCTTATCAAGGTTCCTAGACAGGGTTGGTGTTGACTCAGGTATCCAAGATAGGAAGTGATCTTGAGAAAACAAAAATAGTCTAGTTTTGCATGAGGTGGTGAAAAAATTTAAAAGTTAAACATGGTAAGGTTGGTCATTACACTCAAAAGTTAATGCAAAAAACACTAATGTTCTAGGTCAAAATCAACTGATGTCAAGGTGGACATGGAGAAAGTGTGGGTGGATTAGGTATGGGTTGGAAGGGGATGGTCAAACTAACTCCATATGCACGTGACAAGTGGACATCACCTAAAAAATTCCATGGATAGGAATCCAAAAAGAATGCCATGCCAAATGTAGTTCTTTTGAGGTAAAGGGTGTTGGTTAACTTGGTTGTCGCAATTGGATATCAAATAGTTTCTGATGGGTGTGGTAGAAATGGTGGATGAGATTACCTAGGATGCAATTAGATGATTGAGCCAACTAAGTAAAAATTAATCTGAAACCATGGATAAGTAGGTTGAAGTGTGAAGTTTCTTACACCATCATAAAGAAAAGGAAAGGTAGAAATATGCGGTACCAAGATTTGGAAAATATGGAACTACTCAGATTGTCATGGTGATCTGATAGGTTCTTTCATCACCATTTGAATAAGTTGACATTGTGCACATTTCAAAACAATGTCATTAATAGGATATGGAAGGTTATTATTCAATGGTTCAGGGAAGCAAAGTAGCAGAGTGGGTAAATGAGAAGTGGTGAAGATTCGAACCCTTGACCCTTGAGTCAGTGAGGCCCCAAAATAAGTAAGCATTGAGTTTTTAAGGTAATTCAGAGAAAGACATCGAGGGTTTTTAGAATATGGAGTGAGGTGAATAATAATAACATTAATTAATTGAGGGATCAGGTTGTGGATTATAATTAAAGAGTAGGGTGATTGCAAAGCATAAGAAGATGCAGTCTGAAAGGGAGAATCAAGGGAAATTATTGGTTGAAAGGTTAGGGCATGTGAGAGGGTGTATCTATCATCCCCACATGGGTATCCCAAATCTTCCATTTTAATTTGATTTTAGTTTTGATTCTAACATCTTCAAAGGTCAGAGTAAAAGGGGTTTAAAATAGGCAAGACTAGAAGAGGTGGGGAAGGAATTTTCATCATGATGGCTGAACGACACTCAGGTTTTCTGGTTTGTTGTATGAGCCCATGATCCTAGATAATTATTTTATAGATCCATAGGATTGGTATATATCTTTTAGTAAACCAAAATTGAGTGGAAGACCTTGGAGGCCATATCATTCTCAAAATGGGTAGAGGGTTGAAAAGGAAAAAGGTGATAGGGAGGGTGAAGGGATCTGTTGGAGAAGGAAAAAAGAGAGAGTCTGAGCACAACATACAAAGGCATTAAAGTAAGAAAGGTATGCTCCTAAATTAAGGAACCTAACCAAATTTCATGCATTAAGGCAAGGGCATGGAGGATACAAGGAAGTAGATAAGGAGATATACGTAGAAGCAGTACAACTAGTGACCACGCTCTAAAGAGGTGGAGGTGAAATTGGAGAACATAAGTGAAATACAACAAGGGATGAGGTAAATGTGGACCAAGAGATGGATGAAGAGAAAATAATGAGGTCATAGATAAAGATGAAGGTGGAGAAGCATGTAAGAATCTAGGTATGGTCATATAGGTTGGGAAGAACAAGGAAGGGCATCAAGGGAGATGAAAAAAATAAAAGGTAGAATATTAGGGGTGAGAGATGCACTAAAGAATGTCAAATTGAAGGATTGAAAAGGATGGAGAGAGAACTGCAATGATAATGAAGGCTAAGGGGAGAATGAGGGATATGGGCGGCCATGAAAGGTTTGAAAACAAGTCTAAAAAAGACAAAAGAGAAAATAGTTTGGTGATTAAAATGAAAAATAAGAAAATAAATGGAAGAAAAGGAAACATGAGGATAAAAGGAGTGAAATCAGGACATAAAGAGGATAACGGGAGAGGGAAGAAGTAGATGGTATATTGACCAAGTAAGCACAGGTGATGATATGCAAGGAGAGGAATAATGAAGCAAAGTAAAGGGTGGTTTTGGAAATGAGAATGGGATGGAAAATGGGAATGGGGTGAAGAATGAGGGGAAGCAAAGGATGGGTGGACAAGAAGGTGAAGAGAGAAGGTAGGTGTTAATCAGCTTGTTATAAGAGATTGACAAGCTAAAAAAATGGTGAGGTGGTAAATAAATAGGGGGATGCAATGAAAGGGAGTGAGATGAAACTAAGGGATGAAGATTAGATATGATAAGAACAAAAAGGAAGAATTGAAGTAGGGATACAAAGCATGGATACTCACAGATGTAAAAGATAGTACCAAGATGGAAAGAGGAAAAGGGGAATGTAAAAAGGGCCATAGGCAAAAAGAGATAAGAAGAAAAGAGAAATTATGAAAGGCTTCTCAAAGGATAAATACCTAGGGAGAAACTAGTTGTAGAGGAAAAAAAGAAGACAAAAATGATGGAAGGATGGGAAAAAAGCAAACAATAAGAATAGAAAATGGGTACGATGGGAAGAGTGGAAGAATGGTAGAGAGTGGTGATACACATAAATAAAAAGTGTAGCAATAAAAGAAATAGAAAGCTTGCAATATGTACAGTATGATGTGGAATGGGTGAGGAAAAGAGAGTGATAAAGGGGGTATGGAAAATAGCCAAGGGTGAGGGAAGATGATGAGGGTAGAGAAAGAAGTTGAAGGGGATAAAGGACAAGGTTGGTAATAAGGTGAAATAGATGGAAAAAATTTAAAAGGTGGGTGGGGAAGTTGGCCATGAAGCATGCACAAGGAAAGATGATGGGGAGGATAATGAAGAAGAGTAGGAGGTAGCTTTATGGGAGGTAACGAGGGCCAATGGGTAATGCTATCAACCCTTGTGTTAAAAGATATTGACAAGTTGGAGGTAGGGAGATGGTTAGGAGATAGGTAGAGAAGTGGAGGAAGAGATTTTAGGTGAGAATGACAAATAAATTAAAGGAAGTGGCTGAGTTGACCTCAGTAACTGAGTGTTACTTACATAGTCCAAAAAGACCTCAAGCCATTGTAGTTTTCCCAAGAGTGGAAGAAAGACTTAAGAGGAAGTATTAAATGGTATTAAAACATAATGATGCTGAAGAAAGAATTCAAAGCTTCCTTGATGTAGGATGCCCTAAGAAAGAGGGAACTATTAGTGGTAGAAATGAGTGAGAAGGAAAAAAAGGGAATGGGAATTAGTTTTTAGTGGCCAAGCTGCCCCTATAGCAACACCTACATAATCTATGGACATCAGGCCAATGTAGTTCAACAAGGTTTGGATGAGTGGTGTTCAAATTCGCTACCCCAATTTGATGGACCATATGGGTTGGTTTGGGTTGAGGGAGAAGGTTTGGTAAAACAATAGTTTTGGATTTTGGTGAAAGTGTCAGTGAAAGTGAATGGGGTAGGTTGGTAAATAGATACCACGATGATCCCATATTCAGTAGGATGAGAGATACGAATGGGAAAGGTAGGATAAATTAGAAGGGAACACAATGCTAAGTACCACAAATAATCTTTAATGGAGCTAATATAAAGAGGAGGTGCTTTTGTGAGGAGGTTTCACCTTCTAAACTTATGTGAGGGTACGAGTTTAGAGATAGCGTCTACCACTATGAGCTAAGTTTTAAGAGGTGGGGGTCTATTCGAATCTACAAAGTCATTGTGCCCAAGGTTCACCACTGCTATGAGCCAAGTTTTAAGGGCAATAGTGAAGTGACAACTTGCAAAAAAATTATTTGATGATCAATGAGATTATACAAGGAAGTTAGTAGTGTGGTGATCAACAAAAGATATACCTTGCCTGACCCAAGAGATGTATGGGTAGGCTAAAAAAATGGTGGCCATATTTACATCCTGTGCCCCAATTACTTGGAACCACAGATGTGGGGTCCCATTTAGAAGAGGCCCTAGTATCAGGGAGCTATATGGTCTAAGATGTTGGTGATATAATTGGATTAGATAGTCATTCCCCTATTATGGATGGAATTTTAGCTGATATAAAAGAAAAGACTACCATGTTCAAGCAAACACTGCCAATGGTTAGGGTCTAATGCTTAGAGCTTATGGCAATGGGCTGGTAGGAATATGAGTGTAATGTGTTGGATATTTTTTGTTGATTGTTATTATGCTTCAGTTTGTATGGATACTTATGAATTTTATGGTTATGGTTATGATTGGTATGGTTATGGTTGTTGTAATATTGCTTAATGTAAAATAAATGATCATTGTTGTTGTAATTTTGGATGGTACAAGTCAAGGTGAAAACATCAACCATGCACATTCAGATAAGAATAAGGCCTGATGTTTTGTTTTTGACAAGGACTAAAAATAGACCTGAAGTGAGATAAACTTAATGAATATAATCCCTTCAAATGATTTGCATGAGCGATCATTAGTTGATAAAAAGGGTCTCATGATCACATGGTGTCAAGTAAGCTCTAAATCCCTTGATTTACAGATAATTGAAAGGGAAGATGGGTGATAGGTGGTGTGAAAGGTAACAGGTGATATGTATGATAACCTCATGTGAATTAGTTTTCCCCTTATATAAGTTGCCTAAGAATGGTAATATACAAGTCCATGTCATATGCTAGATGTAGACTGATCAATGCAAGAAGTCTACATGTGAAAGCTGATTATGACTGTAGATGTTTTTGTGGTAGTGGGTCTTTTATTTTATTATTATATATGATAATGTGATCAATGTGGGAATATTCTATGAATTACTCTACTTTTGACAAAGTCAACTCAGCCATCCTTTAAGGAATTGGTCTAAGAATATTGGCTTTGTTTTAATGTTCTTGATAGTTGTCCTTCAAGGGAGCAGTCTACCTTACATGTGGTAATTTTTATTTTATTTTTGGGAAGTTGTCCTTCGAGGGAGCATTCTGCAATGCTTAAGATATTAACCCAATTAATTATTTCAAGATGAAATGTGTTTAGACATGGACCAATCTAATTAGGTTCATAAGTTTACCTTTATGAGGGCAAAACTTTACACAAGAAGGTCAATGATATGTGAAAGGGTGTGTTTTTGAGAGACAATGACCATGGGATTCCATCATGTTAGAGATGAAAAGTATCCATGAGAACCATGTTATGGGTAGAGCCATGGTACCCATATTTAGGATTAGGCTATGACCATGATGGTTAATCATATGGTTCTATGTTGTAATCAATTATCCTTAAAAGGGGAGGAGGAAGGCATCTGAAGGTTAAAATATCATAATCAAGGGATGAGCTTAAGTTAGACAAACAGGTGATTTTGATCCTTCTTTAACATAAAAATAGATGTAGATGTGAATCATTGAGAGGCTAAAGTTCTATTTTGCCTTTGAGAGAGGACAAATTATAAGCTCCTAATCCATACTTATGGGTAATGATATATGGTCCAAGCCAATTGAAAACAAACATGCCTCATTTACTCCTCTCCATATTGGTCGCATGTTGGTTTTAGTTTAGGATGAAATATCTGATATTGAATTTCCATTGTTTGAGGTACTTGTTATAAACATGTGTGATATGCTTTCGATAGATATAGAGGTGGGTGAGAGATGTTAATGACGCTTGTCAAGTAGCTCAAGTTGAGATAAATGATACTGATAAAAGTCTTATTTATAAATGAGTTCCTTCAAAGATATGCAAAGAGAGGGGATTTAGACTTCAAGAAGCAAAATTGCCTCTATTTCAAAGAATAGAGAGAAAAGGGTAGCACTAGTGGAGGTTTGAATGCTAGTGCAGTAGACCCATAAGGCAAATGGGATATGAAAGTACCAATACTAACCTAAAGCATTGACAACTTTGGTTAATATTTTGGTGAGAGTCTTATTAGAGGCTTCCCCTTGTCCATTTTATTTTGGTTGATAAGGCAAGGAAAATCTTAAATCAATGTTGAATGTATCACATAAACCTTGGACTTGCTTATTCTTGAAGAATTTTCCATTATCGATGATGATCTTATGAGGAACAAGAAAGCAGTAGATGATATGGTGGTTGATAAAGTCGATAATATTTTTTTCTTTGGCATAGATTAGAGGAATAGCTTCCACCCATTTGGTGAAGTATTCGATGGCTGTGATGATGGAGCTATGCCACTGTGAAGAATGGGGGTTAATTTTCCTAATGAAATCGAGCCCCCGTTGAGAGAAAGGCCAAAAGTCCTTAGATACATGGAGGATATTGGTTGGTGCATGATGTAAATTAGCATGTTGTTGACATTAAAAACACTTTTTTACATAATAACAATAGTCTTGGTTGAGGGTGGGGCAATAGTAACCAATGCGAAGGATACATTTAGTGACCTCTAGGCCGCTAAAGTGTCCCCCACATATCCCATCATGTGTTTCCTTGATGGCATGGAAAGCTTCATGGCTACGTAGGCAATGAAGAAGGAGATCATCAAAAGCATGTTTGTAAAGGATTCCTCCTAGTATGGTGTAATAAGAGGTACCCTGAATAAAATCTCTTTGGGCATTCTTGGAGAGGTTGGAAGGAACAATGCATAGGTTTAGGTAGTTAAAAGTTTGGTCATATCAAATGTTGGATGGGGATTCTTGTATATTAAAAATGGTAGGGAGTTCAGATTGGCCATAAGAGGGTGTGGTAAAATGATGAGAAATGACAAATATTTTGGAATTGGAAGGCTGAGAAGGGATTTAAGAAGCAAGGTAGGCCATTGTATCTGTAAATTTATTGGTAGATCTAAGAACAGATTAGACTAGGTAATGTTCAAATGATTTTAAGATTTTGTCAAATAAAAGTTTACATTTTAGCAAGACATCATTCTTACATTGATAGGATCCATTGACTTGGTTGACCACAAGCTGGGAATCACCAAAGACATGGATTATCTTAATTCCTAAGCTTTGAGTAGGTCAGAGACCTATCACTAGGGCTTCATACTCGGCCATATTATTGGTGTATTCAAAGTCAAGTTAAAAGGAGAGAGGAAGGGTTTCACCATTGAGAGGAATGAGAATAACTCCAACACCCCTTCCTTGTTGGCATTTAGAGCCATCGAAGAACATGGTCATTTGGTAGGTGATGTCATCTTCTTGAAAAAGAATCAGGATAAACTTGTCTGGAAAGGCAAGAGGGGGTGGTTATTTATTTGCTAAAGGATCTTTGACCAATTGATCATCAATGACCTAACCTTTAATTAATTTATGTTGGAGGAATTCAAGGTCAAATTCAACTAGAAGCATGAGCCACTTAGCCATACAATGATTTTGATATGGTTTAGAGTGTATGTATTTGAGAAGGTCGATATTAGTGATAACATAGGTTTTATGGTTAAGAAGGTAGTGGTGAAGCTTAGTGTCCATGAAGGTTAATGCTAAGCAAAGTTTCTCAATGTGTGTATATCAAGTCTTGTATTATATAATCATATGACTGATGTAGTATACGACTTGTTCTTTGTGTTGTTCATCTTAGTGTGCCAACATTGCCCCTAGGGAATGGTCGATGGTAGAGATATATAGGTAAAAGGGGTGGTCATCCTTAGGAGGGGTGAGGACAGGTGGTGAAAAAAGGTATTGTTTGAGTTAATCAAAGGCCTTTTGATAATCACTATTCCATTTAAAAGAGACATCCTTCTTCAGAAGGTGATGGAAAGGTTGGCACCAGTCTGAAAGTTAGGAAATGAAATGGTGAATGGATTGAAGTTTTCTTTGAAGGTTGTGGAGTTGCTTAAAGTTGGTTGGAGGAGGCATGTCTAAAATTGATATAAATTTAGTAGGGTCTACTTCAATTCCACAAAGAGAGATGATAAATCCAAGAAGCTTACCTGAAAGGACCCCAAAAATGCATTTCCTAGGATTTAGGTGAACATGAAAATGACTTAGGCATTTAAATACAATCGTAAGAGTAGTCATGTGATTTTTTTGAAGTTTGGATTTTTAGAGGTCATCTACATAATCTTATACAATCTTATGGATGATATCATGGAAAATATAAGTCATGGCACGTTGGTAGGTTACACCAATGTTCTTTAACACAAAAGGCATGAATCTATAGTAGAAAGTTCCCCAAGGGGTTATAAAGGTAGTTTTATGTTGATCTTTAGCAACAATCAAGATCTGATTATGACCCAAAAACCCATCCATGAGAAATAATATCTTGTGGTTGACATTAAGATCAGTAAGTTAGTCAATGTCAGGTAGGAGGAAGTCATCCTTGGGTTAGGTGAGGTTAAGGTTACAAAAGTCCACACAAATGCATAAACCCCCATTGACTTTGGTGATAGGTATGATGTTCGAGACCCATTATGGGTAGTCAATGGGTTGAATGAAATTTATAGATAGGAGACACTAAAGCTCTTATTTGATGAGTAGGGTTATGCAAGGATGCATGCATTGAAGTTTCTATTTAACAGGCTTAGCATCATAGTGAGTAACTATGTTATGGGTAGTAATGGAGAGGTCAATCTAGAACATATCATTATAAGACCAAGAGAATGTTATGCTATGATCTTAGAGGAAAGAGGAAAAACATTGAAGTTCCTTGGTATTCAATGATTGGCCCAATTTGACAATGTGGGGGTTATCTAGAGTGCCCAAGTAGATATCGATGGTAGACTCATTAAACATAGTTAGGGCCTCAAGGGGAAGGGATTTATGGATAGAAGAATCTCCCACACCGAGGTAGGTAAGAATGGAATTATCATCTTGATTTCAGATGGTGTTGATGGTGGGAGAATCAATCTCTACCATTTCAAGATATATGAGTGGAAGGACTTTGGTTTGGCCACTCTTTTGGTAGATGAGAGGTCCTAAACTTACAATATTGATAAAAAAAAAGTTAGGAGGGATAATATCAGGGTCTTCATATGGATAAAGTGGTTGGGTTGACAAGGATGGGATATATTCCTATGTAGTTGCAATGTATTTGGGTGAATTGGTATATTATTGAGTTGGTTCATACCCAAGACCAAAGACTCATGAGGTTGAAATTTTTTGAGATGGGGTAACTCATGAGGCCCTTTTTCATAGCGTCCAAGGCCAAATCCTTTCCAAGCACATCTATGAAGATACAACTTAGAAAAATTTGGTTTACTAAAATAGGAAAATTTAGAGGTAAATGGTTGGATGGATGATGCAGTGGTAAGGGCTAAAAGGGGCTGATCAAGTCCCCCATAAATAAAATTTGTTTGATGGTTAGGGAGACCAATGTGGATGATGGTTCCAATGTTAAAGTTGTAAGAAGGGTCATGTCTGAGATTCCCATATTCTTGGGGAGTAAGGAGGGCATCTAAGGCTAAGAGACTATATTTTCCAAAAGAAAGAGATGTTGGAATGTGGTTGTTATGGATCTTCTACAAGAATTTGGGAAGAGGGGATAGATGAGCTATTAGAAGCTTTAGCAACATTAGGTATGAAAATGCTATGGGTTTTGGCTAGTGAGGTTGTGTTATTGGTAGATGGTTGTGTAGTGTATAAAAGAGGAAGAAGGACATCATTGGGTTGATATGTCATATTACAAGATGTCAAAGGACTAAGGTCAACTTGGATAGTCACAACTTGCCCTTCATATTCAAACTTGACACATTGATGTAGGGTGGAAGGGACACAACTCATGGCATGAATCCATGGGCATTTGAGTAAAATGTTGTATTGAAACTCTCCTTCTACAACATAAAAGATTTTGGGAATAGTATGAGGCCCTACACAAATGTGGAGGACAAGTATGCCCAAGGTGGTATCCATAGTGTCATTGAAAGATCAAAGGACCACTGATCTTTTAGACATGATGTTTTCAGGTAGCTATAGCTGGTCATAAGAATGGGAGGAGATAATATGGAAGTTATCTCCCCCATCGATCATCACCCTTTTGATGTAGGTTTGATTGGTGTATATTGTAATTAAGAGGGGAGGATTGGGGTCTTCTAAATGAATATAAGGTATTTTTGAATTCTAAAAGGTGACAAGGTTGGAATTCTGAAGGGTACCAACAAAATTGACTAGAGGTTGAGGATCATCGATGGTTGGACCTCGATGGATTTTTAGAGTTTGGTGAATTTTCCTAAGGATATCTTTCCAGATGGATATTGTATATGGGTTAGGGTATGGAGGGTTAGATGGGGAGACACCTAAGATAGACACCATGGGTTTATTTTAAGATGGATAAGGTTGGTTATTATTTGCTTGGGAGTTTAGAGAGAGGTAAGTCCAAGGAATGGATGCCTTAGTCTTCCCTTTATCCTTCTGTTGGGCCCAAGATTAGGTAATCATGTGAATAATGTATATATGATGGTTATCTAGATTGGATGGTTACTTTGATTCCTCCTCTTCACTTTTGGGTGAGATCAAAGATCAAATGGGTTGAGTTAGTGGTTAGATTGGAGGTTTATCTGATAACATATCATCATCTTCATACAAGTTGTGAACTAGTGTTTGGAGAGATTTATAGTTCTTGGTGTCATGTATTGGTGCCCTATGGTATGCACATATCAAGTTATCATTAAACCAAGAGGGTTTGGTATGTGAAGGGTCAAAGGGTTTGATGGGTGGTAAACTCAAGGAAGAAGTTTAAAATAACCACTAAAGGATGGTCAAGTAAGATTATCTAAAGGTGGTAAAGGTTTAGTGGTTTTTGTTTTAGGTGTTGAAGTAGAAGTTTGTAGGGACATGGGTTTTGTGATAGGTGTCTTGGGTAAAGTGTTATACTTGGTTGACGGTTTTGGTTTGCGTAAGGTGGTAGATGAGCTAGAGGTAAATGACAGTAAAGTTGTCATGTCCCCTTTTCAGTTGACATCTTCAGAGTTGATGATAAGCCTATTATACAACCTTCGTAGGCTGATAGGATGGATAGAGGGTCATAATGGAGCTTGGCTTGGCTTCGATTAGCAGAATTTCTATAGTTGGCTTTCATTCGGGGTCTTTTGGACATGTTTCCCTGAGCTCCTATTATTTAGGGATATTTGACATGCAGTGGAGCACCCTTATTTTGGTATGGTCATGTGCAGAATCACTCCATTCACCAGCTTCAGTCGGTTCGAGGATCGAACATATATTGAGGGAGATATTAATATTTGATTAATTTAATCAAATATTAATTATCTAGCATTTTTTTAATTGTGAAACCCTAATTCTAATTTAAGAAACCCTAATTAGGGCAAGCACATATTTTTGAGGGTATAAGGGTTTCTCATGGGAGGCCATTAAAATTATTCATTGATGAAGATTATTGTTTGAAGACAAATTTTGCTAAGGATTTTCTTGAGAAGACTAAGCCAAGGGTTCCAGTATTCTATCTGCATTAAAGAACGTGCCCTCTTCAGTGTGTGCGATTCAGAGGCTGTGAGATATCAGCTGATTTATTGCCAAGTTGAGAGATAACTTCACACAAAAGTTATCACAGGTATTTACAGAGATTTAGTTTATTAGGTTTTTGATTCAGGGTTTTGATTCAGATATTACACAGATAAAGATCTTCTATATTAGAACCGTATATCTTGAGATCAGGTTGATCAGCAATCAGGTTGTGCTATATTATATTGGTGGTTGTACGAAGTTTGTATAGATCCATACAAATCCATACGTAGCATCAGAAAGCACAGTGACCGACATCGGCAAGAAGAGACCTACAGCGACTGACATCAGTTGACACCTCACCGATGTTGGTAGGTTAACGACACTAGGAAATGGATGGTGGTAGTATAACTGACATCGGTGACTATGTTTTTGACACAGCAGGCCGAGACGGACCAGATCCAGATTTTAATCCCAGTTTGTGGAATACTCAGGTTATTAAGACCGTATTTTAATATGCAAGATAGAGAACATATACTTTAATCATCTGAGTGAATAAATAAGAGTTTATACTATGGTTTTATTTATCTATTTGAAGATATTTTGTACAAATAAAGATAAGCAACTCAATAATATTTAGTTTTAGATTTCAAGGGAAATAGAGGATATTACAGTGGTATCAGAGCTTTTATCTTGCTATATTCCCTATTAGACAGGGGATATTACAGTGGAATTAGAGCTTTCATTTTTTATATATTCCTTACTGGATATGGGCTATTACAGTGGTATCAGAGCTTTTGTCTTTCTAGAGTCCCTACTGGACAGGGGATATTACAGTGGTATCAGAGCTTTTGTTTTTCTACTATCCCTATTGGTTGGGGATATTACAGTGGTATTAGAGCTTTTGTTTTTCTATATTCCCTACTAGACAGGGGATATTACAGTGGTATCAGAGCTTTTGTCTTTCTATATTCCCTATTGGATAGGGGATATTACAGTGGTATCAGAGCCAAATTTCTGCCATCCTATTGGGTAGATCAAAGCTTTTTGCCCTGCCATCCTATTGGGTAGTTTGGGTAGTTTGAACATTGAACCTGCTAGTAAATCATGGGTACTTCAAGTACTTAGAAATAGTGGGAAAAGGATATGGAGAAGCTAAAACAAAGTTTGAAGAGGTTAAATGAATTTTTTTTAGACCCTACATTCGAAGACAAATTAACACAGAGTATTGCATCCGTTGTTAAATGGTCCACAACACAAAGCAAAAAGCAAGGAGATAACAAGAGTGCTACTATTAATCAGAGACCACCACTGACCCATTCTAGGGTAGCTGATAGGCCTACATAGCCTATGTTTGTTCAAGAGGAACCAGAGGCTCTAGCAGAGGAGGTGGCATGAGAGCCCCTATTTGCTGACACACTTATGGCAGCGAATGAGGAGTGGGAGTTATTATCACCTGAGGTTCGAAAGAGGATGTCTTTTGATTGCTTTGTTAATCTGAGGAGAGAGCACTATAGATTAGTTAGGTAGGGCAGTAGCATGTCCCATGATTCTCATGAGATAGGAGATGGTGATGATGAGATAGTTTCAGCAGCAGTGTCTTCAGAGTTAGATGAGGATGAGTCTGATGCTGGCATTCGGAGTGTGGAGGTATACTCAGAGGTTAGTACATTGAGTGTTGTTGGTGAGTACATTCCTACAGTTGTAGCTGAGGAACATGTTGTTGGGACTAACACACATGTTCAAGATTTGGGAGTACCTAGTCCTGATGAGATTGGGATACCAGTGGAGTTGAGTCTCCAGATTGATTCTTCTCACACAGATGACAGTGTGGTACCATTCGATGTGCCACCTTTACAGAGGGATTAGTTGTGGTGTGCAGGGGAGTATGTCGATGCTTCCTCTTATAATTTTTATTGCACTGAACTGCTCATGGAGTATTTGCTGGATAGTGTAGGTGTTCATCTAGATTCACATAGGGGGACAGAAGGTGTTCTCATCCGAGGTACTGGTGCTATTAGCATATTGGGTGGGGAGATTATAGTTATCCTTTATAATATGCTACCTCACATGGATTTTGACGTAGGGTTGTTGAGTGGGTTGCACAGGGTCCTATCTAGCCTATAGTGATTTGGAGTCAAAGATTGGAGCCATTTACTGATCCCCAGTTCAGTGAAGGTGAGCCAGTAGCAGAGTTTGGAGGTTCCTATCGGCATCATATGGTGGGGTATGCTCATTATTTTTCTTTTGACCCAGAGATAGAAGATTTGATTTCACACAGGTGTAGATCAATTCCAATTTCTTACCATCCATTACGGGATGGATTGGCACCATCTTTTACAGATGGAATTAGTAGTTTCAAGTTACATAGCCTGCAGTATTGACACATCCAGGGCAGTTGTGATTTTAGAGATTGGTTGAGTTGCATTCACCAGTTTGATTGTGGATTCCTCTTGGTTATACTTCAGAGGATATTGTAGGAGCTTGTGTTGATTTTCATCAGTATAGATCATGACTACATTTGGGATCCAGGTGGATTGATTGGTTTATTGTTCCGAGATTGCTTAGGGACAAGCAATTTCAGGAGGGGCATATTGTCATGTCCCCTTTTCAGTTGACATCTTCAGAGTTGATGATTAGCCTATTATACAACCTTCGTAGGCTGATAGGATGGATAGAGGGTCATAATAGAGCTTGGCTTGGCTTTGATTAGCAGAATTTCTATAGTTGGCTTTCATTCGGGGTCTTTTAGACATGTTTGCCTAAGCTCCTATTATTTAGGGATATTTGACATGAAATGGATCACCCTTATTTTGGTATGATCATGTGTAGAATCACTCCCTGATTCACCAGCTTCAGTTGGTTCGAGGATCAGACATATATTGAGGGAGATATTAATATTTGATTGATTAAATCAAATATTAATTATTTAGCATATTTTTAATTATGAAACCCTAATTCTAATTTAAGAAACCCCAATTAGGGCAAGCACATCTTTTTGAGGGTATAAGGGTTTCTCATGGGAGGCCGTTAGAACTATTCATTGATGAAGATTATTGTTTGAAGACAAATTTTGCTAAGGATTTTCTTGAGAAGACTGAGCCAAGGGTTCCAGTATTCTATCTACATTGAAGAACATGCCCTCTTCAGTGTGTGTAATTTAGAGGCTATGAGATATCAGCTGATTTATTGCTAGGTTGAGAGATAACTTCACACAGAAGTTATCATAGGTATTTACATAGATTTATTTTATTAGGTTTTTGATTCAGGGTTTTGATTCAAATATTGCACAGATAAAGATCTTCTGTATTAGAATAGTATATCTTGAGATCAAGTTGATCAGCAATCAAGTTGTGCTATATTATATTGGCAGCCATACCAAGTCTGTATAGATCCTTACAAATCTATATGCAGCATCGGAAAGCATAGCGACCGACATCGGCAGGAAGAGACCTACAACGACCGACATTGGCTGACACCTCACCGATGTTGGCAGGTTAACAACACCAAGAAACCGATGGTGGTATTATAACTGATGTCGGTGACTGTGTTTTTGACACAATAGGTCGAGACGGACCAGATCCAAATTTTATTCCCAGTTTGCGAAATACTTAGGTTATTAAGACTGTATTTTAATATGCAAGATAGAGAACATATATTGTAATCATCTGAGTGAATAAATAAGAGTTTATACTGTGGTTTTATTTATCTATTTGAATATATTTTGTATGAATAAAGATAAGCAATTCAATAATATTCAGTTTTAGATTTCAAGGGAAATAGGGGATATTACAGTGGTATCATAGCTTTTGTCTTGCTATATTCCCTATTGGACAGGGGATATTATAGTGGTATCAGAGCTTTTGTTTTTTTATATTCCCTACTGGACAGGGGATATTACAATGGTATCAGAGCTTTTGTCTTTCTAGAGTCCCTACTAGACAGGGGATATTACAAATGTAGGTAACTTAGGGATTATTGGTGTAGTAGGAAAAGGTGCTTTAGAGAGTAAGTATGAAAGTGTGAACAATAAAGGAAGTGGGGTTTTGGTAAAAATGGTGGATTTTATGTTTAAGGTAGAGGGATGGTGACCCAAAATGGAAGGCAAGGTTGAGGGAGGTAAAATATGAGGTTTTGGGCCCTTTCGTGATTTTACCTCTTTGATTGTTTTAGTTGTTAGTTTTGGAGGGGATTTGGTCACTTTTTTTTTGGGGTGGGTTTAGGTGTTTGAGGTTTAATCAATTTGAAAAGGGTTTTGATTGGTTGGGTGGAGGTTTTAGTTAGTTTAGAGGGGCTAGGTTGGTTTATCAAAGAAGGGGTTAGAAATTCTAGTTTGGTTCCCTTACCTTTATCTTGACCTTTGATAGAAGGCTTGCAATTAGAGGTTGGATAGATGGAGTCATCTTCTATTGTGAGATAGATTCCAAAGAGGGGGTGGATAGTTCCAAGATAGGGGAGGTAGGTGTGGCATCCTCTAATGGAGGTGTGGATATGGTTATTTCCTTTGTTTGGGTGTCCAAAGGAATATAATGCAATATTTTTTCTTTCAATAGAGGAATGGGGAAAGAAGTGGTTGAGGTAACATTTTCTTCGTCAATGGGTTCACTAGTAACCACATTAATAGTATGTGCCTCATGAGATGATTCAAGTTTATTTTCATGATGAGGGATAGAAGGAACATGATTAGAGAAAGGTTTGTGGAATATGTCAAGGGCTTGGTTCAATGGTGCATTAGGATTATCCAATGTGAGCTCCCCCATGCCAATAATGGATTGGACAAGGTATTTAAAGGTATTGCACCTATTGATGTCATGTCTTATGACTCATTGAAAATCACAATGGTCATTATCGTTATACCAACTGAGCATAGGGAGAGAAGTATCAAACTATTGAGGTGGTTTAATTGGTGAAAGTTGGATGATTTTGGCTTTTAATAACTTTTCCAAAATGGAAAGATAAGGATCCCCAAGTGGAGTTACTGGGTTATGGTTATTCCAAGTTTAGTTCCTTTGGTTTTGGTTTAGATAGTTAAAGGGGTCGAAGGTTGTTTCCTTAGGTTATGTTGGTTAGTATATGGTCAAGGTGCGGCTTTGAGGACAATAGCGTTGGTAGTGGCTTTGCTCTTGGAATTGGTATTGGTTGTGTTTTTTAGTTTGGAAGGGGAGGGCTCATTAGTTTTGTAAGTTGGGTTTTTTCTTCAACTTTAATCTTCCCTCATTAATTACTTTATTCTCTAGTTTATGAGCCATGGCAAAAGCTTTATCAAATGTCTGGAAGCTTTGGACACACAATGTGGATGAGATGTGTTTTGCACATGCCTAGGCAAAGAGCTCTATAAGCTCAAGTTGAGGCAATGAAAATGAAAGTTGGTTGATTAGGCTCCTCTAATTAGCCATGAAATCAATAATAGATTCATATTTGAATTATCGAATGGATTAGAGGTCATTAATAAAAACTTTTTTGGATATATTGATCGAGAAGTGATCCAAAAACATTTGGGCTAGTTGGGCAAAGGAGAAGATGGAGTGTTTTGGGATGGCACTATACCAATATAATGTTAGTCCAAATAAGGACATAGGAAAGGTGCAGAGAAGGAGAGCGTCGTCATGGGAAATCAAGTAACATGCATGCCTAAATGCTCTTAAATGTTGTTGGGGGTCCTCCTTGCATTGAAATTTAGAGAATTTTGGTAATTCTCATTATAGATGATATGGTCAGGGAGGGACAAATGGATGGATGGGTTCATTACAAATTTGGTCATAAGAGATAAGGTTATGTGATACCAAGATGGATGACTCAAGGGTAGTCATCCTCTCCATTAGCATCTTGACCAAATCCATTTGGGGTTTTTGGGTTAGATATGTATATGAGTCATTTTGTTGGGGCTAGGTGACATGGGAATAACTAGTGGACAGTTGGAATGATGTTAGGTGTGTGTGTGAGGTCATGTAAGGTTGGGTGGAAGGTGAAGGTATGCATAATTTTGTGTTAGGAATATATTGATAAGATGTCATTGGTATGTGTTATAAGGTTGAGGTTGGGGGGTTATGTGTGGCATCGAAGTGATTAGTTGGTTAGTTGGTTGAAGGTGGGTAATGAACAAAGTGCTTATAGGGTGAAGTGTTTGTGGTATGGAAAGCACTAGATTTTGAGATTGGGTTGTGTTTGAGGTATCATTTTCTATTGAATGGAGGATGGAAGCAGGAGTGGAGGATAATTCCATAAAAGGTGGGGTGTAGGTGACTAAGGGTAGGTTTGAACCCACTTGGGGTGTGACAGGAGGTGTTTGGTTGGGGGTGGAAGGTTGGTTTGGGTTTAGGTGGATGGGATGTTGGAAGAGGTATGGGTCAACAATGTTTGGGTTGAAGTAGTACCTATGATAAGGTGGGGTGGCATGCCAATAGGGGGTTTGATAGAGGAAACCAAAGGAAAAGGGGTGCAGTGTGGTATGGTATTAAGGTAGTGTTGTAAAGCCACCTAATTATTATCAAGGAAGGAAACAAAGTTAGGATCTCCTTTAGATATGATTGGGACCCTAAAAGGAGAGAGAGGAGGGAAAAACACAATGTGAGAGGAACTCTCAATGTTCGAGGTATATTTTATAGGTGCAGAAGATAGGGGCTGATTAACTTAATTTGAGTTGTCTGGTAGTGACCATATGAGAAAAAAAGGAATGAAAAGGCAAAGCTCTCAACTCAAACAAGAAGCAACCAAAAATATTTTAAATAAATTAACACAAACACCAGAAATTCATTTATCCTAGGATTACTTTTAAATTGCTTTTGGCTATGCCTTAAAGAGTATGGAGGGGAAGTTGGTTTGATATAGGTACTAAAAAATCAAGTTATAATTGGTTTCAGGTTGTTTAGGCACTCAAAAGAAAGATATGTGTTCAACTTCAGTATGTGGCTAGGTATTGGATTCTACCCCCTCACTTCGTAATCCCATAGTGATAAGGGTGATGGGTGTTTAGCCAAGATATATCGAGTCCAAAGTTTATACTCAACCAGAGAGCTGAGTTGGTTCTCCCCTTAGTGGTGAAATCTAAGTGGGATATCCGGGAGGGGTAAGGTTACCTCCAAGTGATAAAATATTAGTTGGTCCTTGTCTCAATTATTGTTTTGATGTGTTGATTATTCAATGGTTTGGCTTAGTTTGTGAAGATAAATGAAATCTATGATAAAATTATGGTTCCTCCTAGTTACTAGATGAACTAAGATTAGCATGCAATTCAATGGATGTAAAGTGTTTGTTTTATACCCAAATTAAAATTTCAGATTTATTTAAATAAATACAAAATCTCTAAATGAAAGTTGAAAATTCAAGTCCTAATCCTAGGATGATTTTTCTTTTTATTTCTTTTAAAGATGCAAGGAAAATAAACTTTAACTTTTTCTAAAAATGCAACTAAAACTTGTGTTTTTATTTTTTATTTTTTATTTTTTATTTTTTATTTTTTAAGAAGGAAAGCTTAATTTTTTTAGAGTGAAACTAAATTAATTTCACTAATCAAATTTTAAATGTCATACAACATCTATGAACCCAAGAAAACTCAAGGGTCCCACTGGGCAAGCCAAAATGTTTCTTTCAATTTTTTTGTTTTTCTTACTTTTTTGTTTTTTGAAAAGAAAGAAACTAGGAATGAAGGGTGTGGAAGAATACCTATTAAAGTGCATGTGTTGAATCCAAAAAATTATAGAGAAATATTCTTTGGTTAGGAAATAATACCTGTAATTAATAAAACACTAAAAGAAACTTGTTTGTTAAACAAGTAAATGGGTGGATTACCTAGCGGGAGCTAGATCCTAGAAGAGAAAGCTTTTTAGGAGGCTGTCAATCCACCTTCTTCAAAACATTTAAGTTGGAATGATAAAAAAAGTATATTTTGTATAAAAATATCAAATAAATGATATTAAAATAGTGAAGAACTAAATTTGATACGATAAATTTAAATGCTTTGTAAAAGATAATCAAATGAACACAATAGTTTAATTAATACTAGTGTTAAAATTTGATAAAGGTTATGGCTTTGGTTCGATAAAGCGGTGAGGGTCAAAAGTATTGTTTTGTTGGTTTAGGTAGATGGTCAATTTTTCAAGTATACAAAGAACTAAAAGATAAATGAGGAAAATAAGTAAATATGGCAAAGGAAAAAGAAAGTTAAAGATGGCAAAGAGGGAAAAGAGGTAAATGAGGCAAAGAGGTGAATGGGATAAAGGGGATAAATGAAATGGAAATAACCAAAGGGATTAAATGGGATGAATGGGATAAGAGGAAGAGGTTAAGTTCTCAAGAGTATGGAGGTTAAGAAAAGAAAAGGCCAAAGGGAAATAAAGAAAGAACTGAAATTACAAAACAAAGTAAATTACCTCAATGTTGTTGAATTGGCTTGAAGATGTTGATGATGTTTGAATGTTGATGAAGCTTGAATCAATTTAGATAGAGCTTCATTGATTTGATATTTTTTCCTCCAAGATGATGATGACCTCCTCCAAAAAAAATTGTAGCAATATGGTAAGAACAAAAGACTAACTTGCCACTTAACCTTGGATGAAGGAAAGGGGATAATTATAGCATTTTTGTGTGAAGAAACATGCCAAAATAGAGGAATAGTGAAGCAATTATAATTTATCCAAGTGGGATCATGGTTTATTCAAGGTAAGGTGGGTGAGGATTCCCGTGTGAGTTGGTGAGTCTCCAAGTTTGAATGGAAATCATGCACATGGATTTGAATGAGGCTTAAAGACTTCTCCCCATCCTTTCTTGCTTTCACACAAACACTTAAAGGGGTGGCACACCAAATGTGGCGCCATTTTCCATGTGGGGGATGAAAAGTCCAAGGTGAGATTGGTGGGGATTTCCATATGGGTTGGAAAGTCTCCTATTTGGGTTGGTGAGCCTCCATTTGGGCTAAAAGGTCAAAAATTGGTGCCCTTTGTCTTTCTCAAAGTCTTAAAGAGGTAGGTATCTCTTTCTAAAGTCTAATTTCATGTGGGAAGACAAAATACATATTGAATAATGACCTCTTAAGGGGAAATTCACCACATTTCAAAGGGGGAGGTAGGGAGCTTGTGATTCTTCAATGAGGTCATTAAGCACTTTGGGAAGGGTCCTAGGTGGGGTATGATGTCCCACATCAAGCCACATCACTTGCCATATCACCTCCAAATCACATGCCATGTCATCATGAATAGTGATAGTGGGTCTCATAATGAATAGTGATGGTGAATAGTACTTTCAAATAGTGATTTTGAATGATATTTGTGACTAGGAGAATTATGATTTAATTAGGTTAAGAGGGTTTTAGGAAGGTTTAAGAAGTCTTAGGGGATGTCAAGGCATTTGGTCATCGAAAACTATAAATTTGTAGTTTTTTGGTGTCTATAGTTGCCTTCATCCCATCAAACCAATACTTCATCTTAATCTTGTAAGATGGGGTGATGTGTCCAAGGCAAGTGAATGCCTTATAGCACTCAGTGGGGGACCTATGTGTCAGGGAGTACACCCACTTTAGTGCTACAAAACTATAATTTGGTACCCTAATTTATCAAAAACTAATAAAAGGAGGATCACCCCCCATGGAAACCCATACTTGGGCTCTCGATGAGTCCTCTCCATGTCCTCAATAATCTTATGGGCAAAGTACATGGCATAGTTATAATTGATACCTTAAGAGACTTGATGAGTGAGGTAGAGGTACATCATGTCCACCTCTTTACATTGATCAGTCCCTCTAATCTTAGTCAAGATTATCCACACCATAACTTAGAGGGTAGGATCTTATAGGGTCTTGATGTACATAACATGCCCCTATTTTTGATACATCAGTGTCAAGATAATATTTTATATCTCCTGAGTGTCAGCCAAGTCATCAATTACACTTAGTCCTGAGCACTATAGCTCTATGTTAATCTTCATGTTGTGCCTATTGAAGTAGATGTGGTCCTTATGGATGTGTGAAAGGAGGAACTATATTGATTCCATGGGCTTACCAAAATATGGTAAGTTGAAAAGCTAGAATAACCTTATAGTGTCCAGTTGGTTGAAAATGGTAAGGTCATATACCAGTTTGTTCCTTGTGTTGGTGGTCTCCACTCGATAATCATTTTGTAGCTCAACCTTTTTCCTAGGTTGGTGATGATTGTAGTCAAAAATGGTGCAAGTTGAGACCTTGGAAAACCAAGTTTATAGGCACAACAACAAATTTGGGTATTGCATCTCTTCAATAAAAAAGGATGGGGTGGGGATTCTTGGGCCTTTTATGCCATAGATGTTTGCACTTTCTTTTCCTTCTACACCATTCTTTCATTATCTTCTTCTATGAATTGTTCCTCTTCTCCTTTCATTCTCTATGCTTGTTCTTCCAGTCACTATGCTTGTTCTTCTAGGGTCTCTTCCCTAATTAGGACCCAATCTCTTTCGGTCACCTCTTCCTCTTTAGGTATCATTGGAAATTTTTCAAGACTTTTGGCCTTCTTCTTAGGCTGCATTATCCTCCAAGGATCCTAAAGGTTAACATAGGGCCATCCAATGTTTCTAAAGGAATACATGTTTTCAGAATGATGCTTTGGATTTTTAAGCTTAAGCACCCTTCAATGGTAGACTTGCAGCCTGTAACTCTAAAAACTAAAGAGTTTCCCACTGAACCAAATTTGAAATCTCTCTTCTCAACTTGGTAATGACCTTCATAAATTTCTAAGGATGTGAAACTCTTTACTCCATTCATGAATTTATTGGCTTATCTATGATGGTTTTTTACTCTAGGTTTTAGTAAATGCTTGATCTCAGCTCTGGATATTCAAATTTAAACGTAGAGTAAAGTATGAAATGAATTTAACTTATCTATTTATAGGATCCAAGGGGGGTTTACCTTCATTAATTCCCCTCTATCACCCATCATTTTATGGCATTTAATATAGACCTTATAATAGCTACCATGTCTAAATCCTTACCTTTTTGTAATTAATGTCTTAATAGTATTATCCCATCACATCGTTGGCATGCTTCTTGTTATAACTAACCTCATCACATTTATGGTACATCCCATATTATACTTTTATTTGAAGTGGATGACAGTTGTGTCTCATGCTTTCTGTGAGGAGGGAGACAACTATCTCATTTAAATTTCTAATTCATGGCAGGAACCTTCCTCTTTCATGCCTTAAATAACTCATGCACCCTTAATAAATTTTTTGCCTAATTAATTTTCACACTTAAGTGACTTGTACATTTTTAATTTTTTCATTTTTAAACCTAAGTTCTTATCCCACACTAAAACATGTCATGGTCCTCCACCAATAGAATAAAAACTTAGAAAACAATAATTACAGAAAGGTAAAATAGTGTGAAATAAAGGCAATGATTTTATTGAAAGCAATAAATCCTAAACTAAATGGCATAAGGCTTATTGATTAAAAAAATTCTATGATTTTGAAGTGAAGTAAAACCAAAGCTGAATTCCATTATAGTGCCTCGAGAGAAACTGACAATCCATCCTTTGTAAATGACATGCTCTGGTAGGTCAAATGATATGTATTATAAGTGGGCTATCCTAATATATACAAAGCTTTTTAGGGTGGCATGTGAACTTAGAGTCATACAAAAATACCTTCATTCCTAGGGAAAATATTTTGTTCTTTATATGGTGATCATTCCATGCCTTTTGCTTGCATTTCTCTATATCCTGGTTCCAATGAGTGAGGAACCAGGTCTCATCTAGTTGAATTAAAGTGTCTAAGAATTCTTTCAAGGATGCCTCATCATCCATTTATCCCATGCATGTGATACGAAGGGGTGGCACCAAGAATTCTACTAGCATCATTATTTCCTTGCCATATACCAAGTTGAATGGCAAGCTCTTGTTGAGGTGCTCATAGGTAGTTCAATAAGCCCATAGTACTGTAGATATCCAATCATCCCAATTAGTATAGCCAACATTTCATATTTTAGTTAAAATGGTGCCTAAGATATTATTGAAAGTCTCAATAGTTTCATTAGCTTACAAGTGATAAGGTGTTGTTTTGTGGTGTGTGATCATGAACTCAACAAACAAGATGTGAATTATTTAATTCAAAAAATGGGTACCAAGATCAATAGTGAAAATTAGGGGACACCTAAACTGAGTTATTATGTTCTCCCAGATGAACCAGGTAGTAGTAGTAATACAATCCTTCATTGGTGAAGCTTTAACCTAGTGCATGAGGTTGTTTTTTACTACAATAATATATCAAGAACATATTCATCATCTTGCTAGAGTGATGGGACCAACAAAATTAATAGCCCTCTTTTTAGAGGGTTTCTGAGAAGGGATGTGTCATAAGGGCATAAATTCACTTTGGTTAGGTTTGCCTATGCACTAAAAAATGTCACATTGCCTAAACATATGATTTAGTATCTTAGAATAGAGTTGGTCACCATAGTCTAGCTAGAAGAACCTTTCATGCAGTAGCTTCTCTAGCATAGTGCCCTCCAGAAATACACTCATGAACTTCTTGAAGTACCTTGAGGTGCTCATGTTGTATTACACAACATCGAAGGACTTCATCATGCTCCATTTTTTTAAGATCACTTGCTATGAGTTGAAAGGGTTTGGTGTGAACCATAACTTGCATTTTTTCCTATGAGGGGAGAGATTTAGGCATGGAACCAACGGTCAAAAATGTTGTAATGTCTTCAAGTCCTTCAGAAACTAGTGTTATATGGAAGAGTTTTACATCAAGAAGATCATCTTCTATGGTGTGTGGTGGTTATCCATTCTTGATCTGGGATAGGTGGTCAGGTCCATAGATAGCCTTTCTAGGTTCCACCATAACTGAAAACTAGAATTCTTGAAAACATAAAATCTAGTGATAGATCCATCCATGTAGCATAGGTTTGTTGACAAGGTACTTCAAAGCCTCATGATCTATATAAAAAATAGGAGTGGTTAAAATTTATTACCTAAACTTTTTCAAAGTTTAGACCATAGATAAAGCTTCATGCTCCATAGTGGTATAGTTTCTTTCAGCTAGTGTTAGCTTCCTACTAGCAAAGTAAACTGGGTGATCTAAGTGACCTTCACCTGGTTGTGCAAGAATCATGTCAATGGCCATGCTAAATGCATCAACATAGAAATTAAATGACTTTGCCTAATTGGAGAATTGTAGAATAGGAGAAGTGACCAAATTTTAGTTGAGTGTTTCAAATTCTTCCTTACAATCCATACGAACTACTCATTCCAATTTAAAAGTTCTTTAAGGGGCATGGAAAACTTGGCATAACCATGAATGAACTTTATATAATAACCCATGTGGCCCAGAAAGGCATGGACCTCACATTGAGTCTTAGGCACTAAAAGGTGAATAATAATAGATACCTTTGTTGAGTTTACCAGGATTCCTTCCTTACAAATAATATGCCCTTGGAGCACACCAAATGACATCGTAAATAGACACTTCTTCAAATTTAAGGAGACTTTTAATACCCGATAGTGGTAAAGCATTAGTCTAAGTTAGCACAATGGTCCTTAACCAAACCATATACCATCCAATCATCTAAATAGACTTAGAGGAATTTGTGAATGAAGTCCTTAAAGGCTTCAACTGCAATCTATGAAAAAATTGTTGGGCCATTTTTCAACCTAAAGGGCATAATAGTATAGGCAAATGATCCCCATTCTTTGATGAAGGTTGTTTTAGGCTAGTTTTCCTCAGCTATTTGGACCTAATGGTACCCCATGAATCCATCCATAAAGGAGGACACTTCACAAATAGAAACACCTTCAAGGATTTCCTCTATGAATGACATTAGAAAAGTGTTTGTCACATAGGATGCATTGAGCACTTGGTAGTCCACATAGATACATATGCATCCATCCTTTTTTATACTAATCACCATGGGACTGACCCATTTAAATTTAGTAATGGGAGTGATAACTCAGACGTGAAACAAACTTTCAATTTCCTCTCTAATTTGCACCCAAAGTTTAGGATTCATCTTATATGTTTTTTTTTCACTGGTTAAGTGTCATGGGCTAGCTTGATGTGCATCTTCCCTAAGGATGGGTAGAATCCCTTCATTTCACTATAGTTCTTTGGGAAAACATCCTAATATTCTTTCAAAAACTCAAAGATTTTTGTAATCTTTGTGTTAGTCCAATAGTTTCATATTATGGCCATCTTTAGTTCTTGGTCTGAGCCGATGTTCCACTAAACAGTTTGAATTGGTCCATAGTAAAGGTTGTTCATATTAGTAGTTGTGTCTTGAATAGTTATTATTCCAACTTCTATAGGAATATCCAGATGGTTAGACATTGGGTTGGGTGGAATGGACCATTCTCCTTCATCTACTTAGAAGACAATTCTAGGTGAATCTCTTGACATTGGTCTGCATCAATAACTAGTGTAGGTGTAGGAACTCGTGTGTTGAATATTAATCAAAAAAATGTAAATTTTCCTCAATTTCTTGATGGATATTTATTGAGTGGTCCTCTATTGGACTTAGGTCTCTGAGAACTACTCGCGCATGGCCTGGAGTGAGGTGCAAGTCCATCCTTGGTGAATAATAAGATAATGCTAACTTCATGTTCTCCTTTATAAATTACCATAACATGGTACACGTGTCTCTCTTTGTGAATATAGCATGTTAGTGCCCATTTACATAAAGTTATAAATAATGCATGCTTCCATAGGTACTTTGGTAAGTATGTTTTCTCATTCCTCCATATTATTTTGTAAGCCTCAATGTGAGGTTCAGCTACTTGCATGCCACTATAATTAATTGTTCCCCTGACCTTATTATCATAATGAAATCTATGATGTAGAGTAGAATGTACTTGATCTTAGTATAAAATGTGCTCTTTATGGGTATGCCACCACCTTGTGGCATTACCATAAAAAAGGTGATCTAATGACCTCATCCGATCATTTTTAGTGTCATAGAATTCTTTGAGGTGCTAAAGAAAATCATGTACCTCCTTTTGTCCTTGGAACCATGGGGCTTCATCAAGTTTTTCTAGTGGTGGTCCTACTAGTGGTCCTCTCATTGCTAACCTAGTAAGGTGAACAAACTTTTGATGTTTAGGAAGCTGATGTGGGAAGTGCTCTCAACTATTGATGGTGTTGCACGTCCTCCCAATGAGATCATAGTCACCATGAGCCCAATAGTTATAAGCATTACTTGTAGTATCAAAAATTTATATCAAAGAACACCATCTAGGGTAGGGTCATGTTTTTCATCACTTTTAGCCATTACATTATATATGTGGTTGATCTCTTCATCAACATTGATGGGCTCTATATAAGGGGGTCCTTGTGCTTGATCTAGTGGGATTATGACATGATGATCAGTGTTCTCAAAACTAATGTAGTACTTCTTAAAGATCAAGTCCACATTATTCTCATAAAACTAAGGTCTGCCCAATAGAGTTGGGTAATTATTAGCTTCAACTAACTCCAAAACCTCAAAATTCACTTTGAATGGTACTCTAAGTATGTCAACTATGGTGTTATTGAGGATTTCAATAGGATGTGCATGCGTTTTATTTGCCATGAATAAGACATGAGGTGAAGTTTGCAATGTTGGACTAGACATTTTGTGCCAAGCATCCTTGGTGAGGACATTGACTTCTATGGAAGTATCCACTAAGATGTCATGGATTATCCATCCATCAATGGCAACATTAACCAATATTTCTCTATTTTTTGGATAAGTATAGGAACTAGGAGTGTCCTATCACCGAGCATGATTCAAATAATGGTCTTCACTTTGCCTAGTGATATGAAGGTGAACTCAATTTGGTAGTTGGACTTGAATCTTAAGCCAAGCACTGAGCTGTGGGATAATATCCTCATCCATCATATAGTTACATAATTCTTAGAAGTCATCCCGTGTTACTAGACAAAGTTTGGCTTCTCTTTAGACAACAACATGCTACATTACGTCCTTGTCTTTGAAGAACTAGATTTCTCCCTAAAGTTCATGTATGAGCACCATCATATCTTGGAGGACATATTTTTTTTGTTAAACATCAGGGCACTTCCTAGCTCGTGGTTCTTCCCATTATACCTTTTCGATTGGATTAGTTGTCGACTAAGTCTGTCCCTCACTATCAGTGATAATGTTTACTTATTAAAATATAGGGATGGTTGGGAATGCATGCCATTGTGGTTTATCAATGTGAATCATACCAGTGCCTTTTTCATTTCACTCCTTGGTGATAGCTACATATAGGTCAGGACACTCTTCTAGCCAGTGGTCCTTTTTATAAAAAGTGCACATTGGGTAATCAGGTAATCCCATTGATAGTGGTCTAGTGATCCACATTTTTAATAGGTCTTGTGTGAGAAATATCCACCTCCTCATCCTCTCCCTATTCCATGTCCATGGTAGCCACCATTATTTTTAGTATTTGCTATTGAGTTTTGGCACATGCCACATGCTCGAGCTTCATGAATGTCACTAATCAAACAATAATCGTTAGTGTCATGATTGTAGGCATCATAAATTTTAAAATCATTAGACACCTTAGTATGTGTAGATCACTATAGAGAGGACAAGAGTAGACATCATGTTCCTCATGGTATATTTCACATTTTTTTGAAGTACCATGCAAATGTTCTTATGTGAGAAGTTGTTCCTTGTATGTCCTTCAGTTTCATAGTCAGTGTACCAGACACCACTGTGTGTCTCATGCACATTATTTTCCATCAACTTCTCAAGTTGTGATGCCATTGAGGCTATTTATACTTCCATAAAGGGATTAATCTTGGTCTCAATGATTCCAACTACTTTATCATGAAGATAATCTTCTAAAGCCTTACATGGGTTAGTGAAGGTCCGTTGTGACAAGGTTCATTGAAAGGGTAGTAGTAGTCCTCCCAAAAACCATTGTGTGTGTTGGGAAGCATTAATTTCAAATGATAGTTTAGATAATAATGTTTTTAAATTTGCATCATATTCACGCATAGTTTTAGTAAGTCTTTGCTTTATGTCCTTCGGCACTACTATGCTCTAATGTTCAAACTCAAGAATGTCAAACTCTTGAAAGAAGGTTGTTTTAAGTTAATCAAAGTCAACCACTGCTTGATGAGGGTTGAACTTATAGTACCATGTGTGCACGTGATCTAAAAGTTTAATTACAAATTGTGTGGCTTTATGTTTAAATAGGTGGTTTCTATGATCCCTCTAAATCAAATCATATTTGTGGACATGCTTAGTTGCATTATCCACCCCTCAGTATTCAGGTAAGTGTAATGTTATTTCATAGTAGACCATATTTGGTTGAGTTGTTTAAATAGGTGGTTATTAGTAACCTCCATCTATGATCCCTTGAAGAGGGAGTATAATCCTCGTACACCTCCTCCTAGTATTCCTCCAATACCTCTAGTAGTAGTTCTCATAGTATGGGGCATGATAGCTTACTAGTTAACCATGTTTGGGCATGTATTATGTCCTTGGAGACTAGGTCCACCAAACATCCCAAATTGTGCCATAGAATTCTCTTGAAGAGGGAAAGATAATGTTAAACCTAAATAATCATTAAATGTCTCAATTTTATTATCCCTTACTGGTTCAGCTTTTGACTCCAAACTGTCTGTATCCCAATTTTGAATGTGCACTCCAACTGACTCAAAGGCATGAGTGTGCACTATGTTGTGGGAGCCTGGTTGGTTTAGACTTGGTTACTTGGTTCCTACCATCTAGCTTGTGTCTCCTTCATAACATAAAAGTGGCACAGAATATGGCTCAAAAGTGATGGGATCCCTATATGTTTTCATTTCCTTGTGGCTCCTAACAATACTCCTTGACTTCTCCTAGACCCTTTCTCGCACTACTAACTTCCATGATCCTTTGTCTAGATTCATCATAATTCATTTTTAGTAGTTTACACTATTTTACTACCATTTTAAACCCACAATCTTATATCAACCCCTAATTTCCCCTTCCAAATGTGTGGCTCATGCACAAGAGGATTTATCCCTCCATTAGTATAGTTTTTAGTCCAAGGTCAATAATTAACTTCTTAATTTCAAAATCAAAGAGCGTTAGATAATAACCCTAAAGTTCTCAAAGGAACTAGAACTTGGCTTATTTAAGGCATGAATAGGTGGTCAAAGCATACTTTAGAATGTAGTTGTTCCAAACTCCTTTCCACCAAAAGATAACTGCTCACATCCACAGAACTCTAAGTCATGCTAAAACCCATTATTGTTTTAGTGTCCAAGACTGCTTCCTTCCAAGATTCCTTGATTATCCTTGAGCATGTGCTATTAACCAATCATGTAAAAGAACTCAAACCTCTAAAAATAATGTTTCATATAAGGGATAGTAGATATTTTTCTCCACCCACTATCATGGTGAGATTCTTGGCTCAAGATACAGAACTAAAAAATTATCTTCAACACTGGTAACCCATTGTTATATATCCTCTAGTGTAATATGCTCATACATCTTCCCATGACTATGATTCAAGTGCTTTGATTCCTATCAATAGAACTAAGATGTTGGGTTATTTTAGTTAAGTCTAGTTTTGATATTGAAGTCTAACTAAATGCACTAGTGTATTGGACCTTTCACGCAAGACATGGGTCTTGCACACTCACCCGAAGCATGTGACAAAAGACCATTTTGCATAGGTTTTGTAGCACAAATTAGATAACTTGTTCATATTCATCAATTAAGCAAAGATTATGTAAAATAATAAATTTACTACTTCAATCCTATGGTTCTAGATTTGATTAGCATTATCATGAAAATTATAGTCATCTTCTTACTTAGCATTAAGTTCTTAGACTAACTTGTTCCCCTAGTATTTCATTTTCATTCTGATTCTTGTGTTTTTAACTTATTAATAACTTGTTCTCCTATGGTTGGATCCTCTCGCATTGGTCCTTCCACACCATTGTCCTTTTTTGCCTAGTAGGTTCTATGCCATGGTGCTTATGTGCCTATCAGGTACATGCCATGGTCTTCCCATGTCATGGTCCTTATGTGCTATGTTGATCCCATGCCAAAATGGGATAACACCTAGTCAAAATTTAGGGGCCAACATGAGCTCATTAACCTATTTGTGATGAAAAATGTGATCTTAGGATCAATTAGCCCCAATGTCTTAAAAAATTGAGCCAATTAGTTAATTAGGCAATTATTGATGTAATTTGGAAAAAATTGAGCCCTATGAACCTAATTCTTACTCTAAAAGATATTAATTAGGGGTCATTAGATTGGTTTTGGGTTTAGAGTTTATGATTTAGGGTTTAAGTTTTAGGGCTTAGGGTTTAAGGTATAGGGTTTAGGGATTAAAGTTTAGGGTCCAATCGTGAAGGCAATTGGGGATAATTTAATATTATTGAACCTATTTGTGACTATAAAATGTTATTTTTGGCTCAATTTACCTAAAATAATCATAGAATGAACCAATTAGTCAATTGGGGTAATGAGTGATGTGATATGGGCCAAATTGATCCCTATGAATCTAATTCTTGCTATAAAAGATGCTTATTAGAGCCAAATTCATTATTTTAGGTTTTATGGTTTAGAGTTTAGGGCTTATGGTTTGTTGTCTCCCAAAAATATCACTCATTTTTGGGACAACATTTGAACTATTTTGGTCCTACATACCAAAATCCTCTCTTCCCATTTCAAAAATTGTTCTGAGCATTCAGGTTCTTCAAATTTCAAATCTTTCTCAGAAATCTACGGACTCTGCAGCCTTGAATCTCTGGACTCTATAGGCCAGTTTCTATGGGCTTCACAGGTTGATTTCTATGGACTCTACAGGAAAGAAGAAAGCTCTCAAAAGAACAAGTTTCTACCACTTAGTCATTTTCAATATTGGTTCAATGCCAAGGTTCAACCAAAGCATCCATCGGCAAGCTTCTAAGAAAGAATCAAACCATTGAACCATTGAACCTTGAACCATTTTGGTTCAATGGGTTCAATGGGTTCAAAGGTTTAATGTCATCAAGAGTTAAGTGCATTTGTCAAAGGTTCAAAGTTCAACCACCTCAAAGTTCCATGGCTTCAAAACACTAAGCAAAAAATGATGCATTGAACCATTGAACCGTTGAACCTTGAACCACGTTGGTTCAATGGTTCAATAGGTTCAACGACCTATAAGTTCAATGCACTTGGTTCAAAGAGATCAAAAAGATATCTAAATATTGAAGAATGAATAGGTTAAACCATTAAACCAAAGATGGTTTAATTGGTCGATTCAATCGGTAGGTTTAAGGGGCTGCCCCACAGTCAAAGGAACAAATGCCCATGCGGAGGGTCATGAATCAATTCAAGTGCCCTTATGGAGGGCCATGAGCCAAAACAAACAAATTGAACTCTTTCAAAAAAATGAACAAGGCAAAAGGCAAAGTAGAGTCCTTCGAATAAATTATCTGAAGGAATTCACCCGAGAAGAAACCCTGACCAAAAGGAAGGAAAGGAGCAGCTAAGAAAAGGATGAGCAAAAGCTGCCAAGTGGTGGTTATGGAAGGTTTCAATGTATTTTTCTCGACACAATGAAATGTGCCATGTGTCATCTACAGAGATCGGTGGAGGCCGACAAGTGTTTGCATCTGTGTTCCCCTTTTGAAGTTGCTCGGGCAAGACGTGTTGTGGATCCCATTTTCTAGAAGTTTCTAATGAGTTTCATAACAATGAAAATTACCACTTGTCAAAGACGTAGAAAGGACCCCCCAAAGACTTAGACAAGGAGGGATAGAAAGGACAAAGAAACAACATGGATGCTTCCAAAGGCAAGTTCAATTAAAGCGATGGTGAAACTAGAGAGCAAAGAAGCACTTAAGAAGGGAAGCGATGGACCAAAATAGATAGAGTGAACCAATGAAGTGATGAACTAATGAACTTTCAAATGGTTCATGGGTTCAAAGTTCAACACAGTTCAAGTAGCTAACAGCCATAGATGGTCCCTTAGACATCAAATTTAAAGTGAGGGAAACTACGTGGAAATTAAAATGGAGTGAAAATTTTAAAGAAAGAACCAAGCGACTAGCTGAAAAGGGATCTAAAAGACTCAAATTACTATAGGGGAGAGAGGAATGAGACCAAAGGACCAAAAATATCTTCAAAAGAGTTATTTCTAGTAGGTGAAATAGTGGATCAAGTAGACTTTTAAGTGCACAAAATCAAGGACGCAAGCCTATTTTTCTTTCATGAAGTAATGGAAAATTGGATAGCTATGCAGACATCAAGAAAAGGACTAGACAGTCCATACTAAGAAGAGACATATTAGAGGAATGGACACGCCATAGTTATGGCAATGCACTGTTCCCAGCATGGTCCCTACAAATAGAACTGAAGGTGCATTGAAGGCATTGACTGCAGCATGGACCATCCCATGGAAAAGAATGCCAAGCCTTGTGTGGTTGCTATAATATTTTAATTTATCTCATTAGTAAAGGATATCTTTCCAATACATAAGTGAAACTCTGCATAATTGAAAGGCGAATACTGAGACTTTGAGCTTAGATTATATTTCATTTCAACAGAGTTTGTGTTGTTTTGGCTTGTATCATTTTAGAAGCTTATTCTTATGTCTGTCTTCTGAATGTGTTCTTGTTTATTTAATTTGGCAAGCATAATTAGTGAAAGTAACAAGGAAGGTGTCCTAAAGCCAACTACTTTTAGACTTTGTGTTGTCATAGTTGTCTTTAGTGTGTGTTTATTTTTTGTTTCTATGTAAAGGACATTGGGAAGACTTTGGGCCCCCATTATTATTCATACCTCACTCTTGGGTAGTCAAGGTGGAGAATTTATGCTACACCTTAGATTATTGGTCGCTCTGTATTCTGTTATTAGTCACTTTTTATCAGAAAGATTCATGTTGTTTGCAAGAACAAGCACTTTTGAAAGAAAAGAAGTGCCTTCTATCACTTCACCAAGATTTATACTATCTAAGAAGGGATCTGGATCTTGGCTGAATGTTAATTTTGAAAGAAGAGAAGTACCTTCACCAATCACCCAAGATTTCTCCTTTATTTGTTAGCATCATCTCTGAAAAAAGAGAGATGGATGGTTTATCCCACCCCTGTGTCTTACTTTTTACTTATATATATAGTATATAGCCTCTGTATATTTAATAGGGAACCTCCCCTTGATGAGAGGAGAGATTTGTCCCCTGTTGATGTAGTAAAAATACACACCTAGATGACTAATCTCCCTATGTTGTGGTGATAGGAACTATTTTGTTCACCAATTAGCTGGTCGATAAAATATTCACCCAATAGTTTTTGGTGACTCTGTTGGGGATGAACGTACAGTCTAAAGCCTCAAGTTTTAGATTGAAACAGTTCCTTCTAAAGACTTTGATGACTTTATTCTGTGTCTTACCCATTATCATTATAGCCTTACCATTTTCCTCCATCTCCATTATTTTATCTAGTCTACAAAACTAGAGCTGTTGAAAAAAGTGCGCAGTTTGAAACCTCAAGCTGAAGTAGGGCCAGTTCTTTTCCATTTTTTTCTAAAATCTAGCCACTCCACCCAAATTTTTTATCCCTATTTTTCATAATTAAATCATGTCAGTTTGAGGCCCTTGGGGTAACTCTTTTGGCCTACTCAACTTGACTCCACCTCTGTATGAACTTTCACGCAGCTTAAGAAAGAACTTCCCCAAATTATTTAGAGATGGGAGAGTTCATCCTGATGAACACATTGCAGCTTTCAACATAGCCTATGGCATAATAGGGGTGGAATTCGAAGACATAGTGGTCAGGCTATTCGTTGAGATACTACAAGGCACTTCTGCAGACTAGTTTTACCACCTGTAGGCTAGATCAATGACCGTCTGGGATACGCTTAAAGATAAATTTGAAGCCAGGTTCAAGCCTATAGAAGATACACATGCCTTGCTAGCCTAGCTCACATAGATGAAGAAGGAGCCCCATGAACCTATAAGGGACTTCAATGCCAGGTTCGACAAGCTGAGGTACAGGATTCCCATGGTTGCCTAGCCAACACCTCAGAATCTCAAGTGTTTCTTCATCAACTCATAGCTGCCTAAAGTGAGTTTCTTGCTAAAATGAGCTAGACACATAGACCTTACTACTACTTAGGACTTGGCTACTGAGGTAGAAGATGACCTTATCTTGGCAGGAAAGATAAGGAGAGACCCTAATAAAGGTAAATCCTCTTCATCTTCTGAATACTCACCTATAGCCACCACTGACCCAATGGTGCAAAAGCTAGAAAATGAAATACTAGCTCTCAAAAAGCAAATGGCACAAGGGATGTCATCTGCTCTTGCATATAGAGATATTCCCAGGAGGACATTTTAGAATTAGGCATACCAAGGCAATGCTACCAAGAATCAAGGACAACAAAATTGCCTTCCTCCTCCATAGAGGAACCTCACCCTTGAAGCACCTCTAAACAACTTAGCAGTTGGATATCTTGAAGCTAAATCAGATTTCTCATTCCAGCCTAAGTTGAATCTTGAAGATGACGCTAATATCTTCACTGAGGATGAAAAAAAATCAGCTGGCAACTCCCATATTGGTTTCCTAAATTACCAGGATGAACCTAGAAGTGAAGATGAAGCAGTCAAAGGATCATATGTAGTATTCACCTGGTCCAAGAATCAGTCAGCCCAAAAAGATGACAAAGAAAAGATAGAGGAGCGACCCCCACCAGCAATTTCAATTGCTAAGCAGAGAACCCCTCTTCCTTTCCAATCAAAGGACCCAGTGATTGCCAAAAAAGTAAGTACATCAAATATTTCTACACCTTCTATTTCAAATTCGTAGACCAGTCATCCCCCTCCCAAAAACCAAAAGGATGAACTCCCATCCCCTCTTCCAAGTCCATTTCAGTCATCTGACATAATTGATCATGTTAATAAATCCAAAATTCAAATGACTAAATTTGAATTCTTGCAAGCTAATCTTGAGAAATTAAACATTAGTGGAGAACTAAGTTTGGACCTGTCTGAGGCAAAAATTATGGTCACCCAAATGTCAACCCCTGCAAGTCAAATTTTGTTTGAGCCTTTAGGTAGGGGTAATTACTTCTTGACCATAGAAGATGCTCATGTCTCAACTGGTGAAAGTCCCATAGCTGGCAATCTAGGATTTGATCCAAACAAGGCATCCAAAGAATTGGTAGGGCGTAGTACAAATGAACAAGGATCTTCCATCTCCAATGAAGAGAAATCTAATAAAAGATTAGTTTTTGATGATGCTTAGATCCTGGAATTCGATGGCATCGATTCTTTTAGTAATGCTGGAGCTGGGATTGTGTTGATATCTCCTCAAGAATATATTTTTCCTTCATACAAGTTGCAATTCAACAACACCAACAACACAACTAGATGTGAATCTCTATTGCTTAGATTGAAGACTGCTCAAGATGAAGATATCAAACTACTTCACACCAAAGGAGATGTTGAGCTGATGGTTTGTCAGGAGTTTGGTGTTGACAATCAAAGCATGTGCTAGACTGGACCAGTAGAATAGCAAGCTATG
Source organism: Torreya grandis (assembly GCA_037957365.1). Taxonomy (NCBI): domain Eukaryota; kingdom Viridiplantae; phylum Streptophyta; class Pinopsida; order Cupressales; family Taxaceae; genus Torreya; species Torreya grandis. Next base: position 190,024 of record JARHVA010009032.1, read on the forward strand.
GTGGTGGACCATATTGTTATACTCCAAAGTAAGTAAAAGGAACTCTTCTCTAAGAGAGTAAGGAGTTATGGTTTTTAGATTGAAGACCACGTCCTACCATGGGGCAAGAAGAAGAAAGAGCCAAGTGGAAGACACAAAAATTGGTTTCTTGGTGGAGAGTTCCATTCGCCCATCACCATTTCTGAGGACAAAATGGTTTTCTACTAGTTTATCAAGATGGCATCCCCTTTTCTTTATCTCACAATGGGCAGCATCTGAATCACTTCAATTTTTGAAGTATCAGATAAGTTCACCTATACATATGTATATTTGTATAGTCTTTAGTTCTATTTTATGCTTTTCATTTTCATTTTTGGCATCTTTTTTTGGGTAACATGACTCCATAGCCTAATGGCATACTTCAAGGCACCAGATATTCTAGTTTCTACTCCCCTCAGCTGTTCCAAGTTTTCAACTGAAGAAATTTTCCCAACTGGAGCCAGCTGTTGTCCACTAAAAATATCGCTCATTTTTGGGATAATATTTGAACTATTTTGGTCTTACAGACCAAAATCCTCTCTTCCCATTTCAAAAATTATTTTGAGAATTTCGGTTCTTCATTTTTCAAAGCTTTCTTAGAAATCTATGGACTCTACAGGCTTGAATCTATGGACTCTGCAAGCTTGAATCTATGGACTCTACAGGCTTGAATCTACGGACTCTACAAGCCAAGTTCTATGGGCTTCGCAGGTTGATTTCTATGGACTCTACAAGAAAGAAGCAAGCTCTCAAAAGAACAAGTTTCCAGCACTTAGTCATTTTTAGGATTGGTTCAATGCCAAGGTTAAACTAAAGCATCCATCAGCAAGCTTTTAAGTAAGAATCAAACCATTGAACCTTGAACCATTTTGGTTCAATAGGTTCAATGGGTTCAAAGGTTTAACGTCATCTAGAGTTAAGCACATTTGTCAAAGGTTCAAAGTTCAACTGCCTCAAAGTTCCATGGCTTCAAAACACTTAGCAAAAAATGACGTGTTGAACCATTGAACCTTGAACCACGTTGGTTCAATGGTTCAATGGGTTCAAAGACCTATTGGTTCAATGCACTTGGTTCAAAGAGATCAAAAATATAGCCAAATAATGAAGAATGAATAGGTTAAACCATTGAACCAAAAATGGTTCAATCAGTTAGTTTAATCGACAAGTTCAACGGGTTGCCCCATGGTCGAAGGAAAAAATGCCCATGTGAAGGGTTGTGAATCAAGTCAAGTGCCCTTACAGATGGTTGCGAGCCAAAATGAACAAAGTGAACTATTTCAAAAAAATGAACAAGGTAAAAGGCAAAGTAGAGTCCTTCGGACAAATTGTCTGAAGCAATTCACCCGAGAAGAAACCCTGATCGAAAGGAAGGAAAGGAGCAGCTAAGAAAAGGATGAGTAGAAGCTGCCAAGTGGCAGATATAGAAGGTTTCAATGTCTTTTTATTTACATATTGGAATGTGCCATGTGTCATTTGTAGAGATCAGTGGAGGCCGACAAGTGTTTGCATCTGCATTCCCCTTTTGAAGTTGCTCAGGCAAGACATGTCACAGATCGCATTTTCCATAAGTTTATAATGAGTTTCATAACAACAAAACTTACCACTTGTAAAAGACACAGAAAGAACCCCCTAAAGACTTAGACAAGAAGGGATATAAAGGACAAAGAAGCAACATGGATGATTCCAAAGGCAAGTTCAATTACAACACTGGTTAAACTAGAGAGCAAAGAAGTGCTTAAGTAGGGAAGTGATGGACCAAAAGAGACAAAGTGAACCAATGAAGCGATGAACCAATGAACTTTTGAATGGTTCACGGGTTCAAATTTCAACATGGTTCAAGCAGCTAGCGGCCATTGACGGTCCCTCAGATGTCAAATTTAAACTAAGGTAAAATATGTGGAAATTCAAATAGAACACATAATTTAGAGAAAGAACCAAGTGACTCGCTAAAAAGGGAGCCTAAAGACTCAAATTACTTTAGGGGAGAGAGGAATGAGACTAAAGGAACAGAAATATCTTCAAAAGAGTTACTTCTAGTAGGTGAAATATTGGATCAAGTGGACTTTTGAGTGCACCAAATCAAGGATGCAAGCCTATTTTTCTTCCATGAAGTAATGGTGAATTGGACAGCTACATAGACATCAGGAAAAGGACCAGATAGTCCATACTAAGAAGAGACATATTAGAGGAATGGACACGCCATAGTTTCTCAGCATGGTCCCTCCAGACAGAATCGAAGGCAAATTGAAGGTGTTGACTACATCATGGGCCGTCCCATGGGAAAGAACGCCAAGCCTTGTATGGTTGCTAAAATATTGTAATTTCTCTCTTTATTATAGGAGATCTTCCCAACATAGAAGTGAAACTCTACCCAGTTGAAAGGTGAATATTAAGACTTTGAGCTCAGATTATATTTCATTTCATTTTATCTGAATGAGAAAGCAAGTTGTTTGCAGACTTTGTGCTATTTTGGCTTGTATCATTTTATAAGATTATTCTTATGTCTATCTTCTAAATGTGTTCTTGTTTATTTAATTTGTCAAGCAGAATTAGTGAAAGTAACAAGGAAGGTGTCCTGAAGCCAACTACTTTTAGATTTTGTGATGTCATAGTTGTCTTTAGTGTGTGTTTAGTTTTTGTTTCTATGTAGAGGACCTTGGGAAGACTTTGGGCCCCCATTGTTCTTCATACCTCACTCTTGGGCAATCGAGGTGGAGACTTTGTACTACACCTTAGATTGTTGGTCACTCTATATTCTATTATCAGTCACTTGTTACCAAAAATATTCTAGTTGTTTGTAAGAACAAGCACTTTTGAAAGAAGAGAAGTGCCTTTTGTCGCTTCACCAAGATTTATACTATCTACGAAGGGATCTAGCTATTGGCTGAATGCTACTTCTGAAAGAAGAGAAGTAATTTCACCAATCACCAAGGATTTCTCCTTTGTTTGTTAGCATCATCTCTGAAAAAAGAGAGATGAATGGTTTATCCCACCCCTGTGTCTTAATTTTTTCTTATATATATAGTATATAACCTCTGTATATTTAATATGGAACCTCCCCTTGATGAGAGGAGAGATTTTTCCCCTGTTGATGTAGTAAAACTGCACACCTAGATGACCAATCTTCTTATGATGTGGTGATAGGAACTATTTTGCTCACCAGTTAGCTGGTCGACAAAATATTCACCCAACATGGTTTAGGGTTTAGTATTTAGTAGACATGTGGTCTAATCAAAAAGTTAATTAGGGCCAATTTAAGCTTTCTGAACCTATATGTGACTATAAATGTGATTAGGGCTCAATTATCCCCAAAGTCATCACAAATTGATCTAATTAGTCAATTGGCACAATAAATGATGTGATTTGGGCCAAACTGAACCCTATGAACCTAATTCTTACTCTAAAAGATAGTAATTAGGGCTAAATAAATTAATTTAAGGTTTATAGTTAAAATTTAGGGCTTATGGTTTATGGATTAGGGCTCAAAGTTTGAGGTTTAGGGTTTAGGGTATAGGTTCCAATCGTGAAGGTGATTAGGGCCAGTCTTAGCTCATTGAACCTATTTGTGACTACATAATGTATTTTTTGACTCAATTATCCCCAATTTCATTATAGAATGAGATAATTAGTCAATTGGAGCAATTAGTGATGTTGTTTCAACTAGATTTAACCCTATAAACCTAATTCTTATTATTAAGGATGTTAAGTAGGGTTAAATTAACTATTTTAGGGTTTAGGGTTTATGATTTAGAGTTTAGGGTTTACATTTTAAAGATTAGGGTTTAGGGTTTAAGGTCTTATATGAATACAATTGAGGCTAATTTGAGCTCATGAAACCTATTTATGACTGCATAATGTGATTTTGGGTTAAATTAGCCCCAATATCATCACATATTGAGCCAATAAGTCACTTAGGGAAATAAGTGATGTGATTTAGGGAAAATTAAACCCTATGAAACTAATTGGTTTAGGGTTTATATTTTAGAGTGTAAGGTTTTAGTGTTTAGGGTTTGGTTTAGGGTTTATGTTTAGGTTTAACTATGTAAGAAATATATATTAAGGAACCCATATGTGCTTTTAGTGTGCACCCATTATTAGTGCATATACGATCTTATGAATAGTAAAAATTACATGCACCAACATCACTATTTTGTCACTTCAAGATTTTCATCCCCTGCATATTCTTCTTTGTTTCATTTTGCACAGTGCAAGTTTGGTTTTTAATGATTTGATCATTGTCCTCAACCTCAAAGCAGATAACTTTGTCTAATCATGGTTGACTAGATAATGTAAGTCTATATTTTAATAATTTGATCATTGTCCCCACTTGGTACTACATAGTTCAAGTCTATTTTTAAAATAATTTTATCATTATCCCTGCCCTCAAAAGTTTAAAACTTTGTCTAGTCATGGTTGACATAAATCATACTAGTGGGAACAATAATTTAAAGCATAAAATGGAAAAAATGCAAAGAATTCATGTAACTATATTATCCGTAATTAATTGAATGTCATAAATAATGATGAAATGAATAATAATACAATGCCACATTCTGATAGTATACCAAATTATGAAAGTCCAATTATCAATTTTGATAGTATACCAAATTATAATGCAAGTCCATATTTGAATTTTATGGTTTTTAATTTAGGTGATGATGATAATATGCACAATGAGTTACCCTATAAAAATAAATAAAATTACATGGAAACATAAAGTGGTGAAAGTAACAATGAAGAAAATAATATGGGAACATCATTCAATAAAGAAACTACTAATGAAGATAACAATATGTAAACATCAAATCAACCAATTTTACCACTAAGAATAGGTCCTAAGAGTTTGCGTATAAGACCCATGTATTGTATTAAAATTGATGAAAACATTTTAAAACCAATGTGTAACAAAATGACTGACCACTATTTGAGAAGAAAAGCTGAAAGAATTTAGGACTAGCACTTTGTGTTAGGGTGTGGAGCTAAAAGCTTCACCAAGGAGCACACTTATCAGTTTCGGGTCTACACAGACACCGGCGTCGGTCAAGAGCGATCGACATCGGTCAGGAACAGTTGTAGAGACGCTGACATCGGTAGAGGGTCAGCTGACAGCGGTCATAGACAAGCAGCAGGAACCGACGTCAGTTACCTGCGTGTCCAAAAAGCTATTTTCGTGGACAAAAGAGAGTGTTTGCATGATCAGTTTGAGTTGTAGTCTCAAGCTCGCATCTATATTGTTAGCAATACTATTTTTAGAGCCCTTGTTCAAGTGGCTTAACTGCTTGTTGGAAGTGCATGCTCAAGTCTCCTAATTCTATATGTAGAATTAGATCTTCCTAGCTTATTGTAGTTTTGGTAGTAGTTGGGTGAATTATTGTTGTAATTCATTGTATGAGAAGAACAGTATAGAATTGAATCAATCCAGGTTTATTGGAGTTGATTGTTCTTGAGAGAGAGAGCTCTTGAGGAATAGAGATCTATACATCTAGGAGAGGTGTGGAAGAAACAAGTTTCTTCAATTGTATTCCTTTTGTAAAGAGTTTGTTAATACAAGTTTTCAGGGTGGTTTCTTGTATCTCTTATTCTTGCTATTATCTCATTCTAATTACTTATCAATCTGATTTATTTCCACGTTTATTGCTTTCACAATTGTAATCTATTATTGGTTGATCCCCAACAAGTGGTATCAGAGCCTTGGTTGTAGGTTCAGAGCTTGATATCTAACAATTGGTATCAAAGCTCAGGTTCACTAACAGGTGGTTCATATCTGTGTAGTGTGTATTGATTACAGGTTCTCACAGGGGTTTCTACAGGGATTTCTGTTTGAGTGAGAGAAGTAATGGCAAATGAAAGTAAATTGAGAATGGAAAATTTTAATGGCAAAAATTACCAACATTGGAGAATGCAGATAGAGGATTATCTGTATCAGAAAGATCTCTACTTACCGTTAGGTGGGGTTGTAAAGAAGCCCAAAGACATGGAGGATGAAGAATGGGAAGTTCTTGACAGAAAGGCTCTGGGGTCTATAATACTGAGTCTAGCATCCACTGTGATATCCAATTTATCACAGGCAAAGTCTACGGTAGAGTTGATGACTATGTTAGCAAATTTGTATGAAAAACTCTTAGCTTCTAATAAGGTATATCTTATGAAGCAGTTATTCAATTTGCATATGAATGAAGGTGGATCTGTTTCTACTCATCTGAATGATTTCAATGGAATTGTGAATCAATTAAGTTCAGTGAATATAGTGTTTGATGATGAAATAAAAGCTCTTTTAATATTATGTTCTTTGCCTGAAAGCTGGCATGGCTTAATAATGGCAGTAAGTAATACTGCATCTGCATCAAATATTTTGAAAGTAGAGGATGTTGTTAGTGTTATCTTGAATGAGTAAATACGTAGGAAAAGCACAGAAGAGGCATCTAGGAATGCTTTAAGTTTTGAGAGTAGGGGAAGGCAGAAAGAGAAGAGCAAGAAAGGCAGATCAAGATCCAAGTCAAAGGGGAAAGGCAGATCTAAATCCAGAAATGGCAGAAGGCCACAATGCTGGAATTGTGGAAAGATGGGGCACATAAGCAGAGATTATTGGTCAAAGCCTAAGGAGGACAACCAACACGAAGGAAAGGAAGAAGCCAAGATTGCAGGTATTACACAAGATGCTTTAATTTTCACTCTGGATAATAATATAGAATCTTGGGTATTAGATTCAGGTGCATCTTTTCATGTTACCCCCAACAGGGAATATTTTAGTGACTATATCCATGGAGATTTTGGAATAGTGTATCTAGGGGATGATGAGCCCTGTAAAATAATTGGCAAAGGTAAAGTGCAGCTGAAGATGCAGAATAGCAACACATGGGTGTTGAGAGATGTGATGCATGTTCCTAGCTTGAAGAGAAATTTGATTTTTGTAAGAAAGTTAGGGGATGAGGGTTGTACAGTAACTTTCACAGCAGAATCTTGGAAGGTGACCAAGGGTGCACTTGTTATGGCTAGAGGTAAGAGAGAAGGTACTCTCTATTTATGTAATTGTGTTACTAACAAATCTCCTTCTGTATTATCTACTTCAGATGTGGATGCTAAATTATGGCACTCAAGGCTTGGCCACATGAGTGAGAATGGGATGTCAATTCTTAAGTCCAAAGGTATGCTTTCAGATTTAAAAGGCATAGATCTAGAGTTTGGTGAGCACTGTGTATTTGGAAAATAGAAAAGGGTTAGTTTTCTCAAGACTAGGTCTACTAAGAAGAGGCACAAGTTGGAGCTTGTTCACACAGACGTGTGGGGACCAGCTCAGGTTGCTTCCATTGGAGGATCATAGTACTATGTATCTTTCATAGATGATGCTACAAGGAAGGTATGGATCTACTGTATTAGAAATAAATCTGATGTATTTGAGACTTTTAAAGTTTGGAAAGCTATGGTTGAGAATGAAACAGGTAAAAGATTAAAGTGCCTGAGATCAGACAATGGTGGTGAGTTCTGCAGTCATAAGTTCAGAGATTATCGTTACATGCATGGAATCCAAAGGCAAAGGATGGTTCCAAGGACACCTCAGTAGAATGGTATTGCTGAAAGGATGAACATGACAATAATGGAGCGTGCAAGATGTATGAGATTGCATGTCGATTTGCCCTTATAGTTTTGGGCACAAGCTGTTGACACTGTAGTATACCTGATTAATAGAGGACCCTCTATAGCTCTGGATGGTGGTATTCCAGAAGAGGCATGGACAGGTAAAAAGGTTGATCTCTCATATCTCAAAGTTTTTGGTTGTGAAGCCTTTGTGCACATAGATAAGGAAAATAGAAAGAAGCTTGATGCTAAGTCTATGAGGTGAACGTTTATTGGCTATGGCTCAAATTATTTTGGTTACAAATTGTGGAATCTAGAAACTAACAAGGTAATCAAAAGCCGTGATGTTGTTTTCAATGAAAGAGTGATGTATTGTGATCAGCTAAGGAAGCTGAATCAATCTGAGCAGAGCAATGGTGAATTGGATGAGGTGAAAGTCCAAGATGAGCTTGCGGGAAAAAAAATAATCACTTGCAGGAAAACACAGAGACCGACGTCGGCAGGGTAGGAACCGGCGTCGGTAGTACAGAAACCAGCATCGGCCGTACAAAGACCGACGTCGGTAGGATAGGTACCGAGGTTGGTTAGGCAGAACTGACGTCGGCTAGTAACAGGTTTGGAATTGACCAAGGTCGGTCACTGTCAGAGAATTTGGGTGGACAGCGTGTTGTGAACGAGTCTCAGACACCCATCAGGAGGTCAGAAAGGGTGAGTAAGCCTCCAATTAGATATTCTCCTTCTTTATTTTATCTATTGCTAACTGATGGTGGAGAACCAGAGAGTTTTGAAGAAGCAATACAGGTGGAGTCCAAGAGTCAGTGGGAGCGTGGCATGGTTGAGGAATTGGAGTCCTTAAGAGAGAACCAAACATGGGATTTGGTTGAATTGCCAGCAGGTAAGAGAACACTCAAGAACAGATGGACCTACAGGCTGAAAGAAGATGAGAATGGACAGATGAGATATAAGGCCAGATTGATAGTAAAAGGATTTGCACAAAAGCCAGGTATTGACTTTGGTGAGATTTTTTCTCCTGTTGTTAAAATGACTTCTATAAGGGTTGTATTATCTTTGGTTACTTTTGAGGATTTGCATCTTGAGCAGCTAGATGTTAAGACAACATTTTTTCATGGAGACGTGGATGAGGAAATATATATGGAACAGCCAGAAGGATTCGAGGTCAAGGGTAAGGAGAAGTTTGTGTGCAGATTGAAGAAAAGCTTGTATGGCCTCAAGCAAGCTCCTAGGCAATGGTACTTAAAATTTGACAAGTTTATGACTGAGCATGGCTACAGTAGGTGTCAATCAGACCATTGTGTGTATTTCAAGAGATTTGATAATGGTAGATATATTATTCTATTGTTGTATGTAGATGATATGCTGGTTACAGGATCTCACATGCAGGATATCTCAGAGCTTAAGGTGAAATTAGCTCAAACGTTTGCTATGAAGGATTTGGGAGCAGTAAAGAAAATCCTTGGCATGAGCATTAAGAGAGACAGGAAAAATCACAGGTTGATATTGTCTTAAGAAGATTATGTGGACAAGGTGTTGAAATGGTTCAATATGCAGGATGCTAAACTGGTAAGCACACCTTTGGCTAGACATTTTAAGTTGTGTAAAGAACAATGTCCTAATTCATATGATGAGGTAGAGTACATGAGTAAGGTTCCATATTCTTCCACAGTAGGGAGTTTGATGTATGCAATGGTGTGTACTAGACCGGATATTGCCCAAGCAGTGGGAGTTGTAAGTAAGTATATGGCCAATCTAGGTAAGGAACATTGGAAAGCAGTTCAGTGGATCCTTAGATATCTGAGAGGAACCAGCAGTAGGCACTTGTGCTATGGAGGTTCAGATACTTCTCTACATGGTTATGTAGATTCAAATATGGCAGGTGATTTGGATGGCAGGAGGAGCACTACAGGTTATGTTTTCACTGTAGGTGGAACGGTGGTTAGCTGGATATCTAAGTTGCAGAAGGTTGTTGCCTTGTCAACTACAGAAGCAGAGTATATTATAGCCACAGAAGCTAGCAAAGAGATGATTTGGATGACACGGTTCATGGATGAGCTTGGGAGGGAGCATGAGAGTTGTATATTGTATAGTGACAGTTAGAGTGCAATCCATTTGGCTAAGAATTCAGCCTTTCATTCAAGAACAAAGCACATACAGCTAAGGTATCACTTCATACGACAGGTATTGGAAGATGGTGAGTTGAAGCTAGAAAAGATCCATACAGATAGGAATCCTGCTGATATGTTAACCAAGCCGGTTATAAAGGAGAAGTTAAATCTTCATTCAACTTATGTTGGTCTTCATGATTGAGTTGAAGATGGAGGAGCTAGAAGATGTTGCTGTACAGGTACTGGTGCAGCTGTTTATCTCCAAGTGGGAGATTGTTAGGGTGTGGAGCTAAAAGCTTCACCAAGGAGCACACTTATCAGTTTTGGGTCTACACAGACACCGGCATCAGTCAGGAGCGACCGACGTCGATCAGGAGCAGTTACAGAGACGCCGACGTCGGCAGAGGGTCGGCCGACGGCGGTCACAGACAAGCAGCAGGAACCGACGTCGGTTACCTGCGTGTCCAGAAAGCTATTTATGTGGACAGAAGTGAGTGTTTGCATGATGAGTTTGAGTTGTAGTCTCAAGCTCGCGTCTCTATTATTAGAAATACTATTTTTAGAGCCCTTGTTCAAGTGGCTTAACTGCTTGTTGGAAGTGCATGCTCAAGTATCCTAATTCTATATGTAGAATTAGATCTTCCTAGCTTATTGTAGTTTTGGTAGTAGTTGGGTGAATTATTGTTGTAATTCATTGTATGAGAAGAACAGTATAGAATTGAATCAATCCAGGTTTGTTGGAGTTGATTGTTCTTGAGAGAGAGAGCTCTTGAGGAATAGAGATCTATACATCTAGGAGAGATGTGGAAGAAACAAGTTTCTTCAATTGTATTCCTTTTGTAAAGAGTTTGTTAATACAAGTTTTCAGGGTGGTTTCTTGTATCTCTTGTTCTTGCTATTATCTCATTCTAATTACTTGTCAATCTAATTTATTTCCGCGTTTATTGCTTTCACAATTGTAATCTATTGTTGGTTGATCCCCAACACTTTGAAAACTTAGAAGATACTCAAAGATGTTAATTGTTTATTATATTGATGAAAGTGCTTAAAATGGAACCTACAATGAACACCTTTTGACTAAGAACATTATACTCTCATTATTTTGAACATAATGGCAAAAATTGTATGAAGCCAAGTAGCATGGTGCCAATTAATGTCTCTTGAATTGTGTCATTTTTTTTCTTTATTCTATTTAACTAGTTTTCCTTTATTCTATTTAATAAGGCAAAGAAATTATGATTTCTTTTATAACGATTTTATTGATTAGACCCCATTTTATTTTTATGGTGATTAAATTCACATGTTGTCTTGGGATAACATTTTTTCCTTGAAGTAGGCAAATAATGTCTAGTATAATTTTGTTTAAACTTCCGGTAACAATATTACCCTTAGTTTAATTTTTTTTTATATCAACTTTATCTAAGTAATTTCTACCTCCTCTAGTTCATATATCTAGATTATGTAAAATCGTTTCCGCATAATTAATAAATAAAAACTTTGCCTAAGTAGTATGGATGTTGGTTTAAAAATCTTGGTAGCTATACTTTTTTTTGCAACTCATTATGTGATGGACCCACGAGTATGTTATGAAGTATAGTTTTAGAGTTATACATGTGGCATTAATCGGTGATGAACAATATACTCTACACACTAACATTTACCTATCTCATCCCTTGAATTTTAGTGTTGTATATATATATATATATATATATATATATATATATATATATATATATATATGGAATCAAGAAATATAGTGTCTAGAGATTCAACTTTGAGATTTGTTTAAGGTAGAAGCCTCTTAGGGATGAAAGATGCTTAGCTCATCTTTAAATAAGGTTTAATCACTTGGTTAGAGTATGGCATAAATTAAGATATGGTTAACATTTATAAAATTAATGAGACTCATAAATATAAATATGGTTATCCCTAAATCTATATGTCATCAAGGGGTTGAGATAACTATAACATTATGTGGTCCAATATACCATTAAATCTCATGGAAATAATTAGAATGTTTTTAGTCATTCTCAAACATGAATACAAACATGAATTTTAATCTGAATATATACATTATTATCATATAGAAATCATGGTAGGTTAATAGGATTGCAAAATTTCATTTCTATTAAGGACTTACAAGGGAAAAATAATTAGAGTAAGCATAAAACATAAGAGATAAAGTGATAGAGATTATTGGATTGATACGCGGATCCTTGATCAATGGGTGGATTAGATATTAAAAAATATCAATAAGATAAGGTCTATGTATTAAAATGTAAATAATTCTTCATGATTAGTTAGGCAAAGGCATCATATGTTGAAACATGGACCTCTGGATTTGGTAAATAATTTTAGAACTATTAACTAACCATCGTTTGAGATAAACAGTGATACCTTGAATAAATATTAATGTTATAATAAGACTTTGTGTGTATACATTTCATATATATAATATGATGGTAATTTTTATTTATTGGAGCTATATGAATAATAACTTGAAAGATGATTAATGCATAAGGTAGTGCAATTGAACTTGACAATGGTTTGTAATAATGACATAGGACATTCATTCCACACATGAAAATATGTAGGTAGCTCATTGGGTTGAACACATGATTTTATTTTTATTTATTGGGGGACCCTACCATCGACAGTCAGAGGTCTTAGGGTCGACCGTTAGTGGTCACCCTAACCATTGTTGGTCAGGAGAAAGCCTAAAAGCCTAGGAGTATAAAATTAATATGTGAAATCATTTTTAGCATTGTGCTTTGGCATTGTACTCTTTGGTGATTTTGTGCATTTGGGGTCTTACATTAGATGATGGAGAGGATAGGATTTGCTGGGGCATGTGATTTGTGGAAGTGTCAGGTTTGACTAGGGAGGTTGACCATGAGTGGACCAGATGGAGGGTGGATAAGGATGCTACCAAGCAGGGAGGCCAAGGATTCAAACATGGTAGCACTCATGTAATGAGGTAGGAGGTGTTCTAAATTTGATAGCTTAGTTTATTTTATTAGATTATGATTGGTGGTAGGGTTTTGGGGATTTATTCTGGGCCATGATGCCCTAATGTCCATTTTTGTTAAAATTAGGTAAATGAATGGGTGAAATTGAGGGTAAAATGGTATTTCAGGTAGGTAAGGCATGGAAAATTAGGTATGGGTGAGGTTTTTGATGTTTTTTAGGTGTTTTTGAAAATTTTGGGAGGTCTAGGATACGAGAGTTTTTCCACTGATGATCACACAGAGTGACCATCAACAGTTGACCCTGACTATCGAAGGTCGACCCTAGGGGTAAAATTCCCCTAGGGGACTATCGATGGTTTAATGAACTATCGATAGTCCAAGGGTTGAGGTTTTTGAAAGGTATTTGAGATATTTGAGGGTATAAGTGAAGTGTTGGATAAAATTGTTTTAAGTTTTTAGAGTTAGAAATATTAGGGCATGTTTAAGATGTTAAAATGGTAATAATGGTTGATAGTTTGATATTGATAGGGTGTTAAAATGATGTGTAAGATAGGTCAAGGAGTCGATGGGTAGAATTAATAGAAGAATATGGGTGTTTAAAATGACTTTTTTTTGTAAGGTTCATGTTGGGTAGAGGGGGAGAAAGGTTTTGTGATAGAATCATATAGGTTGAAAAAGGGATGTGGTTAAAATTTATAGAATTTGGGATGTTGTTTAGATCATAAATGTAAATGAGTAGGGTGAAATTGGTTTTAAAAAGTAGGTATTGGTGGGTACTTAGCTCAAGGTATAAAATTGAGATCACATGTTGATATGATTATTTTACAGGCACATGAGTAGATCTAAATGTGAGATCAAGTCCTATAAATCTTTATAGAGGTAGGTGATGGTATGATAGATGATGAGTTCCATCATATAGAGGATGTTGGCCTAGGGGGCATGAGTTATTATCAATATTTTCCTTAGGATGAAGCAATGATTATGGCTCTCATCAAGAGATGGGATCTAGCCATGAACAATTTCATGTTGCCCACTGGAGAGATGAGCATCCTACTAGAGGTTTACATTAGATTAGATGATTATAAATGCATGGGGATCCAATCTACCACATAGAGAGTGAGTAGTGAGACTACTATATGGAATAGATTTATGACGAGGATAGGGAGTATGTGAGATTCCATGCAGGTGGTGTGGGATATGGGCCACTATATCAGAGGACATTGGAGGATAGGTTCCTACTAATGATGATGATGATGGGGATATCTTGATTTTCCCTTGATTTGAGTGGTAGGCACTTACCATATTTATTGATAGGGTTGTTATGAGAGATGATGTTGGGGAGGACCATGTTTGGGTGGGCTTCCATTTTATTGGTGCATATTTATAGAGAGCTCTAGGTTTTCTATGCACATGGGAGGTAAGAGATTAGTGTCAGGTTCATACTCCATTGTTGGGTGTATGATCATATCAGAGTGTTTAGACCACTGGGGCTCTTATGGGATGGCTTTTTGCCTACAAACTATAGGGTAGGGTGTATACGATAAAGAGGTGATTTGGCACTGACAGGGGCTAGTGGAGGTGTTCTATATATAGAGTGGTTTAGAGATGCCCTAGATGGCTTGGTGGCTGGTGATGTGGTGTGGAGACCTTACATGGGTTGGCTGATCTAGGTAGGATACTGGTATCACACTTTATAATTGTAGAGCTAGTGGTGGATATATGGGAGATAAGAGGGTAAGACTAAGCTTATCCCAATTGACAAGGTACAGAGGTAGTTCAAATTTCTATAGGGGATCCCTCCATATTTTCCTTGATACAAGAGGGAGGATGATGAGTTCTTACTCCCAAATCGGTAGCTAGAGGAGGTTATCCTAGACTATGAGGAGTTGCCTATGAGAGCTCCTATTGATGATGTTGGAGTGGTAGATGGGTATGTAGCCTAGTACCAGGCTAGATATGTGACTACTGATTTTGGATGGGGGGATGGGGACCATTAGCCTATGGATGTGGACCTGACACAGGCATATGATACACATGTGGCAACAACACTAACAATAGTAGAGGCCCATATTATAGTGTTACAAGGATAGGTGGACACTCTGAAAGCACTTGTGGTGACTCTAATTAGTGAGCGAGATCAAACACAAGCATCCCTTGGGGTAGTCACATAGAAGAGAGATGTTTTTAGATAGAGGGTAGTAGTAGGAGGGGGACTAGCACCGATAGTAAGAGGACCACCAGACATAGTCTTGAATATATAATACTTAGCCACCATTGAGGATCTAAAGTATTACAAGGTGATGGTGTTGGACCAGCTACCACAGATAATGAGATATGGGGAGTATAAGGCTAGTTTGGTTAGTGGGTTGTTGATAGCTACTCTAGGATAATGGGCCTCCATAGTGGGCCAGGAAAGGATACCAAGGGAGCCACCACCAAATAGGAGTGTAAGGGTAGGTGGTAGTGGTGCAGGTGCTCTATGGGAATGATTTAGATATGTTTTGATATATTTGTATAGATATGTGTACATTATTTTGATACTGACCTGCATACCAATGTAGCAAGATGTACATGATTTAAGAGAGAGTTTATACATTATTATATGTATTTATGATGACATGATGTATATCATGATGATATATGGTTTATGATGTATGTTTATGGTTCGTGGTTCACATGTAATTGTGGGTATTTATGTTCATGCTTATGGTTGATGGTCTATGGTTTTCTACATATGCTTTATGAGATGTTGACTCAATATCTTAGGCATGTGATGTTTGAAAGATGGTTATGATGTTTTGATTTTGTTCATGGATGTGATAGGATGTGTTATGGATGGATATATGCCATATGATGATATAATCATAAAGGGATTCATTTATGGTTATGTTGGTGTGGTTTTCATGGGTTGATGTTATAAAATATATTGTGGTAATGTTATGGTAAAAGGATATATTGGTAGATGACATATGATATGGCTCATGATGTTTTGATCATTTATTTTGTTCATGTTCCTGATAATGAATGGTGTAATTAGGATATGATATATGTTCACCTAATGTTGTGACTGTAGATGGATAGGATGATGTTTATGGCATGATGTGATGTGATGCACTATCATGGTGTTTTGATCATATATAGGTAGATGATGTGGTTCATGGATATATTTAATAATGTTACACTTTTGATTTGATAGTTGTTGTTTATGGTCATGGAGATAAAATGTGAACGTGGTTAAGGATGTAATGAGAATACATAAAGTAAGTAGATAACAAACTAAATGTTTAGGAAAGTGATAACAATCATGAGAGGTACGTCTACATGAACCAATAAAAGATAAGAAAAGAAACATGATTCCTTTTCATTGGTAAGGACAAAAATGAAACCTTAAGTTGGATTGTCTTAGTGAAAATAAGCCTTTCAAATGCTTCACATTAGCATGTTTAGGTTGATAAATGGGTATCTTGATCACATTGTGTCAAGTAAGCTCATAGTCTCATGCATATGATATATGGAGGGAGCATGGGTGAAATTGAAACCTTTTTGTGAGAATAGCATGCCTCATTTGTAGACTTCTGAAAGGATAGCATAAGCAAGTCTATACTCATATAAAGTATAGACTGGTCGATGTAGGAAGTCTACTAAGGATATTTGATTATAGGTTTCCAAGATTATTGCTTTTAGGAGAGATAATTGCAGTGTTTCTCATTTATTTTGGTCATGGGTTTGTTGTTTATTTTGATTTTGCTTGGGGGCTAGGAAAGCTAATTGATGCAAGAAGCTTCTAAGAAATTTCTATCTTTGACAAGTTCTTTACTCGGCCATCCTTCAAGGGAGTGGTCTAAGTTTATATGCTTAGTTCAAATACTTTTGATAGCTATCCTTCAAGGGATCAGTCCACCTTACATTTATAATTTCAAATAAGTTTTAAAATTTGTCCTTCAAGGGAGCAGTCTATGAATGCTAGGAATGGCCCATGATTCATTTTTGGCTTTGATATTGCTTTTGATTTTGTTCAACATAGACTTGCTTATACATGCTCAATGGGTTATCTCTATGAAGGCAAGACTAAGATCACAAGAAGGTTGCATAAGTGAAAATAAGATTAGGTAACAATAACCACAGGGAATGATCTCAAAGAGGGATGGTAAGTACAATGAGAATCATGCCATGGGTAGAGCCATGGTCCCCATAGTTCAAGATTAGGGTATGACTGTGATGGATAATCACATGACTCAATTGTAGTTTTTTGCCCCTAAGAAGAGGGAAATGAATGTGTTTGTGGGGAATGAGATTAAGTTAGATAAATGGTGATTGTGACTGCTCTTTAATAAAATAAAGGACATAGATGTGAAGCATTGAGAGGCTCAGGTTCTAGTTTACCTTCTATAAAGGACAAACATAATCTCTTGATCCATACTTATGGGTTATGATGTAGGGTCCAAGTTAATTAAAAGCTAATTTACCCCTTTTTCTTTTATCCATATTAGTTACATGCTTATTTTCCTTGAGAATGAGATCTCCAATATTGAATTTTCATACTTTTAGGTGTTTATTATAAGCATGTTTGATTCATTGTTGATAGACATGGAGATGGGACAACGTAACCAAATGATGCTCATCAAGTAACTCAATTTGAGCAAAATATTTATGATGATAATCATCTTCTAAAATAAGGTCGCATAAAGATATGTGAAGAGAAGGTATTTGGAGTTTGAGAGGCAATACAACCTCAACCCCAAACATGAGAGAAAAAGTTTTAGCACCTATAAGGGTTTGGATACTAGTGTGATATACCCATAAGGCAAAAGTGATGTGCAAGTACCGATATCGACCTAAGGTATTGACCATTTTGGTAAGCATGATGTTAAGGTTTTTGTTAGAGGCCTCTACTTGTCCATTTGATTGTAGGTGATAAGGTGATGGAAAGCTTAGTTTAATTCCAAATACATCATAGAGACCTTGAACTTTGTTTATTTTGGAAGGATTTGCCATTTCTAGTGATGATCTTATGGGGAACACCAAAATGATAAATTATATAATGTGTGATAAATTCATCAATCTTTTCATCTTTCATCAAGACAAGAGGAATCACCTCCACCCATTTGGTGAAATATTTGATCACAATGATGATAGAGTGATTTCACTATGAGGAATGTGGATTAATTTGACCAATAATGTTCAGACCCCATTGTGAAAATGGTCAAAAGTTAGTGGAAACTTGAAGGATATGGTTGTGTGCATGGTGCAGATTAGCATGTAGTTGACATTTGACACACTTTTTTACATAATCACAATAGTCTTGGTTAATATTAGGTCAGTAATAGCCCAAGTAGAGGATGTGCTTAGCCATAATGAGTCCACTAAAGTGGCCTCCATAGATACCATCTTGCATCTCCTTAATAGAATGAGAGGCTTCTAAACCATGGAGGCAATGAAAAGGAGATTGTCAAAGCCATGTTTATAGAGGGTGTCTACCATAATGGTAAAGTTGGAGGTACTCTAGAGAAATGCTCGACAGGCATTCTTAGAGAGTCTAGAGTGAACTATGACAAGGTTAAGGTAGTCAAAGGTTTGTTGATACCAAAGGTCATGATGGATCTCCTCCACACTAAAAATGGTTAGAGCATCTAATTTGACTTAGGAGGGTTTAGTGAGGTGATGGATAATGACTAACAGCTTAGAGTTTGAGGGTGCTGATGGGATCTGGGAGGTAAGAGAAGCCATGGTGTCAAAAAACTTGTTGGTAGACCATGGGGTGGTTTGAAATGGTAGTGTTCAAATGATGTCAAGAGTTCAATGACTAATTGTTTATATAACTTCAAAATCTTATGCTTACATTGGTAGATGCCTTTGACTTGATTGACCACAAGCTAGGAGTTACCAAAAATATTGATTGTTCAAACTCCCAAAGCTAATGTGGTTTGGAGACCTATTACTAGGGCTTCATATTTGGCCATATTGTTGGTACATTCAAAGTCAAGTTTAAAAGATAAAGGAAGTGGGTAACCAATAAGGGGGATAACGATGATACTGGATCCCCCACCATATTGACATTTGGAACCATCGAAGAGCATGTTTACGTGATTAGGAAAATTTGCTTGGGATAGGCTTGTGATAGACTCATTTAGAAATTCAAGAGGAGGAGGTTAGTTGTCTGTTAAGGCTACATCAGCCAATTGGTCATCGATGACTTTCCCCTTAGTTGACTTCTATTGGAGGAACCCAACGTCAAACACAGCTAAATTAATGAGCTACTTGGCCATATGCGAGTTTTGGTGTGGCTTGGAGTGCATGTACTTGAGTGGGTTGGTATTGGTTATGAAAAAAAATTTGTGGTTAAGTAGTGACAAAGTTTGGTGGCCATGAAGACTAGGGCCAAGCAAAGTTTCTCAGTATGAGTACATTAAGTTTCATAGTCTATAAAGGTGTGACTTATGTAATAGACACCTTGATATTTATGTTGTTCATCCCGATGGGCAAGTATTTCCCATAAGGAATGGTAGATGGTGGAGATATAAAGGTATAAAGGTTGGTTGTCCTTGTAGAGAAGATTACAAAGCAAGTTAGTCAAACATTAGTCCATAAATAATGAAAAATGCATAGAGAACTAACTAGCTAAACTACCTATTTCTATGGGAATTACAAAGGATAAAAAGAAACAAATGAAAGAAAGAAAACATCATATTACCTTCCCAAATGGATTTACCTATGTGGCTCAAAATCACGCTCTCCCTTGATCAAGGATCATTGTCTTTGTCAACAAAGGTGGCAAACTCCTCCAATGTCTCAAGAACACTCCATAAAACCTAGGCTCATGATTTCAAATCACTAAACTAGCCTATTAATGAAGCTTGAAAACAAAACCAATGATCAAATACAAAGGATTGTGGAAACAATTTAACATTATAACTTTGTAATATTCAAGCTTAAAATTCATTTCCATGGCCTCTCTATTTATATATTTTTAAGATTGGTTAGGATTAGCCATGACTGTCCATCTCAAGATTGAGATGTGTGGCCATGGATAATCCTAATATTTGGAATTAAATCCATAGTTATCTTCATCATGACCTTGGAAGAAGGGGCATTGAAGAGGCATGGGAGCCATTAACTAGGCATAGGTGACCCATAATCCTAATATTTGTGGCATTTATGGCCTAGGGATGTCTTCCCAAGAAATGATGTCACTTGATGATGTAGTTAATAGGAATCAATTTTTAAAAATAAATATTCAACAAATCTCATGGAAAATCCACTTAAGCTCTTGATTTGGATTAATTAGCCTTAAACAATGTTAATCAACATTTGTGTAATTATTTGAAAATCAGCCCTAAATTAATCAAAATTGTTAAAAAGTCATATTATTGGGTTGTAATTTGACTAGAGAGGAACTAGAAGGTGATGTTAGATGTGTTAGAGTTGTATTCACAATTAGAATGTTTTCAACACCAAATAACAAATGTATGTGATGTGTACCAATGAATTAGAAAAAAAGAGTGATCCAGAGCACTAAATGGTGAATTTGTCATTTTGACTCGAAATGACCTGATCAAATTTAGCTAGCCCAAAAATTGCATTGCCCTATTTAGGGATACTTTGACCTAAATTAGCACTTATAAGTGACAATTTCAAACCATTTATGGTGTTTTATGGATTTTGACCTACAATTTCTATTAGAGTTCAATTTGAGTAAGGTTGATAATTTCAACACAAATGGTGTTAGGAATTAGATGTCTACATTTTGCCTCTATTTGAGAAGGTGTAGCAAGGCATTCAAGTGAAACAACGTCTTTTCAAAGAAAAGAGTTGTCAATAAGAAATTGGAACAGACCCATGATGCCCCCTCAAGAGGACATATGAGGATGGAAGAAAATGATGGACTCTCAAAAAGAGAAAGAAAGTGAGAGATTAACTCATGAAATAGATCACATCTAGATGAGTTAATGATTACACATCTGATTACCATCAATAATCAAAACATAATGAGAGGTATAATAGGTCTCATATATAGTGGGAATGGGAAAGATACAATCCATAAATGTAAGTAACACACTTTAAACGTACCCAATTTGAGATTACAAGCTGTACACTTATGACATTGATCAATCCTGAGATAAGTTACACACTAAAATATTTCTATTATGGGATTTAATGTGGAGAACTTGGAATTAGAGGAAAAAAGAATGTTCTACTTTAGGAAGGGAAGCACCACTAGAATGGGGTCTCCAAACAGAATATGATAAGTACTCTAATAGAGTAGATTCGATTGTGATAAAATAGTTTTTCCCCAGTAGGTCAAATCTTGATCATTGATAAAGAATAAATAATGATTTTCCCCTCTAGATCTAATTTGATTCAGACGTGGTTTATATGTTATACCCCAACATGGGCAATTGGCAAGCCAAATAGCTCAAGGATATTACCCAAAAGATAGGTTAAAGTGAGAGGGTGCAAACGTACATGTGATGGTGTAATGGCTTAGAAAGCCATATAAAACCAAGCATATGAGAATGCACAAAGTGATGAGAGAGATGAAAAGAAGAAGGGAGATAGCTAAGCTGATCTTAATAGAAATTGATCACTTCTTACATAGTTCCATGGACTCATGTTCCAACATGAACTTCAAGCCAATGTAGTTTACCCATGTTTGGGAGAGAATGGAATGAGGAATGGTGAAAAATGACCAAGAATTGATTAGACTTATAATGTATGCAAAGAGCTAGACATCTAAGCATAGACAAAAAATCCTAAAATGCATGTTACCTAGAAGCCTAATTTCATATCATGAGCCTAGGTTTTGTAGAGTGTTCTTGAGAATTGTTCATTGGAGCTGATGTTGACGTTAAGATGTTGAGACTTGAGCACAAAGTGCTTGCTATAGAAAAAAAAATTAGGCATCATAAGTATGAATAACTTAGAATGACATACGATTCTAATTGTGCTAATCTAATTCAAATGTTAGTATCTATAACTAAAGATAATGGTGAAACAATGACCAAAACCAAAGTTACAAAGATTTACATTTAAACAAAAAAGCAAAAACAAAGAAAAAGATAAACATAAATGAACCTAAGTTGAAATCAAGATATGATCAACCAAGACTTAAGTAGGAACAAAAATGTTTAAAAATAAAATTCAAGAAAGTCTTAGTGACATGAGACCAAGATATAAATAATCAAGATTCATGTGGACCATCAAGGCATTCTTGAACATAAAAGAGAAAAGCAAAATCAAACAAAAAAATAAGACACCAACAACAATCAAATAAATAAAATGGTCCAAGAACAACATAATAAAATAGGATCAAGATGTAAACAATTGAGAGCCATGTGAATCATCAAGATGTTCTGAAACTCAAAAGAGATAAGCAAAAAAAAAAAAAAAGGAAACACAAGACCAAGAATGAGACAAGAGGTGATAAAAAGGAGAAAATGAGAAGAAATAAAAGGAGAGGTATGAAAGCACAAAAAAATAAAATAAATAAAAAATAAACACACAAACAAAAATCAAGTTAGTGTGGTTTAAAGACAAATGTTCATGCATGTGTAGTAGAGATGTTACTTTCTACCACATCATAACAAAGAACAATGATAATTGTTCCCTAATTAAAGAGGAACAATGATAATTAGTCCATAATTAAAGAGGAACAATGATAGAAGAAATGGGGGAAGAGAAGAAAGGGAATGGGTTTGGCCCAGCTGACTCCATGTGTATAAGACAAGTGGATGCTACCTACATAGTTCCATGGATTCATGTTCCAACATGAACTTTAGCCTAAATGTAGTTCTCCCAAAAAATGGGATAGAAAAAAAATGATGATTAGACTGGCATGATTAATGTTATAAAAGAAATTGAAGATATGAAAAATAAACAAGAATGGTCTGGCAAAAAAGAAGCTAATGAGACAAGAAAGAATTATCTTGCAAAATGACAAGTGCGTGGGATACGATGAAATGAACTGGTGCTTCTATGCTTGAAAAATGACAAGAGTATAACATGGTGGAATGGGAATGTGCAAATGTATAGAAGTGTGAGATAATATTTTTATTATTTTATGGATCATGTTCTCATATTTTGGTATTTTTAAATTATTTCTAATGTTTTTGGTGTTTTTGGGATAAAATATGCACAAAGAAGGACCATCTAGTCAAGGAGATGCATGTCTTGAGAGTAGAGGTTCAAATAAGATAGCTAAGCTAGTTGTAATGGCCCATGCTCACAAATTAGTGAGAGTGAGGGAAAAGGGTGACTGAGCTGACCTCAATAAAAATTGAGCATTGCCTATATAAACCCAAAATAATCCCAAGTCACAGTAATTTTGTCCACACAAAAGATGATGAAAATTTTGACTAGGTCATAATAAGTTCACAAACAAAGGTGAATGACAAGATAAATGATAATAATAATGACCAGATGATGTGGCAATGCATGATAAAAAATCTTTATACTTAATTTTTTTATAAGTGGTTATAATTAGGAAACAATGTCATAATATTGATTTACCCAAAGGCAGTTATAATCAAGGGTTTCAAAATAATATTGATTTACCCATAGTTAGTTATAATGTCACACTATGTTCATAGAATTGTTAGGTTGTGGAGCTAAAAGCTTCACTGATGCAAATGGAGGAGGTTGCTGAGTTGCAGATAAATTGATGTCAGTATGATCAATTGACGTCGGTCATCTTCAGTGTCACAGTAACCAGCATCGATCAGGCCAACCAATGTTGGTCAGAGGTAGACAGGAAGCTGCTGACATTGGTCATGGATCGGCTGACGTCGATCATCTCTATACAGATAGGAACCGACGTCGGTTGCCTGTGCATTCCAAAACTATTAGTTACACAAATAGTTAGTTTGTTGAATGGCCAGTTTGCATGGAAAAGACTAATTTTAGTCTTAAAGCTGTGTTTCTAATTATTGTAATTAGAAAGTCTAATTATTGTTTGCATGGGATCTATATAATAGACTCATGGGGCTGTATTGTAATTTGTAAAATCATGAGGACTTGCAAAGGCAAGGATAAGGGTTCTTCCAAGGTATGTAAGATCTAGGTTTGCAGGTGTGCAAGACCAGGTTGATCTGTAGGTTGTGCAAGATCAGGGAGATTTACATGGTAAGTAAGATTAGTTGATTTGCAGGTGTGTGTGTGTGCAAGGTCAAAGGAGATTTGTGGGGTAGCAAGGTTAAAGAAGATTTTCAACACAACAAAGAGCAAGATCAGGGAGATCTACTTAGAGTACGTGGTGTACTTAGTGGTGGTACTGGCAGTATTGTTACTGACTGGTGGAAACAACAACTCTGTATTTGAGTTGATTGTGTTTGTAATTGAGAGAGAGAACTCTTGAGAGAGAATTACTGGAATGCCCAAGAGGTGTGGCAAGAGTGTGATTTTTTCATTGTATTTCCTTTTGGAAGAGTATTAATACAAGTTGTATTGTCTCTCATATTCTGTGTTGTTTCTAAATTCTAATTACATTTTACTTCTGGTTAAATTTTGTGTTTAGTTACTTATACAAAGGTAATCAATTGTGCTCCTAATCCTGACAATTGGTGTCAGAGCTTTGTGAGCCTAGGTCCTATCAAGTGGTATCAGAGCTAGGGTGAAGGTTCTCAGAGTGAGGTTCAACTAATAAGCGGTAGAGCGTGTTAAGTGTTTGTTGATTACAGGTCACTCTCAGGGGTTTCTGATTGAGTGGGAGTATAGCAATGGCAGAAGAAAGTACACTAAGAATGGAGGAATTAAACAGCAATAATTCTCAATTACTAAATTATGAAAATAAAGAGTAGGTAAAGAAAGATTGTTGGTCGGTAGAAGATCAGCATGAAGGAAATAAAGAAGCAAATGTTGTAGGTATTGTTGCATGGGTTGCTCTTATATGTTCCTTGGATAAAGTAGAATCTTGGATTATAGATTCTGTTGCCTCTTTCCATGCAGCCCCAAATAGATTATTTTTCCATGTTAATGTCCTTGGAGACTTTGAAAAGATTTATTTAGGGGTTGGTGAGCCTTGTCAAATTGTTGGCAAAGGGGAAGTGCAACTGAAATTGCAGACGGGCAACACATGGGTGTTGAAGGATGTCATGCAGGGCCTAGTTCTGAAGAGGAGTCTAATTTTTTCAAGAAATTTGGGTGATGAGGGATGCACAGTAACTCTCATAGTGGATGCACTTTAATTAGCATGTGGTAAGAAAGTAGGTACTCTTTATCTATCTACTTGTATTACTGATTCTCCTTTTATTGCAAAGATGTGGCTTTGTAGGCTTGGTCACATGAGTGAGAAGGGGATGCATGTTTTTAAGAGGATGTCTAATGTGTTTGAAAAACTTAAGAACTAGAAAGCCTTGGTTTTCATGGAAGAGATAATGGATAGAGATCAGCTCAAGGGGCTGAATAATTCTAAGCAGGATAGTTTGAACAAGGTTTTGATCTAAAGTGAGCTCACGGGTATAAAGTCATCACTCACAGGAAAACACAGTTATCAATGTTGGTCAAGTGGAACTGACGTCGATCAGGTAGGTACCAATATCGATCATTTGTAGATCAGAGTCGGTGGTGTCGGGCAGGTGGAGACCGACGTCGGTCAGGGAACCGACGTTGGCGACCAAGTGGACACTGACGTCGGTTAGGGAACTAGCGTCAGTGATTAGGTGGATTTGACATTGGTTGGGTGCAGACCAGGGTCGACCAGAGAATAGATTTTTGGTGGAAAGCAAGCTGTCAAGGAGTCTCAAACACCCATGTGGAGGACTGAAAGGTTAAGTAAGCCTCAAATTCATTATTCACCTTCTTTATACTACTTGTTGCTCACTGCAGAGTAGGTAGAATCCAAGAAACAGTGGGAGCATGGCATGAATTCTTTGGATGAGAACCAAACAAGAGATTTGGTAGAGTTATCAGCTGGTATGAAAGCACTGAAAGATGAATAGATTCCTAGGTTAAATAAGAGAGAGAATGGACACGTGAGATGGAAGGCCAGGTCATATGGTCTTGTGCAAGCTCTAGGATAGTGGTACAAGTTTGATAAGTGTATGACAAAGCATGGCTTTAGTCAATGTCACTGTAACCATTGTGTTTATTTTATCAGATTGGATAATGGTCGTGACATTATCCAGTTACTGTATGTAGTGGGTCCACACATGCAGGGTTTTGCTAGGCTAAAGGTAAAGTTAGTTCAGAGGTGTGCCAAGAAGGATTCAAGAGTGAAATTATTTGGCATGAGCATTCCTAGAGACAGGGAAGATCACAGGTTGATGTTGTCTCAGGATGATTGTGTGAATAAGGTAGTGGTGAGGTTCATTGTGTAGGATGTAGAATTGGTTAGCACACCTATGGATAAATAGTTCACAAAACAGTGTCCCAATTCACATGATGAGGTTAAGTACATGTGTACTAAACCTGATATTTCCCTAGCAGTGGGTGTTGTCAGCAAGTTTGTGACCAATTTGAGAAAGAAGCACTGGAAAGTAGTTCAGTAGATTCTCAGGTATCTGAGAGGGACCAGCAGTAGGTATACATGCTATGCAGGGTCAGGCACTTCTCTACATGGGTATGTAGATTCAAATATGGCAGGTTACTTGGATGATAGGCAAAGCACCACAGGATGTGTGGTGGTTGGTCTTCAAGATTGAACTTGAAGAGGGATATAAGCCAGGAAACAAAATTAGATGATGTACAGGTACAAGTACAAGTGCAGCTATTTATCTCCAAGTGGGAGATTGTTAGGTTGTGAAGCTAAAAGCTTCACTGATGCAAATGGAGGATGTTGTTGAATTGTAGAGCAACTGATGTCAGTCTGATCAACTGACATCGGTCATCTTCAGTGTCACAGTAATTGGCATCAGTCAGGCCAATCGACGTCAGTCAGAGGTAGATAAGAAGCTATCGACATCAGTCATGGATCAGTTGATGTCGATCATCTCTAGACAGATAAGAACCGATGTCGGTTTCTTGTGCATTCTAGAACTGTTAGTTATACGAAAAGTTAGTTTGTTGAACGGCCAGTTTGCATGGAAAAGACTAATTTTAGTCTTGAAGTTGTGTTTCTATTTATTGTAATTAGGAAGTCTAATTATTGTTTGCATGGGATCTATATAATAGACTCATGGGGCTGTATTGTAATTTGTAGAATCATAAAGACTTGCAAAGGCAAGGACAAGGGTTTTTCCAAGGTATGTAAGATCTAGGTTTGCAGGTTTACAAGACCAGGTTGATCTACAGGTTGTGCAAGATCAGGGAGATCTACATAGTAAGTAAGATCAGTTGATTTACAGGTGTGTGTGTGTGTGTGTGCAAGGTCAAAGGAGATCTATGGGGTAGCAAGGTCAAAGGAGATCTACAACACAACAAGGAGCAAGATCAGGGAGATCTACTTAGAGTACATGGTGTACTCGGTGGTAGTATTGGTAGTATTGTTACTGACTGGTGGAAACAACTCTGTGTTTGAGTTGATTGTGTTTGTAATTGAGAGAGAGAACTCTTGAGGGATAATTACTGGTACGCCCAAGAGGTGTGGGAAGAGTGTGATTTTTTCATTGTATTTCCTTCTGGAAGAGTATTAATACAAGTTGTATTATCTCTCATATTCTGTGTTGTTTCTGAATTCTAGTTACATTTTACTTCTAGTTAAATTCTGTGTTTAGTTGCTTATACAAAGGTAATCAATTGTGCTCCTAATCCTGACAATTGGTGTCAGAGCTTTGTGAGCCTAGGTCCTATCAAGATTATAGGTGAAAGATAACTTTCCATATCAAATGTCACACTATGTTCATAGACTGTCCTTCAACATTTAATTTAAAAAGTATTGAAACTGGATCAAAATCCCCTTGCAAAAGGTGCAAGATGAACCAAAGGAACCAAGATCAAAATGGGATAAACAGGATGACTAAAAATAAGCCTTGGTCAATAGTAAAGAAATATTATAATGAAATGATCAAAATAAAATTGGATACAATGGCAACAAAGTTGCCCAAAGGTAATGACTGGATCATATTGCTCATAAAATGGTGAGAGCGTTGGCTTAGGTTGCTCATAAAATGGAGAGAGCATTCAAACTTAACAATTGCTAGTAAAATGGTGAGAGCGTGGAAAGGGGTGACCAAGCTGACCTTAATAAAAATTAAGTGCTACTTAGATATTCCCAAATGACCTCAAGTCAATGTAGTTCAAATGACATGGTTTATGGATCTCAATGGTATACTAATGCCTAGAAAGGGTTTATAGGGTTATCCCCAAGAGATGAGACATAGTAATGGTAAATAGGTGAATGGTAGATGAAAATGGTTTTATTGCTCTTACTAATAGGGAGATGCATGTCCTAGTCAATATGTGAGACAATAAAAATGATTAGATATATAAGTTGTTATCCAACACCCAT
Source organism: Torreya grandis (assembly GCA_037957365.1). Classification (NCBI taxonomy): domain Eukaryota; kingdom Viridiplantae; phylum Streptophyta; class Pinopsida; order Cupressales; family Taxaceae; genus Torreya; species Torreya grandis. The sequence goes on from JARHVA010009032.1 coordinate 218,088, forward strand.
TCAGAATAACTACTCTATTAAGAACTTGTTGTTGATCTGAATCTCAATAATGTGTTCATGATCTTCATAGATCATTGATTCTGCTTCCTTCAAATGTTGAGACAATATATCCTTATAACCTTGATAAAGGAAAGTGTTTCCAGTGATGGTGAATAATGGTAAGATAAATAAGATAAGTGGGTAATAAATAGGTGGGTGATAATGGAATGTATAATGAATGGGAAATAAATAGATATCAAGAATTTCAGTCACACGTAATGTTGTTAATGCTAGATTCAACATAATTTTGGTTATGACAAGGCCGAAGACCTCTAAAGATACTCTCAATAGGACCATCAAATTGTTTTGTTGCTTGATCTTGAGAGTGGCTACCATTTGATTATGTTATAGATTAGAAGCTATTTTGATTTGATCTTTGATATTATCTTTAGTAAACAATGAAGAACTTTTGTGCTTAGTTATTGGTGCCTCGATGAGGTTTTCACCAATGAATTTGTTTTGATCATAAAATAGTGCCTTTGAGAAGGTTTCACAAAGAGATGTTAACATTTGACTTTGATTGTCTTCTAGTGCCTTCAAAAAGGTATCACTAAAAGATGTTGATTTTGATCTTTGCTTATCCCCTAACACCTCTGAAAAGGTTTCACTAGTAGATTGTTTTTCTTTTGAATGAATGTGGTCTTTTTCCCCTTGATATTCTAAAAATGATATGTCGTCATGGATGCATTTCAACAAAGTGTGATTTTGTCGATCTCGATCGACACTTATGAGAGGCAGAATGTCAATATAATGGCTATGTTGGGTGGTAATAATGGAATTGTGAAAGGCATCACAATCCTTGTAGAAGATACTAAGATAACTTATGTCGATGTTGAAGTAATCATCCTAAAAAATTCTAGAAGGATCATAAATATATTCAAAATGATCTACAAGGAAATTGTAACCAATGTTGTAACAACCAATACTATAATCTAATTTTGACTCTAATTTTGAAGCAAGGGACTCTGAATCCAATGTCACAACTGATGTTGATTCTATTTTTGATGCTAAATCCAATATTTATTCAAAAATGGAACCTGACTCTAATATCGATTCTTCATCTGATATGGTTGTTTTGATAATATTCTATTAAATGTTGATTTTTTTACAAGTAATGGCCTATGATGGCATAATGGGCTCAATAAAAATCGATTCATCTTGGAAGGGTTCAACATAGACTGACTCATCTAAGTGAAGCCCCTCAAAAAGAGGGAACTGCTCAAGGGACATCTCGACAAAATCATGTCTATCAAAGTGAGACTCCTCAATGATTAGGAAAAGATCAAGAGACAACTCTACCGAGACTAGCTTGTAAGGAGATGAGGCTCTTTAAAAATATGTAACATATGAATAGGTAACTTATCACAATTTATCTTATCCCAAATGGGTGTTTCAATAATAACATGTTGGTTTTGGTTCATAATTGGTTGCAAAAGATCAATTTTGAACACATTTTGATCCTCATAAGATGGCTTTTGAAGAGGTAATGGTTCTTGTTTTGGCTCGAAGATCAACACATAATTTCTAAAGAGGGAAACATTTGGTTTAATGGGAATAATGGTTTTTGGTTCAATAATGGACTCTCCAAATATTAGAATATTAAATAAGGGATAAAAAACAATTGGTTCATCAAATGGAGGTTCTTCAATAATAGGTTCATCAAAAATTGGTGATGGGCTAAGAATAGTAATAACTGGATGCTTCTTAGTTTGGTTGCTTGTGCAAACCAAAGAAAGAGGTCCTAAAATGGTGATGACCAGATGCTTATTAGTTTGGTTGCTTTTGCAAACCAAAGGAGGAGATCCTAAAATGGTGATCTTGGTACATTATGGATTCTGATTACTTACACAAGCTAAAGCATCCAAGTCTTCTTGATAAAACCAATCATTCCAATTGAGAGTTAGATCATAAGTTGGATCTTGATTATGTTCCCATGACTAATTTTTGTGAGGTGGATATAAATCTATCTCAAAAACCATATTTTCATCATAGGGGTCTTGACTAAAGTCATAAAATTTATTTTATGCAACCATTCTATCATAAGTTGGATTATCCATGACTGCACCATAAGTGTAGCTAGACATATCTGCATTTAATGAAGAAAGCTTTGAAAATAGAAAGAATTAAAGTTATGAAAACTTTGAAAATTGATGTTTAAAAGATAAAAGGTTTGATGCATCTCAAAAGTAGTTTTCACTAAGATTTGGCATAAAACAACCTAACGTCAAATGTCTAACATCAAAGTTTTTTGAAGAAAGGTTGTGTTTTCCCAAACAAAGTCACAAAAAATGATGAGGATAGGCACTCAAACAAACAAAAAAATCAATAGTGTTCAAAATTGAGAAATCATTTAACCAAATTTATGCAACCCAAAATAAAAATATCTATGTACCGACTCCATAAATTGAGGTCTAAACAGAAATCAATCAATGTTTGAATCAAAACTTGACAAGGTTAATTGAAAATGCAATGTTGAAGACTAGGATTAGACTAAACAAGCTAGACAAGAGAGGACAACATAATGATGCATAAACAATGTCCAAAGGGTATGCATTACATGGTTTGAAACAAATGGTTTTTGATATAATGGTAAACAAGTTTTTGAAACAAATTGAGCAACCTCACAGCGTAAGCATGCTCGAATGATGTGGTCAATTGTTATGTTTCAAAGACTAAAAAGCAAAAAATATTTGACATGATTTGGGAAGCATAATTCTACCCTTATTAGATAAAATACACGATTTTGACATGTCTTATGAACAAACAAATAAGTTTTAGCCTCAAATCATACCAAGTAAATAATGACAAAAATACACTAAGTGTAATCATCCAAATCCTAGTAAGGGTATGGCAAAATGGGGTTGACTAAAACTAATTAGTTTTCGATCATTCTATGGTAATAAATTAAACATTGAATTTCATGCCAAACCATGCAAAATAAAAGCACAAAAATTGGGTGACCGTGACATTGGCTAGTTGTAAAAAAGTCTAGTCCTTTTTACAATCACTATATCTTGTTGTTCGCTCAATGTAGTGCGATGTCCAAATGCAGATACATCCCATGTGAAACTCCAATTAGGATCCAAATGAAGTAAATGTTGGGAGATGAAACCTTGGGTCAAAGCTTCCCTAAAAAAATCATGGGAGGTAATGATGTCCCCCTCGCAAGCCAAGTTTGCATAAAAATAAAGAAAGCATAAAATGGAAAGACTTTAGGGTCATTTTCAAGGTCACCCAAACTTTGACAAGTTTTTGGGGAGTGATTTAAATGACATTATTTCTAAGCCTTGGACTAGGCTAATTGAAATAGGATTGGCACTTTTGATTCCAAGGGTTCCCTAAAGGGGACAAATGGAAGAGCATACATGCAACATCCCTCTTTTTGACAAACAAAAAATTAATCTAAACAATCAAGTAAATACAAAAATCTTTAAAAATTCATTTTTAATCCCAAAGGGAAATTTAGGTGGTGTTTATTCGATCCCTTGGTTTTAGTTGCAAACTTTGAAAACATTCACCAGAAACATCAAAAATTTGTTTTTTTTAAACATGAAAACAAGGTTTCTAATTGATTTTTAAACATGTAAAAGGAAATCTAAAACATGTTTTTAGCAAATGTCATGTTTGGTCTTGCAAAAAAAATGTTAGCATGTCCTTTAGCCTTGAAGCTCTTTTTAGTTTGAAACAATGAACTTTAGAAAAAGAGCTCTCGAGTTTGTGTTTTAAGAAAAACACAGTGACTGACATCAATTTATATAACTGATGACAGTTACATTTTCTAACCGATGTTGATTATCTAATCGACATAAGTTATACCAATGTGACTGACGACAGGTATACAACTAATGTCAATTTTTCTAACCAACGTCAGTTAAGCTATACAACCGATGTCAGTCTTACTAGCCAATGTCAGTTACTATGTAAAATTGTGGTAAACAAAAATGACAAAATAAGAAAATCAATTTTCAAGAATTTAAAGGGTCCAAATGAATATTTTAAAGTTGCAAAATTATCTTTTTTAGGTGTGAGATGTGTCTAGTCCCATCGGGTGTGCCAAGATGTAGAGATAATTACAAAGCAATTTAGTCAAGCATTAGTCCATAAATAATAAAAAATGCATAAAGAACTAACTAACTAATCCTATCTATTCCTATGGGAATTTCAAAGGATAACAATAAACAAATGAAAGAAAGCAAACATCATATTACCTTCCCAAATGGATTCACCATAACCATGTGGCTCAAAAGCATGTTCTCCCTTGATCAAGCATCCTTGTCTTTGTCAACAAAGGTGGAAAAATCCTCCAATGTCTCAAGAACACTCCATAAAACTTAGGCTCATGATTCCAAATCACTAAACTAGCCTATCAATGAAGTTTTCAAACAAAATCATTAATCAAATACAAAGTATTGTGGAAAAAATTTAAAATTATAACATTACAATATTTAATCTTAAAATTCATGTCCATGACCTCTCTATTTATATATTTTAAAGATTGGTTAGGATCAGCCATGACCATCCATCTCAAGATTGAGATGTGTGGCCATGGATAATCCTAATATTTAGAATTAAATCCATAGTTATCTTCATCATGACCTTGGAAGAAGGGGCATTGAAGAGGCATGGGAGCCATTAACTAGGCATGGGTGACCCATAATCCTAATATTTGTGGCATTTATGGCATAGGGATGTCTTCCCAATAAATGATGTCACCTGATGATGTAGTTAATAGAAATCAATTTTTAAAAAGAAATATTCAACAACTCTCATGGAAAATTCACTTAAGCTCTTGATTTAGATTAATTAGCCTTAAACAAGGTTTAATCAAAATTTGTGTAAGTATTTGAAAATTGGCCCTCAATTAATCAAAATGGTTAGAAAGTCATATTATTGGGTTATAATTTTACTGAAGAGGAACTAGAAGGTGATGTTTGATGCATTAGAGTTGTATTCCCATTTAGGATGTTGCCAACACCAAATAACAAAGGTACGTGATGTGTACCAATGAATTACAAGAAAAGAGTGAGTCAGAGCACTAAATGGCAAATTTATCATTTTGACTCAAAATAATCTAATCAAAGTTAGCTAGCCCATAAATTTCATTGCCTTATTTAGGGATACTTTGACCTAAAATGTGCATTTGAGTGCAATGCAAGTAAGATTGACAATTTCAACACAAATGGTGTTAGGAAATGGATGTCTACAGTCCTTAGGGGGTGTGAGGATAGGTGGAGATGGAAGGTACTCTTTGAGTGAATCAAAGGCCTTTTGACAATCAATATTCCACTTGAAAGAGATATATATTTTTTAAGAGGTGATGGAAAGGTTGACACGAGTCAGAGAGATAAGAAATAAAGTGGTAAATCGATTGGAACTTACCCTACAAACTACGGAGTTGCTTAAGATTGGTTGGAGGTAACATCTCAAAGATAGATTTAATTGTAGTTGGATCCACTTTGATTCCCTGAAGAGAAATGATGAAGCTAAGGAGTTTTTTTGAAAAGACCCCAAATATACATTTTTTGGGATTGAGGAAAATATGGTAATGGATAAGTCTCTCAAAGATAATTTGAGAATGGCTAAGTGGTCCTTGTGATACTTAAACTTGCCAAGGAGGTCATCCACATAGTCTTCGACAATTCTATGGATAAGGTCTTGGAAGATGTAGGTCATAACACATTAGTAGGTTGCACCAATGTTATTAAGACCAAAGGGCATGAATTTATAATAGAAAGACTCCCATGGGGTGATAAATGTAGTTTTGTGATGATATTTAGGGGAAATCAAAATTTGATTATAACCTGAGAAACTGTCCATGAAAGACAACATCTCATGTCTTGTTGTAAGATCAACAAGTTGGTCAATGCTAGGTAGGGGAAAGTCATCTTTTGGGTAGGTGAGGTTGAGGTCATGAAAGTCCACACAAATACATAGTCTCCTTATGGCTTTAGTGACATGCCCGATGTTTGAAACCCACTGGGGATAATCAATGGGTTGAATGAAGTTGATAGAGAGCAAACATTGAAGCTTTTCTTTGACAAGAAGGGCTATGCAAGGATGTATTCATAAAAGTTTCTATCTAATGGGATTGGCTTCTTGATTCATTACAATGTTGTGGGTGTTAATGATAGGATTAATACGAGGAATATCAATGTATGACTAGGTGAATGTAATGGTATAATCTTGGAGGAAGGTAGATAAGTCCTAAAGTTCCTCAGTGGTGAGAGATTGACTAAGTTTGACAACATGAGGGTTACTTGAAGTGCCTATGTCAATATTTGTAGTGGATTCATTCAACATGGTTGAGTTTTTAGGAGGAAAGGATTTTTGGAGGGGCGAATCAGGTGCACCAAGGTAGGTGAGAATAGAATCATCATCCTGGTGTTAAACAATGTTAATGGTAAGAGAGTCTTCTCCCACCAGTTTAGGATGGGTTAAAGGGATGAATATGGGTGCCCCTGCCTTATGGTAAGTCAAGGGGCCGAGGGTGATCATGTTGATGAAAAAAATTTAGGTGGTATAATATCCTCATCCTCATGCTTAGGTGGAGGGGACCTTGGTGAGAAAGGGGTAACTTCTTCAACAATGGTAGGAGTAGGTTTTGTGGCTTTCTTCTTATTGGGTAGAATGAAGCCAAGGCCATGCTTTTGGTCTCAATCAAGATCAATGTGTGTGGGCCATGCTCATATCATCATAAGCCAAACCCTTTCTAGGCACACCTATGGAGGTATATTTTGGTGAAGTCTGGGTTGTCTAAGTAAGAGAATGTGGAGGTGAGTGGTTGAGGTGAAGAGGGTGTGATGGTAGCATTAAGTGGTTTGTCAAGTCCCTCATAATTGAAGTTGGTTTGATAGCTAAGAGGTCCCAAAGGAATAATGGCTCCAATTTTGGGATCATAACCTTGTTGATGGTTTAGTTTTCCATATTTCTAAGGAGTTTGGAAGGCATCAAGGGTGAGGAGGCGATATTCTCCAAGGGTAAGGCATTGGAAGGTAGATTCCAAGTGATCAGTGGTGGGTATCTGGTCTATGGGAATATATGAATGGGTAGATGCCTCTATGGAAGGGGAAGTAATGGATTTGTTTTCTATGGTTGAGGGCTTGGTGGCAAATGCTTGAGGTGATTTTGTCAAGGGTAGGAGGACATCATTAGGTCGGTAGGTCATGTTGCATGCTGTAAAATGGCTTGGGTCAACTTATATGGTGACAACCTGACCTTCATATTCAAACTTGGCACAATGATGGAGGGTAGAAGGTACACAACCCATAGATTGGATCCAAGGTATTTCTAGTAGAATGTTGTACTAGAATTCTCCTTTGACCACATAAAAAAGTTTAAGGAGCATGCGAGGTCCTAGATGAATGTGGAGGACAATAGTTCCCATGGTAGTGGTAATAGTGTCGTTAAAGGATCTAAGGATGGTAGAAGTTTTGGACCTGATATTGTCCAATAATTTGAGTTAGGCATAGGCATGGGAAGAGATGATATTGAGATTGGCTCCCCCATCGATCATAACCCATTTGACATAGGTTTAGTTGATATGGGCAGTAATAAAGAGAGGGGCATTCAGATCCTCAAGGTGGATAGAGGGTATCTCTGAGTCCTAAAAAGTAACAAGGGTGGAGAGTTGGAGAGCACCTACGAAGGCCTCTATAGGTTGAGAGTCTCATGGTCTAACCTTAATACCCTGCATAACATCTATCATGGCTTAGTGATTGTGAGGTGAGGTGGAAATGAGCTCATAGAGGCTCATCTTAGCTAGAGTCTATTGGAGTTGCTTAAGAATGACCCTCTTGATGGATTTAGAGGGTTTAGCCTCAAAGCTACCTAAGATGGTAACTTTTAGTTTAGCTAAGGATGTAGAGGTTTGGATCTGGTTTGGTTTAGGGTGAGAAGGTGGGTATGTCCATGGAATGAACACCTTGGCCTTTCCTTCATCCTTTTTTGTGATTGTGTGACCACATTAATGGTGTGGATAAAGGGGAAAGATGTGATAGGAAGTTGGGTAGGTTGTCCATCACTCTCAAATGAGAGTGGAGGATTAGGTGTGCTTAGGTAAATGGATATTGCATGTGTTGGTAGAGGGGTCATGGGGAGTTCATTTGAAAAGATGTCATCTTCCTCATAGAGATGATGGATAATGGCCTAGAGAGCTTTGTAGTTCTCTATGTCATACCTAGGTGTCCTGTGATAGGAACAAATTTGAGGATCATTATACCAAGTCGGTTTCAAACCAAGAAGATCGAAAGGCCTGATAGGGGGTAAAATGAGGCAAGAGGCTTGTAACAACCTTTGAAAAATGGTTGAATAGGATTCATCCAGAGGTGGGAAAGGTCTAGAGGTTGGTAAGTTGGGTGTTTTGGCGATAATGGGTTTGGTGAGATGGGGTTTAGATAAAATGGTGTTTCTAGTTAATGAATTTGGTTTGGGTGTGCTTGTGGTTGGAGTGTTTGAGGTTGATAGTCTGGCTATTGGTAATTTGGGAAAGACTGGTGTATTAGACAGTAAGTGAGCTAGTGTAACCAACAACGATGGGTAACATATGTTAAAAGAAACATGTTTCTCAAGAAAAGTTGAGGGATGAGGTCCCAAGATGAAAGGTAAGGTGGAAGGAGGTAGAGTCCTATCCGTATGGCCTTTCAAAGGTTTCCTCTCTTTGGTTGGTTTGGATCAAGGCTTGGTTATAGGTTTAGATGTGTTTAATTTCACTTTCAAAGATGGGCAGACCAAACTCCATGTAGGGAAGCCACCAAGATTTGTGAAGGGTTTGGCTAGCTGTTTGATTGCTTGAGATATGATTGTCTTGGTTGATTGAGAGGGTTAGGGATTGGAAGAAGTTATGATTGGTCTAATATGGGGTGGATAAATGATAGATTGGTTGGTTAAATTTGTATTGAAAGGTTGGGGTTTGTTGATGTAAGGGATCCCTAACTATTGCCATAAAGTGGTTTGATCCATATCCAGTTTTAAGACAAATTCCAATTTTTGATCTAATGTAGAGAAAGGTTTGTTTAATGGTCTTGATCCCTTGGTAGTGGATGTAAAGGATAGACTCATAGGATGGGAAGGATGGGTGGTAGTTTGGTATGTTTCCTTGAGTAAGGGATATAAGGTTGAAATAGGTAATTTCTACATTAAAGGTGTTGGTGATGAAGTTTCTCCTTTAGGGATAATGTCCACAATGTTGGGTGAAAATTTTGTCACCAGCTAACTAATGAGGAAAATAGGTCTCTACAACCATAGCATAGGGAGATTGGTCGGCCAAATTTGCAAGTTAAACACAATAGAGGTGGACAAATATCTCCTCTCATCAAGGGGAGGTTCCCTATTAAATATGAGGAGCTATATATTATATATATAAGCAGAAAATAACACTCAAGGATAGGACTACACCATCCATATCTCTTTTTTTAGAGATTATGTTCACAGACAAAGGAGAAATCTTAGTGATAATACCGAAGGCATTTCTCTTCTTTCAGAAGTGGTCTTGCAACAAGGCTCAGGAGTTCTTTCTGGTGGGTAACCAATAGGTAACAAGGGCGCAGTAACCAACAAAATGAAGTACAACACTAAGTCTCCACCTCAACTACCTAAAGAGTGAAAAATGAAGGATAATGGGGCACAAAGTAATCCCAAGATCCTTTACACATAAAGAAACTAAAAACACAATGAAGATAATTGTCACAGCACAAAGTCTTTCCACAATTGGATTCAGGACACCTTCTTGATTACTTCCACTAGCTCTGCTTATTTCAATAAAATGGACAAGAATGCATTTAGAAAATAGACATAAGAAAAATCTCCTAGAATGACACAAGCTATAATAGCACAAAGTCTGCAAGTAACTTGCTTTCTCATTCAAACAAAAAAATATGATGAACAATCTGAGCTCAAAGTCTCAATGATCACCTCTCAATTTTGGCAGAGTTTCACTTCTATGTTTGAAAGATCTCCTTTTGCATAAAACAAGAGTTTACAATATATAGCACCAAGAAAGGTTTGGCACTTTTTTCCATGAAACGGCCCATGCTATGGTCAATGTATTGAATGCATTTCTAGTTCTGTCAATGGGTCATGCTTGGAACAGTGCATTAGCCTTAACTGTGGTGTGCTAATGCATCTAATATGTCTCCTCCAAAGTATGGACCACTTGGTCTTTTCATTCTTATTTGCATAGTTGTCCACTTTTTCCTTTACTTATGGAAGAAAAATAGGCTGCATCCTTAATTTGGTGTGCTCAGATGACTACTTGGTGAACTTCTTCACCTACCAAAAGTAACTCCCTCATAGATATTTCAATATCTTCTGTAGCCTTCTTTTCTTTCCAGTTGCAATTGGATCTTGTGAGCTATCTTCTTCAGCTAGTTGTTTGGCTCATCCTTCAAGTTTCGCGCTATATTTGAAAATTAACAGATATTCCATTACCTTAAATTTGACGTCCGTGGGGCCGTCAATGGTTGCTGGCTATTTGAACCATATTGAACCATGAACATTTAAACCTTTGAAAGTTTATTGGTTCAATAGTTCAATGGTCTATGCAGTCTTTATCAGTTCCTTTGTTCCATCGCTTCTCTGGTTCAATCACTTCCTTGCTCTTTGCTTGAATCATCCCTTTGAACTGGTCTCTAGAATCTTCCACTTCTTTCCTTTGTCTGGAGCTCCTTTGAACCATTGAACTTGTGAACCATTAAACTCTGAACTCTTTTGATTCAAGGTTCAATTGGTTCATGGGTTCATTATTTGTTCCATTGCTTCCTTTATTTTTTTAAGTCCCTTTGAAGCCTTGAAATTCCATCAGCTTTATGTCTTTGGAACACCCCAAAGGGAAGGTGTCCCTTCAGGTATTTGAGAAAGGTCCATTTTCTTGGTGATGAGAGCCCTCCACAAGGGTACCTGCCCTTTTAGGTCCTTCGAGCGGTCTTCAGGTTAATTCCTTTGGGTTAATTCCTTTTGGGTTAATTATTTCAGACAAAATGTCTAAAGGAATTCCTTTACCTTGTCCACTTTTTTTTGGGATTTTCCTTTCAGGTGAATTTCTTTGGACAAAGTCCAAAAGGAATTCCTTCAAACTTTTTATCTGAAATAATTTGCCTTGTCTTTGTGAAATTCTTCTGTGAAAAATCTTTTCGAAGGAATTCTTTTGGTTCCTTTACTTGGTAATTTCTTCAGACAAAAATCTGAAGGAAACCTTACCCTTTCGGCCTTCTCTTTGATCTTTGAACCAATGTTCCCTACCCTCTGCAAGAATACCTGCCTTTAGTTCACTGCCCTCCATAAGGGCCCTTGTTCTTTCATCTTTGGGGCAGTCCTTTGAACCGACCAATTGAACCAACTTTGGTTCAATGATTCAATCTTGTGTTTGAAGCCTTCTTTTCTTCTAAGTCTTTTGATCTCTTCAAACCCATTGAACCCATTGAATCCATTGGACCATTTTGGTTCAAGGTTCAATGGTTCATTCCTTTGTTCTTCGAAGCCTTATTTTCTTCTAAGTCTTTTGAAACCATTCAACTTATTGGAGCGTTTGAACTTTAAAATTTTGCTGAAGCGTTTAACTTCTTTAAGCTTGCTGACGTCATTGAACCTTTGAACCCGTTGAACCGTTGAACCTTTTTGGAAGTGGGGTTCAACGATTCAATGGGTCAATGATTCAATCCTTCCTTTGAAGCTTGTCGATGAACATTTTTGGTTGAACTGAGGCATTGAACCAATTTTGAAATTGTCTAAGTGTTGGGAACTTGTTCCTTGGTGAGAACTTGCCCATTGAAGCTGTTGAACCTACTAAACCTGCTAGTCCCTTAACTGAAAAAGCTTGAATAATAAAGAATTTGAAAGCTCATAAAAATTTTTTGAGAAGGGAAGATATAATTTTGGCCTATAGGACCAAAATAATTCATGTCCCAAAAATGAGTGACAGATTTTGGGAACAACAGCTGGCTCCAGTTGGAGAACTTTCTTTAGTTGAAAACTTGGAACAGTTGAGGGGAGTAGAAACTAGAATTTACGGTGCCTTTAAGTATGCCATCAGGCTACAGAGTCATGCTACCCAAAAATAAAGGTGCCAACAAATGAAAATAAACAACACAAAATAGGACAAAAGACTATACAAATATACATATATATAGGTAAACTTATCTAATACTTCAAGAATTGAAGTGTTTTAGATGTTGCCCATTGTGAGATAGAAAAAAGAGTGTGCCATCTTAATAATTCAACAAGAAACTATTTTCACCATTGAGCTTATGGATAGTAAACATGTCTCTCTAAAGGAAGTCAAATTTTCCATGCATTCCCTTTGGTTCTCTTCTCTTGTCCCACAAAAGGACTTGATCTCCAATCTAGAAATCATATTTTTTTGCTTTCTGGTCGAATAGCTTCTTCACCAGACTTTGACGGACATCAATTTGGTCCACCACCATAGTTTGTTGCTCATTCATCTCAATCAAGCACATGATTCTCTTATCGATGGAGCTTTCATATGTCTGATCTTCAATTGCCTTAGCCAATTTCAATGCTAGAAATTTTAGGGTGATTAGTATTTCAGCATTGAGACCATAAAGGATTTGTAAAGGTGACATAACAATTGCCCTCGTAGGTGTAATTTTATCTATCCACAAAACATCAACCAATACTTTATGCCATGTTTGTTGGTTGTCATCTACCAGCTTCTTGATGATAGTCACCAAATTCTTATTACTTGATTCAGCCTGGCCATTCCCTTGTGAAAAATAATCAAAAGAGTGGGAGAGGGTAATCCCATAGTAAAAATAGAATTGAGTAATCTCTTGGAAAGAGAAACAAGCTGCGTTGTCTGTGACAATCTTGGTTGGGACCCCAAACTTGGGAATGATGTTCTCCTTGAGGATATCGCTCACTACTTCTAAAGTAGCATGCTTGGTTGGAATAGCTTCCACCCACTTGGTGAATTAATCTATAGCTGTGAGGACATAATCATGTCCAGCACTTGAAGATGGGTTTACAACACTAATGAAATTGATTCTCTATTGCTGAAATGGCTTTTCTATGACCACTAGATTCAGAGGTAGAGTAGCTAAGTTGGGTCTTCCCACGAATTATTAGCACAGTTCACACCTTCATATATTTGTATGCATCTTGAAACAAAGTAGGCCAGTAATACCTGGCTCACAAAATCTCATAGGCAGTTACAGGAGTAAAAAAATTTCTTCCATAGGCTAGATTATAGAAAGACTTCAAAAGTTAGTTTTGTTGCTCTTTATCTACACAGCGAAGGAACACTCCATCAAGGTTCCTCTTATATAGGCCATTGTCCCACAAGATAAAATTGGCAACTTTGAACTTGACAATACTCTTTTTCTTACAAGACAGGTGGCAAGACACTCACCATAAGTAAAAAAATGAGCAACACTTGAATACCACTCGTTCGTGGTGGAGACAAAGAGGACTGTTGGTGTGTCTTCAATTTCTTCTTCTCCATGCTCTGTTTCTTCTGGTCTATTGTCAGCAATCAATTGGCATAGGCCCCTTCCCCACACCAGCTTCGTTGGTTTGATGACTAGATCAAACTCTTAAATTTTATCAATCCAATTCCCTCTTTTGGTTCCAAACTCTTGCTGAGTTAATATAGATTTGACTATGGTGATTGGAACCAGGCAGTAACATGTGAATTCAAGATGTAAAAGTAAAAATGCTTCACTACCTTTACCACTGCATAAGCATGCTTCTCCATGTTTGAATATTTTAGCTCATGAGATTTGAGAGGATAGAGCATGAAAGAAATGGGAGATTCCACACCTTCTTTGTTCTATTGAACTAGAATTGCTGAAAGTGTGTGCTCAAAAGCATAATTGTATATGGTGAAATCCTTGATATAATCTGGACAAACTAGAATTGGGGAATAGGCAATAGCTTTCTTGATGTCTCAAAATGCTAATTTGCCTTTTTCAGTCCAGCTAAAGGTGGCATTTCCTTTCATCATGTTCACAATATGGTGAGTCTTCTCAGCGAACCCAGGGATGAACCTTCATAAAAAATTCATCTTCCTAAAGAAAGAGTGAATTGCAGTCTTACTTGTGGGCAGGGTAAGCTCTTGGATGGACTTGACTCTTTTTGAGTCATTTTTTATGCCTTCTCTGGATACAATGTGTCTGAGAAGTTTTCCTTCCATTACCTCAAAAATAGACTTCTTGGGATTTAGATAAATGTCATTTTGATGGAAGCATTCTAGCACTTGTTGCAAATAGTGCACATGATCAAGATGATGCTTGGAAAAGACTATTAAATCATCCAGATCTACTATAATAAACTTACCCATCTCATTTTTGAAAGAGATGTCCATTGCTCTTTAAAAAGTGGCACCAGCATTTATCAGGCTAAATGGCATTCTTTGATAGGAAAAGGTGCCCCAAGATGTGGTGAAGGTAGTCTTATGATGTTCTACTTCACCAACTTCAACTTGATTGTACCCTAAGAAGCCATCCAACATTGATAACATCTCTGAACTAGTCACTATTTGAAGGACTTGATCCATTATGGGTAGAGGATAGTTATACTTTAAGGATGACTGATTTAAATTTTTGAAGTCCACACAGAGGTGAATTTCACCATTCTTCTTCCTCACAGGTACTATTTTTGCAATCCATGTGGAATGATGGATTAAGAAAATTATCTTAGCATTCAATATTTTCTGCATTTTAGATAGAATAGTACCTAATATCTTTATATTGTACTGCCTAGATTTTTTCTTGTGAGGTACCAAATCACTCTTGAGAGGAATCTCATGGCAAATTTATTTAGGCCTGAGTGCCTTCAAATCATCATAGCAGTATGCTAGGACATCCATGTACTGGCAGAGCAGAGCAGTGAACTTGAATCTCTCCTTAGGAGTGCAAAACTTTTCAATGTTCACCATCTTGAGATTTTTTTTGATACTCAAATTTATTTGATCAAACTCTTGGGAGGAGCTTGAATCCATTTGCTGTTGTTTGATGAATCTGTCATGCTTGTCAAACAGCTTCTCAAGGGAAACCAAGCCTTTTGAGATTTTATTCCCTTTAAGTTGCAAGAATTCTTCACCTGTGTCTGAACTTGATTCAGGGGCTAGTTCAAGCTTTTGAGGCTCACTGCCTTTGAAATGAAGCTATTCAAAGCTATATTTTTACTCCAAAAAGGCAATGATTTGGTTGTTGTTATTGAACACTTACCAATGATTTCCATTATCAAGCACACTTGGTTGAAAGACCAATTTGATAGTATACCTATCTCCTTTAAAATCAAGGTGGCAGACCAGAAGAGTTACTGAAACAACTAATGCATCAGCTCTATCATTGAATTCTTTGGGTATGGCAGAGATGTTAAAAGCATCAAAGCTTTCAATTTGATCCCAGACTAGATTACAGTAGTGGCACAATCTCTCATTCTTGGTTTGATATAGGTTCCTTGACAAACCACTAGTTTAGCATCTCATTTGGCATGAAAGAGCTTGATGCCCCTATCTTTAACAACCTTCAACCTAAGTAATAGAGATTCATACTTAGTTGTGTTGTTGGTGTTATTGAACTGCAACTTGTATGAAGAAGAAAAAATATCTCCTCGAAGATATATCAACACAATCTTGGCTCCTAAATTGGTAGAGGAGTAGCTGCCATCAAATTTCAAAATCCATACCTCATTAGACACTAATTTTTTGTTAGATTTTTTTTGTTTGGAGGGGGAGATTATTTTACAATTACACTGCACTCCACCAATTCTTCTATTGTTCCATATGAACTAATTTTTAGGTTGACACATTAGGGAATGTCATCAGATGCCTCATGGACTTCATGGATAAAAAGTAATTACCCATGCTTGAAAACTTAAAAGAAATTGAGCTTTAAGCGTTGATGTTTGAGTGACCACGTATTTTTCTTCTTTTTCAAGGAATAATCTCTGCATAACACTTTTGACTGGGATCCTCGCTTCAAATAAGTCCATGCTTAATTCTCCACCAACATCTTTGCAAAAATTTCACCCAAGAAGGACGTCGTATGATGCTGAGATGTCAGCCATCAAGACAGTCATTTTAATTCTCTTGTCTGAGAATGTTGTAAATGCAAATTGGGCATCCTTGATTTGTCCTAGTAGTGGCACTTATTTATTCTCTATAGAGAAACATCTCTCAAATGTCTTGGTCAGTGTGAGACCAAGGGATTTTGCCACTTTGGTAGGAATGACATTTTTAGATGCACCAAAATCTATGATGCAATTGTTCAGTTGATATCCATTTATCAATAGAAAGACATAAAATGGTTTAGTCCTCTCAGGAGCAATAGGAGGAGTAATGACAAGATTATTTTTGGTGGATGTATTCTTGGGGGATCACGAGTTACCTTTGGAATTGTTTATCCTATAGGGAAGGCTTGGTTCTTTACACATTGAACCAACTTATCTAACTACTCAGGGTTAGATTGCAGGAATTCAAATTCAGATATTTGAATTTTAGTTTTTATTATATGGTCAATTATGTCAAATGTCTGAAATGAACTAGGAATAGAGGATGGGAGTTCATCCTTTTGGTTTTTAGGAGGGGGAGGATTGGTCTGTGAATTTGAAGTAGAAGGTGTAGGGATGTTTGATGTACCTACCTTTCTTTCAATCATTATGTCCTTTGGCTAGAAAGGCAGAGTGGTTCCCCGATTAGTAATTTAAATTCTTAGTTGAGGTCACTCCTCTATCTTTTTTTTATCAGCTTGCTGGGCTGACTAATTCTTAGATTGGGTGAATACAACGTATGATCTATCAACTGCTTTGCCTTCACTTCTGAGTTCATCCTGATAATTCAGGAAACTAATGTTGAAGTTGCTAACTAATTCTTCTTCTCCCTCTATGAAGATATTAGCATCATCTTCTAGGTTCAACTCAAGCTAGAAAGATAAATTTGATTCTACTTTAAGATAGCTGACTGTTGAATTGGTTGGAGGTACTTCAATGGCCAATTTCCCCTAAGGGGGAGGAAGATGATTTGGCTACCCTTGATTCCTGGTAGCATGGCCTTGGTATGACTGATTGGGGAATGTCCTCCTTAGTATATCTCTGTATGAATGAGTAGATGGTATCCCTTGCACTATTTTCTTTTTGAGAGCTAGCAACACATTTTCTAGCTTTTGCACCATTGGATTAGTGGTGACTGTAGGTGAGTATTCAAAAGATAAAGAGTATTTACCTTTGTTAGGATGTCTCCTTATCTTTTCTGCCAAGATAAGGTCATCTTCTACCTTAGTAGCCAAATATTGAGTAGCAGCAAGGTCTATGTGGCCAGCCCCTCTCAACAAAAAACTCACTTCAGGCAATCGTGAGTTGATGAAGAAGCATTTAAGGTTCTCAAGTGTTGGCTGAGTAATTATAAGAATCTAGTTCCTCAACTTGTCAAACTTGGCAATGATGTCCCTCATAGGTTCATGAGGTTCCTTCTTCATCTATGTGAGCTGGGCCAGGAAGGCATGCACATCTTCTGCAGGCTTGAACTTGGCTTAAAATTTAGCTTTAAGAGTCTTCCAGTTGGTCACAGTCTAGGCCTATAGATGGTAGAACCAATCTGCAGCAGCACTTTGCAATGTTTTCATAAATAGCCTGGTTGCTACATCTTCATACTCCACACCTATCACACCACAAGCTATGCTAAAGGCAGCAATATATTCATCAAGGTGAACTTTTCCATCACCAAAGAATTTGGGGAAATTCTTCCTTGAACTGTGTGGAATCTCATGTAGAGGTGGTGTTAAATTGAGTGGGCCAAAAGAGTTACCCCAGGGGCCTTAAACTGCCATGATTTGATTATGGAAAAGGGGGATAACAAATCTAGGTAGAGTATGTATAGGCAAAGTTTTGATAATAGTAGAAAAATAAGCTCCGCCTTGTGTTGGCGACCTAGTATGGGTAGGAGGAACACTCCTGGATCGTTGAACTTGAAGTTGGGGAGGGAAAAAATTAAAATTACCTTGCTGCACCAACTCAAAAATAGGGTCAACAACACCTTGGGATCTCTAATTTTTGGTATAACATGGAGTTGCCATATTGTATAATAAAAATAGGAAAGAATTAGCCCTATTTTAGCTTGAAGCTTGAGGCTTCAAACTGCGTGCTCTTCCCCATCGGAGTCGCCAAAAAACTGTTGGGTGAATATTTTGTCACCATCTAACTGATGAGCAAAATATGTCTCTTCAAACACAGCATAGGGAGATTGGTCAACCAAATGTGTAGGTTTACCACATCAGAGGTGAACAAATCTCTCCTCTCATCAAGGGGAGGTTCCCTATTAAATATGAGGAGCTATATTATATATATATATATATATATATATATATATATATATATATATATATATATATATATATATAAGTAGAAAATAACACTCAAGAATATGACTACACCATCTATCTCTTTTTTTTAGACATGATGTTCATAGCCAAAGGAGAAATCCTGGTGATAATACTAAAGGCACTTTTCTTCTTTCAAAAGTGGTCTTGCAGTAGGGCTCATGAGTTCTTTCTGGTGGGTAACCAATAGGTAACAAGGGTGCAGTAACTAGCAGAATGAAGTGCAACACAAAGTCTCCACCTCAACTGCCCAAAGAGTGAAAAATGAAGGATAATGGGGGCACAAAGTCTTCCAAAGATCCTTTACACATAAATAAACTAAAAAAACACTGAAGACAATTATCACAGCACAAAGTCTTTCCACAATTGGCTTCAAGACACCTTCTTGATTACTTCCACTAGCTCTACTTATTTCAATAAAATAGACAAGAACACATTCAGGAAATAGACATAAGAACAATATCCTAGAATGACACAAGCTATAATAGTACAAAGTCTGAAAGTAACTTGCTTTCTCATTCAAACAAAGAAATATGATGAACAATCTGAGCTCAAAGTCTCAGTGATCGCCTCTAAATTTTGGTAGAGTTTCGCTTCTATATTCAAAAGATCTCCTTTTGCATAAAACAAAAGTTTACAATATATAGCGCTAAGAAAGGTTTGGCACTTTGTTCCATGAAACGACCCATGTTGTGGTCAATGCATTGAATGCATTTCCAATTCTATCGAGGGGCCATGCTTGGAACAGTGCATCAACCTTAATTGTGGCATGCCAATTCATCTAATATGTCTCTTCAAAAGTATAGACCACCTAGTCTTTTCCTTCTTATTTGCGTAGTGGAATAAAAATAGGCCGCGTCCTTGATTTGGTGTGCTCAAATGACTACTTAGTGAACTATTTCACCTACCAAAAGTAACTCCCTCTTAGATATTTTAATATCTTCTATAGCTTTTTTTTCTTTCCAGTTGCAATTGGGGCTCTCGGGCTATCTTTTTCAGCTAGTCGCTTGGTTCATCCTTTAAGTTTCATGCTATATTTAAAAATTAACAGATATTGCATTACCTTAAATTTGACATCTGTGCGGCCGTCAATGGTTGTTGGTTGTTTGAACCATATTGAACCATGAACCTTTGAAACTTTGAAAGTTCATTAGTTCAATAGTTCAGATGGTCTTTATCAGTTCCTTTGTTCCATTGCTTCCCTAGTTCAATCGCTTCCTTGCTCTTTTCTTGAATCATCCCTTTGAACTGGTCTCTGGAATCTTTTGCTTCTTTCTTTTGTCTGGAGCTCCTTTGAACCATTGAAACTGTGAACCATTAAACATTGAACTTTTTTGGTTCAAGGTTTGATTGGTTCATTGGTTCATTCTTTGTTCCATTGCTTCCTTTATTTTTTTAAGTCCCTTTGAAGCCTTAAAATTACTTCGGCTTTATGTCTTCGGAACACCCCGAAGGGAAGGTGTCCCTTTGGGTCTTTGAGAAAGGTCTATTTTCTTAGTGCCGAGAACCCCCCGTAAGGGTACCTGCCGTTTGAGGTCCTTCAGACGGTCGTCGGATTAATTTCTTAGAGTTAATTCCTTTCAATTTAATTCTTTTAGACAAAATGTCTAAAGGAATTCCTTTGCCTTTTCCACTTTTCTTCAGGCTTTTCCTTTTGGGCGAATTCCTTCAGACAAAAGTCTGAAGGAATTCCTTCAAACTTTTTAGCTGAAAGAATTCACCTTGTCTTTGTGACATTCTTCCACATAAAATATTTTCAAAGGAATTCTTTTGGTTCCTTTACTTGGTAATTTCTTTGGACAAAAATCCAAAGGAAACCTTACCCTTTCGGCCTTCTCTTTGATCTTTGAACCAATGTTGCCTACCCTCCGCAAGGGCACCTACCTTTAGTTCACTACCCTTCACAAGGGCACTTGTTCTTTCATCTTTGGGGCAGTCCTTTGAACCGATCGATTAAACCAACTTTGGTTCAACGGTTCAACAGTTCAATCTTGTGTTTGAAGCCTTCTTTTCTTCTAAGTCTTTTGATCTCTTTGAACCCATTGAACCCGTTGAACCATTTTGGTTCAAGGTTTAATGGTTCAATGGTTCATTCCTTTGCTCTTCGAAGCCTTCTTTTCTTCTACGTCTTTCAAAATTATTGAACTTGTTGGAGTAGTTGAACTTTGAACTTTTGTCGAAGTGCTTAACTTCTTTAATCTTGCTGATGTCATTGAAACTTTGAACCCATTGAACCATTGAACCTTTTTGGAAGCGGGGTTTAAAGGTTCAATCCTTCCTTTGAAGCTTGCCGATGAACATTTTTGGTTGAACCAAGGTGTTGAACTAATCTTGAAATTGCCTAAGTGTTGGGAACTTGTTCCTTTGTGAGAAATCTCCTGTTGAAGCCATTGAACCTGTTGAACCTGCTAGTCCCTTAATTGAAAAAGCTTGAATAATGAAGAATTTGAATGCTCAGAACAATTTTTTGAGAAGGGAAGAGATAATTTTGGCCTGCAGAACCAAAATAGTTTATATGTTGTCCCAAAAATGAGTGACATATTTTAGGAACAACACATAGAAATAGTGGTTTGTTTAGTAGTTAGGGGAGATGGTGAATTAGTAACAATTTTTTTTCTCATATATTCTAGTCAAGGTGATATTTTATGATTCCAAAGCCTCTATGAGTAAAGCTAGGGAGAAAGGAACCTCCTCAATTTGGATCTCTAAAGGAGGGGAAGGTGACTCCACCACCTCGATAGATGAGATGAGGGAGGACTAGGTAGATTGGATGCTCGAGTCTTCATAGATGAGTGTATCAAGGACCGTATTGACTATGTGGGCATCATGGGAACATTGAACGTGTGTGTCCTTACTTTTAGTATGGGCATGATTGGGAAAAGGTTTCCTAAAGATGTCAAGAGCTTGATTTTGAGGGGCATTGGGGTTATCCAACATGAGTTTCCCCTTGTTAATAAAGATCTGGATAACATTCTTAAAGGTATTACATCGACTGACATCATGTTTAATTACCCAATGAAAATCATAAAGGTCATTCTCATTATACCAAAAAAGAACAAGATGAGAAGAATCAAACTGTTGAGGAGGTTTGATGGGGGGAAGCTGTATGAGGTTAGATTTTAGTAGTTTCTCCTAAATTGAGGCATATTATTCTCCAAGTGGAGTGAACTATTTTTGGCTCTTTCGGTTTGGGTTCCTTTTGTTTGGCTGGAGGTAATGGGAGAATTTTTCTAATTGGCATTAGGTGGAGGGGCAATTTTAAGGATAACTACATTTGCATTTCCCTTGCTCTTGGTTCTGGTATTAACTTGGTTGCCTAGTTTGGAGGAAGAGATTTCATTGGTCTTGAAGGTAGAGTTATTGTTTTGTAACTTCAATTTACCCTCATTTATGTCTTAGTTATCTAGTTTACATGCCATGGTAAAATCTTCATCAAAAGTTCTAAAGCTTTGGACATGCAATGTAGAAGATATATGCTTGGTATGACCCTAAGTGAAAAGCTCTATAAGCTCAGGTTGAGGCAAGGAAAATGAAAGCTGACTAATCAATCTTCTCTAATGGGCGACAAAATCAGCAATGGACTCATCATAAAATTACCTGATAGAATAGAGGTCAGTGATAGATAACTTCTTAGAAATGTTAATGGAGAAGTGATCTAAGAAGACCTAAGCTAGTTGGGTAAAAGAAAATATTGAATGCTTGATGATTGCACTATACCAGTCAAGTGTCGAGCTGGATAAAGACATGGGGAAGGTATGAAGGAAAAGGACATCATCATAAGCAATCATTTAACATACACGTCTGAAATCCTTAAGGTGTTTTTAGGGGTCTTCCTTGCTCTAAAATTTGTTAAATTTTGAAAGCTCCCATTGAGGAGGGTAAGGTCTTATAGGAACAGAGGGATGAATAGGTTCATTAAAATCTGATCATAGGACAGGATGTTATGAGCCCCTAAAATGGATGACTCAATATTTTTCATCTTGTCCATGAGCATCTTCATTAGGTCAATTTGAGGTGATGCACCAAAAGGGTTGTAAGGTGGATACTATGGTTGGGTTTGGGTAACATATTGGTAATTATTTGGTGTTTGAGTGGTTGTCACATTTTGGAATATGGATTTTTCAAGTTGGGTAGATGAAATGTAAGGGTAGGTAGGTGTTGGTGGTTGAGTAAGGGGTACATGCCCTTGTGGGTTAGGGATGTATCTTAGTTTTGGTGCAACATGTACCTATTGAGGGATTATTGTAGGTTGGGGATGAATGATAGTTGGATTGGTGACAAGGGGAGAAATAGTAACCTTTATGCTAATAGGTGGTGATGTAGAAGTGATAGACACTGCTAAGCTCAACAAAGGGGTGTTGACTACTGGATTGGGTTTGATAGAGGGAAGGTTGGTAGTGTTGGTGGTAGGTGCTCCAACAATGAGTGGAGTGTGATGGGTTAATGTTTGGGTTGTTCCTAAGGTGGAGGAATCATTAGTAGGGGTAGAAGGTGTAAGGGTAGTGATTAGTTGGAGAGGTTGGTTTTTAGCTATGGCATCAAAAGGGTTAATAGATGAATATGCCTAGGTAGTCGAAGGTTGGGTGGTGACTGCGGCAACAGGAATACTCCTCATAAGGTAGGATGGCATGCCATAAGGAGGATCTTGAGATGGATTTGAAACCAGGGCATGGTGAGGGGAGGTGTTGAGGTAATGTTGGAGGGCAACTGGATTGTTATCCAAAAAAGTGGTAAAGTCCATGTCTCTCTAAGAAAATACTTGAGAAAAAGTAGGGATTCCCAATGGATGAGGTGAGTCTTCCTATTTGAAGACATATTCCATAGATGAGGAGGTAAAAGAGGTTGATTTGAGTGACAAGTTCTGCTCTGTTAGGTCTCTTCATTGCTAGTGAGTGAGAACTATACAAGAAAGGGGGATAGAAAACAAGAATAAACTCACCACTCAAAAATGAAGAAGACAAGAAAATGATCAAGGCAATCAAGACACACACTATAAAGTACGTTAAGCCTAGAGGTTAGTTTTAATATCACTTTTGGCTTATGCCTTAGTTTATGAGAATGTGTGATAGAAGTTGGCTTATAAATCAGGTACTATAGAAGTATTTTATGGTTGATTTCAGTTTGTTTAGGTGCTCAAAATAATCTATATTAGAATTAATATGTGGCTTGGTATTGGGGCCTACCCCCTCACTTCACACACCATAGCGATAAAGATGTCAAGTGCTTAGCCAATATATATTGATATCCAGAGTTTATACTCAACCAAAGAGCTGAATTGGCTTTCCCCTTGGTAATGACCTCCAAGTAAGATTATCGAGAAAGGTTAAGGTGATTGCTAGGTGATGAAATCCCAATCATGTCTTGTCTCAAATTATTTTGATGTTTAATTGATGAAAATAGTTCGGCTAGTGTGTGTAACAAAAGTGGTGTTATGATACGATTATTGTGCTTTAGCTAGAATTTAACTAATGTTAAAACCATGTAATGGATGCAGTTGATTTTAAGCCCAAAATAAATTTTATTTTCAATTATGAGCACAGATAGAGAGAAGAGCATACAAATGCAAATAAAAAATGTGAGTAGAGAATCTAGGTCCCACTGTACATGCCAGAATGTTTCATGTAAATTTTATTTTTTAAGTTCTAAGAAAGAGAGAAAATAAACTTGATACATGTATGGTTGAAAAAACTATTTGTTTGTGTGCACATTGAATTTGAAGATTGTGAAAAGCTCCTCTTTGGCTTGGGAGGAGGACATGCAGATAAAAAAGCACTAAAACAAACTTGTTTGTTAGACATATAGTTGGGTGGATTGACTAGCATAGCTAGATCCTGAAAGTGAGAGCTTCTTTAGGAGCTATTAATCCACACATTTTAAACAATTAAGCTCACAAAATTGGAAAGAAAGTACTTGCATCAATAATCAAAAGGTAATAAAATTAAACACAAGAACACCTTTTTGGAAAATAGACTAAAAATAATTAAATTAATGATAAAATAATTAATACTAGTGTTAAGGGGTTTGGACATGCTTCAAAAAATCTAAAAGGGTTATGTGGACAAATAAGAACACAAAAAACCAAGTTTGGTTGAGGGTAGATGGGTGAAATAAGTTTGTTGGTTTTCACTACCACAGTGAGCATTGATGATTAGAGTAACCATCAGTGGTTAAGGTGACCATCATTGGTCAAGCTAACCATCAGTGGTTGGGTAGACCATCAGTGATTGAGTCAATCATTGACAGTTACTATGTGAAGATCTAGGTTGTTAATTGTTAAATAATGGGGCCAGAAAGATGGATTCTGAGAGATGGGCAAGCGTTGAGATGATTTTGAAATAGGAATAAATTAAATAAATAATGACAAACAAGTACATGTCTTACCATAAGTTGATTGGATGAGTGGTTGAAGTAGTTAACCTATTGGTGGAATCTAGCTTGAATTTGATAGAGTAATGATACTTGAGAGCTTGGTTGAGAGGTGACGGTGAGTCAGCTCTCAATGTAATGGTTGAATTATTGATGATATTGATTGACCTACAAAATAACACTCCTAAATCCCTGGGCTCCTAATAATTATTACAGATGGATTTGACCTCCCAAGCTCCTGTCTTCTTATAGGCACAAGTAAGAGGTGGAAGTCAAGGTGCAACTAGGCCATCTAAATATAATTTGTCCATACAAAGGCTCATAACAAGATTTAGATGAGTTATATTTAGAAAAGGTCGATGGATGATTGCATGTTTTTGGTTGAGGAGGTGTACCCTGATCATCGACGGCCAGGGTTTCCCAAGGGTGACTATCAATGGTTACCCTGACCATTGACAGTTAGGTCCCCAAATAAAAAGGTCTTGAAGGCTAGGTTGAGTCAGTTTTTGAAACTAACTATAGGTGAACATTGGTCCCAAGAGGGTCCTAGGTAGGTCCAGGGGGATTTTTGACATTCATAATCATAGTGTGAAAATTTTTGATGTCTACACACAGGGCTATAAAATAAGGTTTTAGGGATCATTACTCAGACAACCTCCTATAGGATTAAAGATATAAGCCTTGATGATGTTAAGTAGAGGTCCTCTATAGATCTTAGAATGTTTTAAAGATGACTTTACCTTTAACTTTGGTGACTTTACACCCTCTTCCTTTGATGAAGACTAGATGTAATTAAAATTGAATTATGGTTTTTGATCACGTCACAGAAAGTGACTTCTAATTGTGAAATATCTTTTGATATGGATTAATACCCCTTATTTCATGTGTGGCTAACACTCCTAACATCAAACTTGAAGACAAAGTGTGTTTTAACATATTAATAAATTATGATGTTTTGAATTTTTTTTGGTGTCTTGAGATGATTATTATCTTTCATGGATGTTGTTTGGTTATTGTGATATGAAAATAGGATGCTTTGATGTTGTTATGTTATTATGTTGTGGAAATTATTATTAGAAAAAATAGGAATGAGGTAGGCCTACATCCATGGTTTTGAAATCAATGACTTAGCTGTCAATTATAATTTATAACCTATGACCTAATATTAAAGTCAATATGTTACCTTGGATTTGGTTAACACCTAATTGGATCGATTAGAATATTGAATCATATGGATATCTTCATGTTTTAATCTAAACTAGTAAACCTTTGTCATAGTGATATGACTAATTCTTGTAAAATTGAATATTGGATATCCATAATAAGTTTTATATTTACTTTCCATGCAGAATAGGTATTTAGTTGTTTTAATATTATTCTTGAGTTTTCTCAATTAAGTCCCTTCCCTAATTAAACTTACCATTAGTCTGGTAATCTTGATTGAATTTTAGGATCACATTTGGTATAATTATAATATGCTACCTTATCAATGCTTGATTATGCCTTTAGACAATAAATTATGAAACATAAGTGAAGTTTATATACCTTTCTATTCCAAATATATGAGGTTGCTTAATGAAATAAAAGTCCTTATTTTAACTAGTAATCTGGTATGAGGACTAGTCACTCTTCTATGTCTATCAACAAACACTTTTTAAAGTACATAAATTATAATATGTGGTGGTTGATATCAAACCTATCTTGTATTCATATGGATATTATGTTAAATCATTTTGAATTGGGGAAAATTGATCTAGCCTTGTATTTGAATACATATTATGAACATTGCTATAGAAACTATTTTAACAAGATAAACATTTGACCCTCTTGAGAGTTACTGTATTTTGTATCTCAAAACTATTGATATGAGACTTAGTAAAAAAAAATGGATTGTGTTTTGAGTTTTTTTACATTGGTTGTGTTCTAGGGTGTGTTCCAATTGGTATTAAATCATGGTTACAACACCAAGAACTCTGGATAAAATATCCTTGTTAGCTCATCCCATTTCTATGGCAAGCCTAAAATTATATTTTTTTAGTAGACACCTATGGAAATAAGGCACTTTATGCATAAGAGTTATTTTAAATGCATCACACCCTACTTATACATCCTTTTATGTTTTGTGTATTTCGTGATTAATAACAAGTTGTGTAAACCAACATTTGTTTCCAACAATATGTAATAGTAAGATTTCTTGACAAATAGGGATTGATATATTAGGTGATGGGATGATTTAATATATAATTTTGGTGGATTATTGTGCTAAAAATCCTTCTAATAATGTACATTGATACTATTATTGTCTATATCTTCTATTGAATTGATGGCATTTATAGATGGATCTATTATTCTGATTTATGATTATTTTAGTTACAACCATTGATATAGCTTGTTAAAATAAGCTTACAACATTCAAGATCATATTTGTTGTTTATAATTGTCTTTGGTTGGTCATATTACAAGTTATATTATTATTAACATGGTATGATTAAGATATAGTCATTGCTGATTATTGATAAATGCATATGAACTAACGTGAATGTGTTATTTTATGGATTTTGATTATGATTAACTTGCATTGTTATATTGATTCATGATTCTATGCACTCTGATCATTATTATTAATCTTTGTTAGATATTTGAATTTGTGATATAACCCATTGTGGGCTAACCATGATATTTGTTAAGTTGACTTTAGATGATTTATGCAGGACTATCATGGTAGGTGACACTATCACATCCACATGTGTTATTGGTCACTAATATAATGACATGTATGGATGTGTGCAAGTTGTATACTACCATGATAAATAAGAATAAATCTTCTCTTAGGATCCATGGGAAATCAAGGAGTTATGAGGACCAATGTTGATTCTCTTCCCACATTTTTCTAAAATCAATATGCATATTGAACTACTACCTCATACTAGAACCTTCTTCCATAAAAATCAATTTTCCTACTAGATAATCTTCCCTCTGATAAAATCACAAAGGAGAAGCTTGGGGCCTTATGGGATGCATTTTGGCTTCCATTCCCTTATTCTATTGAATACATGTTGAAGACTACATTGAAGACCATAATCATAATCACATAATCTATTACTAGTGCATGGGTGTGGCCATGGTGGTAACCTAGGGATGGCATCAGTACATGGGTGTAGCCATGATGATAACCATAACTTGTTGAAAATATTACTCAAATGTTGCCTCAAATGAATGGATTCGATATTATGAGTTGTAATGTGGCTAGATGGATTAAAAAAGGAACTTGGGGCCTTGAAGGCTACTTGTTGGTTCCCTTTCTACAATTATTATGATACTTACATCTTTGATTTGTGTCTAGATATCACAATGGAAATTGGATGCAACTATCTTATTCATGTGACCATGACATGGGCCATGGGTTGTTAAGATATTTTTTGGATGCATTGGTTTTATTATTAAGTTATATATTCATAAACATGTTAACATATACCATTAAATGTCGATGACTAGAATTAAAATGGGAAAATGATAAGGGAGATTATTACAATATTACTTGAAAAATATGATTATTAAATGATTCCTTGGTGAATGCATAAATAGATATTGGCATTATAGTAATTGTGCATACAATTATATGACCAATAAAAAGTAGGATCTTGATATGTGTATCCACTTGGTATGTATGAACACAATTATACTTGGATATGCTTCTTGCTCTAATGATGAGATTTGCGAAAAAAATTATAACCATTCCTTGAGATGATGAGAGTCTCTTACTTTAGACATTTCTTGTTATTGTGCTTATATTTCACCTCATAATGGTGTGACATGATGAATTAAACCCCTAGTAACTTCTTAATATGCTAATTATGGATGAAAATTAATGTACCTCCTAGTCAAAAATTCTTGCTTAACTTCTGATACATGAGTTTTATTTTGCATTTTTGTGTTTATGATTGAGATATTGCTATCCTTTTCCAGGAGGATTTACTAAGAAATATAGGATCCTTTGAACTATCTACCTTGAGTATGGATTTTTAAAGCAATTGATCTTGTGAGCTCATTGTTTTTAACTAGGATTACATTGTGAATCTCTATAACCAAGTGTGATATATACGAAAAAAATTCTCTCATAAGTTAAAATTTATGCAAAAATCAAGAAATGACCTCTCATTTTTAATAAAATATATGAAAATGTCAATATTACTTAAAGGTGAATAAATATAGTTTGTACTTTTGACTTCAGGAATAGACGATCCTTATTGTTGCATCAAAGATGATTGTTCTATAAGGGTAGGGGGATGTAATGCCCCTCCTATTTTGTAGTTACCTTCTTAAGAGTTATTGACTTAATCTTTGTTTTTGATATTTTTTGCACATGCAGTAGAATAGGAGGAAACAATAATTCTTTATGAAGGCTATACCTTGCAACCTTCTTATCGTAAAATGATTTGGAAGGGATCTCCTTTTATAATAACTTCAACTATGACATGTTTGTAAAGAGTACCCTACAAACTAGACAACCCTTAAAAGTAAAATTTGGATTGATAATCGATAAATGAGTACTTAATAATAGCATATTAGCACTTAAGTGAGATTAATGATTTGATAAACTTAGTTATTGAATTTAATTGAACCTTATTAGCACACATGATGACCTTCAATGGTTAATGCCAAAAAGGACAAAAAATAAAAAATAATGTACTCCCCCCCACCTCCCGCCCCACACACACACACACACACAAATATTTACATAATTGACCAATGCTTAAGAAAGATTTGTTTTAGAGTTTTATTGTAAGCCCATATTTATAGCATTAAGTTATTTAAAATAACATGCATTATGAATCTTACACCAATATAGATAATTTCACCTAGAGAGTGGTCCTATATATAGACATAATGGTTGTTTGGTAGTAGTAAGACCTTGGAATGGTCCTATATATAAACATAATGGTTGTTTGGTAATAGTAAGACCCTCCTTCCATTCTTGTGGTTTCTAAAAGTTTTTTTATTGAAATATATATATATATATATATATATATATATATATATATATATATATATATATAACATTTTTCTTTTCTATCATAATTAAAATTGTCTTGATTAGATATTTTATAATTTAATTCTACGGTTCTAATCTTTTGCTTTGTATTTGACTATCAAATTAATATAATACATTTTATAATATTAAAATAATATTATGATTACTATCATGATAGAAAATGTAAAGATAATATAAATAAATTATTATCCACACATTAAAAAATAAACATTAGAAATTTTGGTATGCAATAGAGCAATGAAAACTTTGTTATGTGAAAGATTTTATTTGAATTAAAATTTGGAGTATTTAGTAATTAGAGAAAGTAAACATCGTTATAAATCCTTGGAAAGAAAACTATGAAGACGCCCATGCGTTTATCTGCCCATGTCCCAAGGGAAAGGGTTTTATTTGGCTAAGATGGTAAAGGCCCATCACTGACTAAGTAATTCATGGTTGGACAATAGTTGATTTTAATTGATTGATTTTTGGCATGCATGTAATAAATTAATTGAATTCTATATTTTCATGGGCAATGTGACACTTAAAGGGATATTACTACTAATTGTTTTCCAATAAAAATGAAAGAGGTGGAAAAGAATTAAGGGTGGATGGAAGATAAAACCATCCATGTTTACCAAGGGACCATTCATGGAGAAGATGTTGCATCAAGGCATGAGCCCATGCAGAGAATGTGTGTGACTTATTATATCTCAATTTGTTTATGGGATTTATAATTATTATTAATACTCTTGATACTTATAACAGTTCTGGAAAGTGTAGCTAGTCAAGACCTATCTCTCCCCAAATTAACAATTCCCTTCGTCTACAAAATTCACTGATTCCCTTCATGATCACAATGTGCTTTTGGTGTTGTAGCTATTGTTTGTTTTAAATTGTCTTTTTTTTAATTGAAGTTTTGTTTTTATATGGATTAAGTTTGTAGATTTTTTTTAAAAAAAATTAGTGTTTAGGATTGAGGGGTATTTATTTTTCAAAATTCGTGCCATGATTTTATTTTTTAATATTTTTTAGGATTTATACTTTAGTGAATGATTAAGCAACATCTTTTACACTATCATCTTTACAATTAACTACAACTCACTTAATAAAATGTATTCTTTTAACTGGAATGTTTCAATTATAATTTAAACATGGGGCAGGTTGTTTGGATATCCATACCAACAACGTTTTATATATGAGATAATTTATCCATTTTAAAAAGATGAATATTTTTAATTTCATATTTTAATTGAATAATTGAATCCATGACTGACTCGTATCTCTTAAAAAAACTAACCTCAAACATGTAACCTCGATTTGGATTCCAAATTATTAATATGCATATGACATATCAACAATATATTCTATACACTACTATTTACCTATATTATCCCTATGGCATGTCAACAATATGCTCTATACACTACTATTTACCTATATTATCCTTGAACTTTAGGGTTGTAGTCTATTTAAAATATTAAAAATAATAATAATTAAAAAATAATAAAATAAATCATCTATTCCAGTACATAAAAGTTATGGAATGAAGAAATGCCATGTTTACAAATTATGGTTTCAACTAAATCCATTTTTGAGACTTGTTTAGGGATGGAACCCCTTAGGGATGAAAGATGCTTAGCTTATCTTCAAAGAAAGTTTGATCACTTGATCGGAGTATGGCATAAATAAAGGGATGGTTAATCTTTTACAATTAATGAGATTTTTAAAGATAAATATGATTATCCTTTCATATTTAAATATGATTATTTTTTAAATTATGTGTCATTATGGGGTTGATATAGCAATAATATTATATGGTTCATTATATTATTATGGTTTGTGGTTGTAATTAAAATATTTGCATTCATCCTCGAACACAAATACAAACATATCTTTAAATAAGAATAAATACACTATTGTCCTATAGAAACCATGGTAAGTTAATAAGAATAAATATACTATTGTCCTATATAAACCATGGTAAGTTATTAAGATTACAAAAATACATTCTAATAAGGATTTGTAAGGGAAGAATAAATAGAACAAGCATTGTGTTGCACTTAGAGTACCTACCTTCACAAGGCATATCTGTCCAATAACGGATGACAAAGCTGAAAAAAAAAATGGTGTTCAAATATTTTGCCCTGCACATATCTCCTCCTTGTTGGATAGGCTACATTCTATTGTGATTCTTTGTTTCCATTTTTAAGATAGATGGATCTCAATATTAATATAGATATATCCATTATTTGGCTATAAGAAGTGTAGATGGAAAAAACTGTAAATTTGATCTATCCATCTTAAATTCTTATATAGTTTATTCCTAATCAATGACAAATGTTACATCCATCACACCCAAAAATTTCAAGCAATCCGTATTTCTACTGAATGTACAGATTATGTAAGCAATACTTATTTTCTGTTGAATGTACATTAGAGGTTTGTTTCCAACCAAGAAAACATCTATACTTACCAAACTCAGAGAAGAAAGCTTGATTTTAAATTGAACCTTTGAGAACTATATCACCAAAAATATCCATGTCAAAAGCCCTAATATTCACATTGCAACCAAAAAATATCCATGTCAAAAGCCCTAAATTTCACAGCCAAGAAAAAAGAGAATAAATAATACAATTAATTTTTTTGTTCAAGAAAAATTTCTTTCTTGGTAGATTTTGTACATTGATACCATGGCAGCTCAATTTCTATCCAAAATTGAAAGTCCATATGTTATATAAATAATTATTGAATGTTGAATGTCCTTTGTTGTGGGTTGTCTAAATAGTGGCAGGATTTGAACTAGGACCACCATTACAACACAATCCAGAGGACTAAACAATTGTTTAATGTTACGATTAAGAATATATAATTTGGACAAATTTTGGATGAAAAATCGCACAATTTTAGTGGAGGAAGATCTCACAAAGAATTACTAGAAATCCTGACAATAATTTGCACATGACTAAGGGGAGGCTTGTAGAAGCCATTGCCATTGAGCATGGTCGGATGTGATCGTAAGTGCGTGTGTTGCTTACCTTGAGTTTTGGTTTTATTGTCCAACATGATCGATAGATTGAGAGTCCCCTTGGGATTTTCTAAGGAGCTAAGCACCTGGTAATGGTAGCTCACCATGCTGAGCTTTCCATTTTGTAGCAGTTATTTTAGCATCTCTTTCCAGGGCATGATTGCATCACTAATTAGATGAGACACCCAGGTGTTGTTGGTCCATATCTGGACAGTAAGGAATAGGTGGTCCTGCTAGAGGGAGGCCTCATGGAGGGTGAAGGATATTGTGTGTTTCCAGTTAGGGTTCCTATCATTTTCATTATCCATGCTCGTTTTATGCTCACTACGGTTATGTCCCCACAAAAGCTTGTTTGTTGGTTTTTACCATGTTGTTGCTTGGGATATGGTTTCACTCAAGGTGAACTATTTGGTCTCCATCCAATGATGGCATTTATTGAAGACTGCAAAAAATAAAAAAAGGAAAATGGTTAGACACAAATCAAGTAGATAAACCAATGTAATGGACATTCAAAATGAACAACCACTACAATAATGCAAAGCAATAGTATAAAAGACTCACTTGCCTTGGCATTGCTGTACACCTTGCCCAACTCCTTATCATTCTCAGTGCTCAACACATGCAAATCGAACCTTGCTCCCATGCCTCTAACCCACAACAAAATAGAGGTTTCACTAGCTTGTTGGTTTTCTAACATGACATCTCCCTTGCCCTGTACTTGTTGGCATCACTAATGACATGCATTTGGTAGTGTTTCCTAGTCTCTCTATGAAGACACCTCTTCCAACTACTTATAATAAATGTCAAACAAGTTTTACCTACTATTAAAGGGCTTGATAGGAGTAAAAACCAAGTGAAACCCTCTCATTGGTTACTTCTCAGAATAAATATTTCTTGTTTAGCAGTAATGAGAGCAGTGATATAATATTAATTCTTCCTAGTGAACATTCGAACATGGTTTACGAGATTAGAAAAAAATATCAGTTTATTGGTAGTGACTAATGAATAGGTTGAATTAATTTCTGAAGGCAAAAAGTATAGTATCATGCCTTTGACAAGTACTAATAAACATAAAACAAAATAGATAAAGTGGTATAGATTCTTTGATCCATATGTGGATCCTTGATTAATGGGTGGATTTGATATTTTTTGTTCCCAAAAAATGTCATTCATTTTTGGGACGACCTATGGACTATTTTGGCCCTGCACAGACCAAAATTATCTCTTCCCTTCTCAAAAAGTTGTTCTAAGCATTCAAATTCTATATTTTTCAAACTTTTTCGCTAAGGGACTCAGCACATCTGTTTCTATAGACTCTATAGGAAAGAAGCGCCAAGTGACCAATGACACACCCATGGACACCAAATTCAAGTTTCTCCTAAGCTTCTCTCAGGATCCACCAGACGCTGCCAAGTGTCATCCACTGAGCCCCTTTATACCTTGTTTATAAAAATAGTGGAAGTCAGCACGTGTCCCTAATCAAGTTTGGTGGATGCTACCAAGTGTCAATGGTCGTTGCATCTTCTTTTGGTTTCATTATCGAGTAAAGACTGTGGCGGGCCCTGAAAAATTGTTAAAAGAATAGGCAGAGCACTCCAAGTGTCATCCTCCATGTGATTGCTGAAACTGAGTGAAAGTCGCCACGCATCCCTTGTAAGAATCAGTGGAGGCTGCCAAGCGTTGACATCTGCAGTTATTGAGTAAGGACTGTGTTAGACCCTAAGTAAGTCACAAGAGCAAATGGAACACGCCAAGTGTCGATGTCTACGTCTTAGGCTTCCCATGAGTTTCAAACCTTCTTTCGATAAGCTTCTCTTAGAGTCTCACGAAAAGTGACAAGTGGCAGCTACAGAAGCTTTCAATGTATTTTTCTCGAAACAACAAAACGTGCCATGTGTCATCTATAGTGATTGATGGAGGCCGACAAGTGTCATCATCCACATGATTGCTAAAATGAGTGTTGAATGTTTTTGTAAGTGTTTCTAGAGTTTGGCAGAAGCTGCCACATGTCATCTCCCACGAGACTCTCAAAGGTTTCTAATAGCTCCTATAAACTAGGTAGATGCTTCCACGTGTCCTCCCCTGTTCTAGTGGAAGATGCCATATGTCACTTGTTAAAAGCAACGAAATGTGCCACGTGTCAAAGATAGAGCACTCTTAATACAGAGACATAGAGCCAATGAAAGATTTCCTTTGGACAAATTGTTCGAAGGAAATAAAGAGACAATAGTCCTCTAAAAGAATTAAAACCCGAAGGCCACCCAGATGATCCTGAAGGGTAGGTACCCTTGTAGAGGATAGTCGACACTCATAACATGGACCTTTTTCAAGACCCTGATGGGCAAGTCCCCTTCGAGAAGGATCAAGCCTCAAAGTGCAGCGAAAGTTGCCAAGTGTCTACATCTGTGCTTTTAGTCTCTAACAAGTTTCAAAGTAGTGAAAGTTGCCACATGTCCCATCCCAACTCAACAAAATGTGATAAGTGTCTGCATCTACACTTCTATTCTCTAACAAGTTTCAAAGCTTATTTCAAAGCTGTAGATGTTGCCACGTGTCCTCCCCTGTGTCATAGTGGAAAGCGGCCATAACAAGTGAGAAAGACACAAAGGAGTTGCTATGAAGAATGACAGGCCCGAAAACATCAAATTTAAGATGACTGACTAGCCGTTAACCTTCAAAAGATGAAAGACTTACAGACGTCAAATTTGCTTCAATGAAGTGTCTATCGATCTTTGCAGGCTTAAAATGTGGAACTGATGCATTCAAAGACCCTAAGGCCAAGGCCAAATGGAAGAAGAGACAAAGAGGGAAACTTAGCAGGAGTTATTTCCAATAGGTGGAACAGTCCACCAGGTAGGTATTTGGGCCCTGCAAGCATTGAAAGCGCAACCTGTTTGTCCCCTTTTGCGTAAAGGCAACATGGATAGCTGTGTGGGTAGTAGATGATAGAATGAGTGACTCACACAAATTATAGGACATTGGAGATGAATTAACATGCCACAAATTAAGGCAGTTACCTTGCTCCAGCATGGCCCTCCCTGACAGAACCAAAAATGCATCCAAAGCATTAATGCACAGTATGGGTCGCTCCATGGGATTTATATAATGTAATCTCTTGTATAATTTGCAAGGCAGATCTTCCCATTACCATAAGCAAAACTCTGCCCAAATTGAAAGGTGAATACTGAGACTTTGAGCTCAGATTGTTGTTCATATCATTTTATCTGAATAAGAAAGCAAGTTGTTTGCAGACTTTGTGTTGTCATAGCTTGTATCATTTTAAGAGATTGTCTTTATGTCTGTCTTCTGAATGTGTTCTCATTTATTTAATTTAACAAGCAAAGCTAGTGGAAGTGATAAAGAAGGTGTCCTAAAACTAGTTACTTTCAGACTTTGTGCTGACATAATTATTTTCAGTGTGTGTTTTTAGTTTCTTTTTGTGTAAAAGATCTTGGGATGACTTTGTGCCCTCATTTTTCTTCGTATCTCACTCTTGGGCAGTCGAGGTGGAGACTTTGTGCTACATCTCAATCTACTAGTTACTATGCCCTTGGTTACCAACTAATTTTACTACCTGAAAGAACTCCTATTATTTCCTGCAAGAACACTTTTGAAAGAAGAGAAGTGCCTTCAGTGTTTTCACCAAGACTTTCTCCTTTATTTTTGAACATCATCTCTGAAAGAAGAGAGATGGATGGTGTTATTCTACCCATGAAAGTTATTTTTTGCTTATATATATATAGTATATAGCCCCCTCATATTTATAGGGAACCTCCCCTTGATGAGAGGAGAGATTTGTCCCTTGGTGATGTAGTAAACCTGCACATCTGGCTGACCAATCTCCCTATGCTATGGTTGAAGAGACCTATTTTCCTCACCAGTTGGTTCGTCGACAAAATATTCATCTAACAGTTTTTGAAAACTCTGCCAAGGATGAACGTGTAGTCTAAAGCCTCAAGTTTCAGATTGAAGCAGTCTCTACCCTTATCCATTATAGACTCTAGCAATTCCATTTCGTGTCTTACCCATTATCATTTTAGCTTTACCATCTTCCTCCATCTCCATTATATTATCTGGTCTATAAAACCAAAGCCACTAGGAGAGAATGCGCAGTTTGAAGCCTCAAGCTTCAGGATGAAGCAGAGCTAATTCTTTCCCATTTTTGTTCTCAATCTGGGAACTCCACGCTATACAAGAAGCCAGAGAGCCCAAGGCAGAGCTTCTTTTTTTGCTATTAGCAGAGCTTTTCCCATCCACACACCACCCAAATTTGTTATCCATCTTTTTCATAATCCAATCATGGTAGTTCAAGGCCCCTGGGGTAACTCATTTGGCCCACTCAATCTTACTCCGCCCATGCAGCTCAAGAAAAAATTCCATCAAATTCTTTGGTGATAGGAGAGTTCACCCTAATGAACACATTGCAGCCTTCAGCATAGCTTGTGGTGTGATAGGCATGGAATTTGAGGATGTGGCAGTCAAGCTTTTCATGAAAACACTACAAGGTGCTGTTGCAGACTGGGTCTACCATCTGCAAGCTAGATCAGTGACTGACTAGGACACACTTAAAGCCAAGTTCAAAGTAAGGTTCAAGCCTATAAAAGATGCACATGCCTTGCTAGCCCAGCTCACATAGATGAAGAAGGAGCCCCATGAACCTATGAGGGACTTCATTGCCAGGTTCGACAAGCTGAGGCATAGGATTCCCATGATCACCCAACTGACACCTTAGAATCTCAAGTGTTTCTTTATCAACTCACAGCGGCTTAAAGTAAGTTTTTTGCTGAGACGGGCTTGACACATAGACCTTGTTTCTACTCAGAACTTGGCTACTGAGGTAGAAGATGACCTTATCTTGGCAGAAAAGATAAGGAGAGATCCTAACAAAGGTAAATCCTCTTCATCTTTTGAGTATACATCTATAGGCACCACTGATCAAATGGTGCAAAAGATGACAAACAAATTGCTAGCAATGAAAAAGCAAGTAGCCCAAGGTATGTATGCTCCTCCTTATCAGGATATTCCAAGGAGAACATTTCAGAATCAGGCATACCAAGGCAATGTTGTCAGGAATCAAGGGCAACCAAATCATCTTCCTCCCCCACAGAGGAACCTTACCCTTGAAGCGCCTCCAACCAACTCAGTAGTTGGATATCTGGAAATAGAACATGATTTCTCTTTCTAACTTGAGTTTGATCAAGAAAATGATGTTGATCTCTTCACAGAGGATCAAGAAGAGTCAGCTAGTGACTCCCACATTGGTTTCCTGAATTACTATGATGAACCCAGAAGTAAAGGTGAAGCAGTCGAGGGATCGTATCTAGTATTCACTCAGTCTAAGAATCAGTCAGCCCAACACATTGATAAAGAAATAATAGAGGAGCAAGCTTAGCTTGTAATTTTAATTTCCAAATAAGGAACTCCTCTACGTTTCCAGCTAAAGGACCCGATGATTGCTAAGAAGGTAAGTACATCAAACATCCCTACACCTTCTACTTCAAATTCACAGATCAGTCCTCCCCCAAAAAAAACCAAAAGAATGAACTCCCATCCTCTCTTCATAGTCCATTTCAATCACTTGACATAATTGATCATGTCAAAAAATTCAAAATTCTTATGACTGAATTTAAATTCTTGTAAGCCAATCCTGAGCAGTTGGACATTGGTGGAGAACTAAGTATGGACCTGTCTGAGGTAAGGATCCCTGTTAAGGGCATCATGGAGAGGCTACTTCCTGAAAAAGAGGCAAAATATGTTGTCACCCAAACGTCAATCCCTGAATCTCAAATTCTATTTGAGTCTTCAGGCAAGGGTAATTACTTCTTATCCACAGAGGGTGTTCATGTTTTTGCAGATGAAAGTCCCATAGCTGGCAATCCAAAAATTGATCTAAACAAGACATCAAAAGAATTTGTAGGGCACAATACAAATGAAAAAGGATCTTCTATCTCTAATGAAGAGAAATCTGATAGAAGATCAGCTTTTGATGATGCTTGGATCCTAGAATTTGATGGCAGCAATTCTTCTACCAATGCTGGCGCTGAGACTGTGTTGATATCTCCTCAAAGAGATATTTTTTCTTCATGCAAGTTGCACTTTAGCAACACTAACAACACAGCTAAATGTGAATCTTTATTGCTCAGATTGAAAGTTGCTCAAGATGAAGATATCAAACTCCTTCCCACCAAAGGAGATAATGAACCGGTGGTTTGTCAAGTGCCTAAAGGGGATAATCAAATCATGTGCTGGACTGAACCAACAGAATAGCAAGTTATGGTAGTGGACTATACTGTTGTACTCCAAAGTCAGCAAAAGGAACTCTTCACCAAGAGAGCAAGGAGTTATGATTTTCAAATTGAAGACCACGTCCTGCCATGGGGCAAGAGGAAGAAATAGCCAAGAGGAATGCACAAAAAATGTGATTCTTGGTGGAGAGTTCCATTCACCCATCACCGAATCTGAGGACAAAATGATTTCCTACTGGTTTATTAGGATGAAATGCCATTTTCACTATCTCATGATGGGCAGCATCTGAAGTGCTTCAAATCTTGGAGCATCAAATAAGATTGCCTATACATATGTATATTTGTATAGCCTTTTTTTTTCTATTTTATGCTTTTCATTTTCATTTTTGGAGCCTTTCTTTCTGGGTAGCATGACTCCATAGCCCAATGGCATACTTCAAAGGCACTAGAGTTTCTAGTTTCTACTCCCCTCAGCTGTTTCAAATTTTCAACTAAAGGAAGTTCCCCAACTGGAGCCAGCTATTGTCCCCAAAAAATGTCATTCATTTTTGGGATGACCTATGGACTATTTTGGCCCTGCACAGACCAAAATTATCTCTTCCCTTCTCAAAAAGTTGTTTTGAGCATTCAAATTCTCTATTTTTCAAACTTTTTCGCTAAGGGACTCAGCAGATATGTTTCTACAGACTCTACAGGGAAGAAGCGCCAAGCAACCAGTGACACCCCTGTGGATGTCTAATTCAAGTTTCTCCTAAGCTTCTCTCAGGATGCAACAAATGCTGCCAAGTGTCATCTGTTGAGCCCCTTTATACCTTGTTTATAAAAATAGTGGAAGTTGGCATGTGTCCTTGATGAAGCTCAGTAGATGCTGCCAAGTGTCAATGGTCACTACATCTTCTTTTGATTTCATTATCGAGTAAAGACTGTGGTAGGCCCCAAGCAAATTGTTAAAAGAATAGGTGGAGCACTCCAAGTGTCATCCTTTGTGTGATTGCTAAAATTGAGTGAAAGTCACCACGCATCCCTTGTAAGAATTGGTGGAGGCTGCTAAGTGTTGACATCTGCAGTTATTGAGTAAGGACTGTGTTAGACCCTGGATAAGTCACAGGATCAAATGAAACACATCAAGTGTCGGTGTCTGCGTCTTAGGCTTCCCATGAGTTTCAAACCTTCTTTCAATAAGCTTCTCTCAGAGTCTCATGGAAAGTGACAAGTGGCAGTTGTAAAAGGCTTCAATGTATTGTTCTTGAAACAACAAAATGTGCCATGTGTCATCTACAGTGATCGGTGGAGGCCGACAAGTGTCATTGTCTGCATGATTGCTAAAATGAGTCTCGAATGTTTTTGTAAGTGTTTCTAGAGCTCGAAAGAAGCTACCATGTGTCATCTCCCGTAGGACTCTAAAATGTTTCTAAGAGCTCCTATAAATTAGGTGGATGCTTCCACGTGTCCTCACCTATTCTAGTAGAAGATGCCACATGTCATTTGTCAAAAGTAGTGGAAGGCACCATGTGTCAAATACAGAGCACTCTCAATACAGAGACACAGAGCCAAGGAAGGATTTTCTTTAGATAAATTGTCTAAAAGAAATAAAGAGATGATAGTCCTCTGAAAGAATTAAATCCCGAAGGCCACTTGGATAATCCTGAAGGGTAGGTACCTTCGCAGAGGATAGTCGACAGTCATAAAATGGACCTTTTTCAAGACCTCAACGAGCAAGTCCCCTTCAAGAAGGATCAAGCCTCAAAGTGCAGTGGAAGCTGCCAAGTGTCTGCATTCATGCTTTTAGTATCTAACAAGTTTCAAAGCAATAAAACTCACCACGTGTCCCGTCCCAACTCAAAAAAATGCGACAAGTGTCTACATCCATGCTTCCAGTCTCTAACAAGTTTCAAAGCTTATTCCAATAAGCTTATTTCAAAGCTACAAATGTCACCACGTGTCCTCACATGTGTCACAGTGAAAAGTGGCCATAGCAAGTGAGAAAAACACAAAAGAGTTGCTAAGAAGAATGGCAGGCCTGTAAATGTCAAATTTAAGATAACTGAGTAGCCGTTAACCTTCAAAAGATGAAAGACCCACGGATATCAAATTTGCTGCAATGAAGTGTCTATCGATCTTTGCAAGCTTAAAATGTGGACCTAATGCATTCAAAGACCCTAAGGCCAGGGCTAAATGGAAGAAGACACAAAGAGGGAAACTCAGTAGGAGTTATTTTCAGTAGGTGGAACAGTCCACCAGGTAGGTATCTGGGGCCTGCAAGCATTAAAAGTGCAGCTTGTTTGTCCCCTTTTGCATAAAGGTAACATGGATAGTTACGTGGGTAGTAGATGATAAAATGAGTGACTCAGGCTCAGGAGAGGACATTGGAGACGAATCAACATGCCACAATTAAGGTAGCTACCTTGCTCCAGCATGGCCCTCCCGGATAGAACCAAAAATGCATCCAAGGCATTAATGCGTAGTATGGGTCACTCCATGAGACAAAGTGCCAAGCTTCCCTTAGCCTCTATATAATGTAATCTCTTGTATCATTTGAAAAGGAGATCTTCTCGTTACCAAAAGTAAAACTCTGCCCAAATTGAAAGGTGAATACTGAGACTTTGAGCTCAGATTGTTCTTCATATCATTTTATCTGAATGAGAAAGCAAGTTGTTTGCAAACTTTGTGCTGTCATAGCTTGTATCATTTTAAGAGATTATTCTTATGTCTGTCTTCTAAATGGGTTTTTATTTATTTAATTTAACGAGTAGAGCTAGTGGAAGTGATAAGGAAGGTGTCCTAAAACTAGTTACTTTCAGACTTTGTGTTGACATAATTGTTTTCAGTGTGTGTTTTTAGTTTCTTTCTGTGTAAAATATCTTGGGATGAATTTGTGCCCTCATTATCCTTTGTATCTCACTCTTGGGTAGTCGAGGTGGAGACTTTGTGCTATATCTTAGTCTGTTGGTTACTATGCCCTTAGTTACCAGTTACTTTTACTACCTGAAAGAACTCCTGTTGTTTCTTGCAAGAACACTTCTGAAAGAAGAGAAGTGCCTTCAGTGTTTTCACATGGACTTTTTCCTTTGTTTGTGAACATCATCTCTGAAAGAAGAGAGATGGATGGTGTTATTCTACACTTGAGTGTTATTTTTTATTATATATATAGTATATAGCCCCCTCATATTTATAGGGAACCTCTCCTTGATGAGAGGAGAGATTTGTCCCCTGGTGATGTAGTAAACCTGCACTTCTAGCCGACCAATCTCCCTATGCTGTGGTTGAAGAGACCTATTTTGCTCACCAATTAGTTGGTTGACAAAATATTCACCCAACAATATTAACAATTATCAATAAGATAAGGTTGATGTCATAAAACATAAATACTTGTTCATGATAAGTTAGGTAAGGGCATCATATGTTGAAACATGGACTTTTGGATTTGGTAAATACTTTTAGAACTATTAATTGACCATCATTTGAGTCAAACAATGGTAACTTGAGTAAATAATAATGTTATCTTTAATAAACAATAATGATACATTATAAAGTAGTGTGTATTCATATCGTCTACATTCTTGAATGAGTGATAAATATGTCTTTGATCAATAAGACTTGGATGTTGAGTGTTTTCAAGTAATATAATATCCATGTCCCATAATCGCAACATAAAATTTAGGTATAATCTTTTGAAAACCATGAATATGTCTAAAACTTAGAGTGAGACTAATGCTAGGACATGTAATCTTAACAATTATCATTTTTACTTTAAATGGGGTCAAATAGAATCATCTAAGGATTCAATGTTGATGAATAAAATCATGTTTCTATTAGTATATACAATTCTATATTAATATATACAATGTTGTATTTATTTTTATTTATTTGAGTTATATGAATAATAATGTGAAAGATAATTAATATATACAAAGGCAATACACTTGAATATGACAAGTTGTAAGAACTATATAGGACCTATTAGAGTTGTTGCCAGAATTCGGATAATGCGAATGCAATGGAGACGTGATAACACGAGATGAAGCAAGTGCACACCACATAGATGCTAATGCAATTTGAAATTATACAAAAAGATAAATTGCACAAGACAAAATAAGAGAAAACCCAATATCTGATTAACATGAGATGGCCAAAGTGAATAATATATATAAGAGAGCACGTAACTCCTCCACAAAAGGTGGTCAAAGCACCCCAAGAATAGACTGTAACTCCTCCATGAAAGGTGGTGACAAGGTGCTAAGAATAGAGAAGTAACTCCCATCAAGGGAGTTACTTATGACACATATGACACATCTATGACACACATCTCCACATAAGCTAGCCTATCCCACAAATG
Source organism: Torreya grandis (assembly GCA_037957365.1). Classification (NCBI taxonomy): domain Eukaryota; kingdom Viridiplantae; phylum Streptophyta; class Pinopsida; order Cupressales; family Taxaceae; genus Torreya; species Torreya grandis. The sequence continues at coordinate 261,463 of JARHVA010009032.1, forward strand.
TAAGAAAACTCCATGTATGCACAAATATATAATTTTTATAATTAAATAATATGGAAAAATAAAAACCTACACTAATACACCCCCATAAGTGCGGCTTAGGTGGGTAGTGTGGAAATATAAAAATGGGTCCCGACAACTAGCCCTGATGAGGTACCCATGTACAAATGCAATCTCTCATAAGATAGAGAAAAGGAGAAAACCCATAGGAAAAAAACTCCCTCCAAAAAGAGAGACATAAAAGAAATGAAGAGGCTAGAAGGCCCCCTAAAGATGATGTTGCTGCAGATGTAGACCACACCCCAAGAAGAGCTTGTAGATGAATGAACTTGCTCTCGGTGAAAGGTTTGGTGAAGATGTCTGCAACCTGCTCTGAAGACTGGAAAAATAGCGAGTCAATGAACTGACTATGAATAAGCTCCCAAATAAAATGCATGTGAATCTTTATGTGCTTGGTCTACTGGTGCTGAACTGGATTCTTGCAAATCTAAATGGTACTCTAGTTGTCACAATAAATGATGGTGGGCTACCTGATAGGAATGCCAAACTTAGAAAGCATCCCTTGAAGCCAAATAGCCTCAGTAGTTGCATTGATAGCTCCCCTGTACTCTGCCTCTGTGGATGATATAGCAATAACATTCTACTTCTTGCTAGACCAACTGATAAGACCAAAACTTAGAGAGAAATTGTAACCAGAAGTGGACTTGCGATTCTATGAATCACCAGCCCAATCTAAATTTGTATATCTAACCAAGTTAACCTCTATGCCAAATCTGTAATGAATCCCGTATCTATGTGAACCCTGTATGTAATGCAAGATCCTCTTATCTATTTTCCAATGCAACTCATGAGGTTCCTGCATAAATCTGGAGATAAATCCCACTATATATGATATGTTAGGCCTGGTGTGAGTCAAGTAGATGAGACTACCAATAAGTTGATATTGAGTGGCATCAACCAATGGTGAAGAACAGTCAGCCTCAAGCTTGACTCCTGATAGAAAGGGAGTCAAAGATGGCTTGCAATCAGCCATATGAAACCAAGCCAATAATTCAAGATCATACTTAGGCTATGCAAGATAAATCCCTGAATCTGACTGTGAGATCTTGATGCCAAGGAAGTAGTGCAACAAAACCAAGTCTGTCATGTCAAATCTATTTTGGAGAGATGCCTTCACCGCTGCAATAGTCGATGAAGAACTCTCGGTGATCAAAAGGTCATCAACGTATAGAACCAAAATTAGGAGCGAATCATCCTACCATAAGAAGTAGACATTGGGGTCAGAATGGCACCTAGTGAAACCCACTGTAAGAAGGAAGGAATCTATCTTGGCATACCAAGTCTAAGGGGCTTGTTTGAGGCCATAGATAGATTTCTAAACAAATCTTGGCGGCTGCTCCATGTAGATCTCCTCCTCTAAGTCTCCGTGAAGAAAGGCACTCTTCACATCCATCTGGTGCACATCCCAACCATGTGCTATGGCAATAGCTAAGGTGAGTCAGATAGAAGTCATCTTTGCAATGGGTGCAAAGGTCTCTGAGTAGTCAATGCCTGCCACCTGTGAGAAATCCTTGGCAGCCAGTTGCACCTTATACTTATCAACCGACCCATCTGCTGCGAACTTGGTCTAATATATCCACCTACATCAAACCATCTTTCTTCCCTTAAGAAGTGAAGTCAAGTCCCAGGTGTGATTTTTGATTAAAGAAGAATATTCTTCCTCCATAGCATTATCCCAGTCAGGTATCCTCGATGCCTCTTGAAAAGTTTGTGTATCTAAAATTGAAGCAAAGAAGGCATGTGGATCTCTCTAAAAATCCCTCTAGTATGTCTATCATCTGCGAGATCTCCTACCCAAGTGCCAGCACTCTCAAGTGCCTGTCTGGCCGAAAGTGGCCCAAAAGTGGGCTAGTTAGGTGCTAACTCCTCATCCTATGACTGACTAGAGGTGGATGACTCTGCATCACTATCCTCACTATCTGAACCTAAAGAAGAAGAAGATGTCTCTGGCTCAAGAACCTATTGTGGATGATCTGAATATGATGAGGAATCATCATGAAAAAGTAGATCCGATGAGGGAGAAGAAGTGTCAAGTGTTGAGTCTCTAGGACTCTCCTGAAAATGGACACTTCTCTCGATGAACAACTCATGAGTGACAGGATCTAGAAGGTGATACTAATTAATACCATTCAGATATCCTACAAAGATGCAAGGCTTGGACTGACATTTCATTGCTTTGCATTTTTTCTTTGGAATGCAGGCCATGGCTGGGATCTGAAAACCCTAAGGTGCTCAACATCAGCTTTTCTTTTATGCCAAGCTTTAAAGGGTGTTATCCCTTTCAAATCTTTATGAGGAACCATGTTTTGAATGTAGCAAGCAAAATTGATGGCTTCAGCCTAGTACTGTGGTGCTAAGAATTTTGAGTGAATCATACAACTACCCATATCTTTCAAGAACCTATTTTTGTGTTCTGCAACCTCATTCTGTGAAGGACTGTAAGTGACTGTGTGCTTCAAATCAATCCCCTCTGTGGTGTAAAACTACTCAAACCTGATGCTGACATACTCCTCTCTATTATCAGTTCTAAAAACCTTGATGGATTTCTCACTCTGTTTCTCAACAAGAGCCTTGAAGTCTAGAAAATTTTCAAACACTTCAAACTTTTGTTTGAGAAAATATATTCAAGTGTACCTAGAGAAATCATCAATGAAAATGAGGATGTACTTGGCCCTTGTAAAAGATGGTTTGGGAAAGGGTCCTGATACATCACTATGGACTAAATCCAAAGGTTGTGAAGCCCTCCAAGCTTTGCCTTTATCAAATTTTTCTTTGGGATGCTTACCAAGGGAGCACCCCTCACAAAGTCTTTTTGAGAATTAGACACCAGGCAAGCCAATGACCATGTCATTTTTGCAAAGTTGTTCAAGGTAACAGTAGTTAAGGTGGCCAAACTGCTCATGCCATAATTTACTAACTTCATCTGAATGAATTAACAATGTTGTTGGAGAAGAATCTGGTGCAAAATGTGAGAAGGTGTATAACCTTGCTTGGTGATCTGCCCTACCCACTGCCACTGTAGTATCATTATGCAACTCTTTGATAACCACTGAATCTGGTGAAAACTCAACTCTCATGCCCCGACCAATGTGAGTGATTTGGTACACTAATAAGAGATTGGTTGAAAGAGAAGAAACACTTAGAACATTATTGAATGTTCCTCCTTCCATTTCAACTGACCCTCTCTCTGCAACAGAAACTGATGTGTCATCACCCAAACTAATTGAAGTCATGCTACAAGGCTCTAAAGATGAAAACTCAACTAGTGAAGAGCCCATGTGGTGAGAAGCACCCAAATCAATGACTCATGATGATGTAGAAGTTGTAGTAGCTACAAGGGCCTTTCCCTTTTCTTTCTCCTTACCCTTACCTTTTGCCTTGGTAGAATCTTGGGTAGATGAATTTTGCTTGATGGACTTAGGAACACCTATGTTGTGTTTCTCTAGAAGATGAGTTAGGTGATTTATTTATTTTTTCATGCATTTATGTTCATCATGTCCTGTATTTTTAAAAAAGGCACACTTAACCTTCTCCTTCTTAGGTTTAGCATTGGAGGAAGACTCAGTGTTGTTTTTGGCAAGATTTTTGTTTTCTTTCTTCTTCTCCTGGTCCTTGTTCTTTTTCTTCTCCTTTGTTGAATTCTTATCCTTACCATTTCTAAATATCAAAGCTTGGGGTTGAGTAGACTTCATTGTGCCCATTTGAATTAGATTATCTTGTTCCCTAGTCAAGTCAGCAATGAATGAATTCAAAGAAGGCATTTTTCATGTAGTGCTAAGGCACTTTTTGTGGCATGGAAAGTGGAGACAAAGACTGAATAGCTTGGACCTAACTTTGCAAGAATAGAAAAGATGAGTTGATCATCTTTCTTCTCTATCCCACATTCTTTCAATTGAAATCTAAGGGCCTTAAACTTAGTGAAAAAGTCTTGTAGGGTGTCAAAGTTGCTAGGACTTAGACTTATGAGTTCGTTTTCGAGCTCATGACCTCTCATCTCATCAAGCTTCCCAAATAAGAGTTCTAAGGTGTCCCATATGTCTTTGAGAGTCTTGGAGGTTTCTAAATGGAAGAGAATTTTTAGAGACATAGACAAGCTCAGTAATCCATAGGCTTCATCACTATAGTTGTACCACTTGACTTTTTTAGCATCAGTGTTGGGTTCTACTTCAGTATCCATGGTGATCCTATACAACCTTTTACTTCTAAGAATGATTGACATATTAACCTTCCATTCATGATAGTTGAAGGGTGTTATGGGTTTAAGTTGAAAAGAATCCATTTTAATCTGAATTTAGGTGAAGTTGTGTTGATTGCAAGTTGTGAAATTATACAGAAAGGGGAATGAAAGCAGAGATTTGCAAGTTGTGAAAAGAAATCACACCCCCTTGAGATATTGAGCCCCACCAAAATATGTAAGTGCATGCTCAAAATATGTCAGGCTCAGTCAAGAATGCATCTTATAGCAATCAGTGCAAGACTATAAACAAACAGGATGTCAGACTCAATCGAAAATGCGTTCCGGGAGAACCAAATTTTAGGAACTTTATAAACTAGTACATTTTTGACAAATAACAAGCCTAGACTATGGATAATTGAATTACAAACACTTTCGAAAAAAATGGCACCCAAATTCGAGCTACCGTTTGCAAGATATTAAAGGCTCAATTTTCTCGTAAACTACTGTTTTTGCAAAAAAAACACTAAAACATTAAAAAATTCTTGTTTTGATAGAGAAAGTGGCCTTCTAACCACTCGTTGGATTCGACATGGAGTGAGAAATCTAAAGGAGGTCTTTGTGAGTGGGAATTGGCCTCCTGCCAACCCGGGCCTCACCCTTTGTCTTCGACAGGTGAAGATACAAGTTTAAATCTAAAACCCCCAAAATTTCAATTTGTCTAAAATACTTAATATTTAGTCAAATTGACTGATTTTTTTTTTAACAAGTCAATTTTAACTAAAAAATTAAAGTAACAGATAGAATGAAACTATTGGCCAAGTATGTAAGGGCCCACATGGGACACCAAACAAGGAGAGGGCACCATTTTCAAGAAAAAATAGGTTGGCAGAATTCTCTTACAAGAAAAAGGCGCAGCTCTGATTTTGCTAGGAAAAAAAAATATTGAATCTGTAGACCTCTCAAAGCACAGCAGCAAATGACAAAGTTTGAATTTCAATGCACAACAGGTCTGGCAGAATTTTCTCACCAGAGTAAGACCAGAATTTTCTCACCAGAATAAGGCGTAGGCTGCTGGAAATGGATGCCAAGCTGCTGGAAATGGACACCAAGCTGCTGGAAAAAGATGCCAGGCTACTGGAAATGGATGCCAATCTACTGGAAATGGACACCAAGCTGCTGATATTTCCACAAATTGCCTTGTTGAAGCCACAACAGATCTATACAAGATGTCTTGGCAAATTTTAACTCAGAAGTAATTTTTTTTAACAAGTTTTTGTATGGATTTGCATGATTTTTCAAGAAACTCTACCAAAACTCTCAAATGCAACGGAGTTAAACAAAAAAAAACTACTAAAGAAGCAAAGTAAGAATTTCAAAATAAACTAATAGCATAACCAGACACACGATTATCGAAGTGGCTCTGATACCATATTGAAGTTGTTGCTAAAATTTGGATAATGTGAATGCAATGGAGACGTGATCACACGAGATGAAGCAAGTTCACACCACATAGATGCTAAAGCAATTTTAAATTATAAAAGAAGATAAATTACACAAGACAAAATAGGAGAAAACCTAATATCTGATTAACATGAGATGGCTAAAGTGAAGAATACATATAGGAGAGCACGTAAGTAACTCCTCCACAAAAAGTGGTCAAGGCACCCCAAGAATAGACTATAACTCCTCCATGAAAGGTGGTGACAAGGTGCTAAGAATAGAGAAGTAACTCCCATCAAGAGAGTTATGACATTCTTATGACACCTATGACACATCTATGACACACATCTCCACATAAGCTAGCCTATCACACAAATATAAGAAAACTCCATGTATGCACAAATATATAATTTCCCTAATTAAATAATAGGGAAAAATAATAACCTACACTAATAAGATCTTGATTCCATGCATGGATATATAGATAATTCATAGGGTTGAGTGTGATTCTAATAAATTAGGTTTTAGGGCTCATTTCTCATATAAACACCAATAGAATTAAAGACATAAGCCATGATGGTGTTAAGCAGATGTCCTCTATATATCTTAGCAATGTTTTAACACAACTTCACCTTTAGCTTTGGTAACTTTGCACCCTCTTCCTTTGATGAAGACTAGATGTAAGGAAACTTGAATTATTGTTGTTGATCGTGTCATGAAAAGTGAGTGTTAGTTGTGATATAACTTTCCAATATGGGGTGGTACCCCTTATTACTTGTTTGGATACATGCCCTTGACATCAAAATTAAAAACAAATTATGTTTTAACATATACAAAAAAATTGATGTTTTGAGTATGTCTTTTTGTCTTGAGATGATTTTTCTCTTGCTTGGATTTTGTTATGTTGTGTTGTGTAAAATATTGATATATGGATTAGTAATGAGTTCGGTCATCGTCCATGGTTTTGAAATCAATGAGTTACCTATCAATTTTAGTTTATACCTTATGATCTAATCTTGAAGGCAATAGGTCACCTTGGAATTGGTTAGTTCCCCTAATTAGATTGATTGGAATATTAAACCATATGGAAATCTTCATGCCTTAATTTGAACTAGTAAAATTGTATCATAGTGATATGACTAATTCTAGTTAAATTGAATATTATATAGCGACAAGTATTTATATACTTACTTTCCATGTGGATGATGTGTTCAGTTGTCTTAATCTTCTTTTTGTCTATTCTCAGTTAAGTCCCTACCCTAGATAATCTACTAATTAGTTTATAATCTTGATTGAATTATGGGATCACATTTGGTATAGTTATAATATGCTACCTTCTTAGTGCTTGTCTATACCTTTGGACAACAAATTATGAAATAGAAGTGAAGTTAAATACCTTTTTATTCCAAATATATGAGGGCACCTAATGAAATAGGACTCCCTTCTTTAACGACTAATCTAGTATGAGGACTAATCACTCTTCTATGTATGTCAACAAACACTTCTAAAAGAACATAAATTGTAATATGTGGTGGTTGAAATCAAACCTATCTCATACTCTTATGGGGATGATGTTAATTCATTTTGGATTGGCACAAATTGATCTAGACTTGTATTTGAAAACAATTTTTGAGCAGTGTTATGGAAACCATTTTAACAAGCTCAGTGTTCAATCCTCTTAAGAGTTATTGTATTTTGTATCTCACAAATATTGATCTAAGACTTAGTAAATTAAAAAATGGGTTGTGTTTCAAGGTGTTTTACACTGGTTGTGTTCTAAGGTGTGTTAGTGTTTCCACCATCCCACAATTTCACTATGATTTATTTGAGGTAAGTAAAGAATAACTTCTCAGGGATAATCACTTATCGATGCACCACATAATCAAGCAGTCAAGTGGCTTCCAATTGGGAAAAAATCCTAAGCACTTCATAAATACTTATAGATATGTGGAAACTAAAAATCGTATACAATATTTTCTAATGGCTTGAGTATTGGCGTAGCACCCCTCACACCATAGATTAGGGAAAATTTACTATGGATTTTCCCAAAATAATAGATCATGTGAGTTTTACAACCACCAAAACATGGTTCTAACCTAGGAGATATCTATGAAATTAATTGTGTTTCAACCCTTAGTACCCCACTAGGTTTACCAATTTACGATCAACCAAGATATCATAAGGGTGAGGTGAAAGCATATTATTGGGTATTTCTAATAAGCCACTAAATCGAGGCTTAAAACCTTAAAAGCAGAAAAACAATTTGTAGATATGAAAACTAAAAAGGATGTTGAATATGTAGCGACAATAATGAAAAATTGCAGATTCAATCTTTGAGCGTGTATGCAAAATAAGGTGAAAATTATATAGTTATGTTATCATATTAAATTTTTGGATAGGCTCCAGAATCATGTTAGCTACCATAAGAAAAACACCCGACAGTATGTGCATAAATAATATTTGAAAGATTGAAAGAAAAATAGCAAAGATTCATCCAATTAGAGTAAATACCTATTTTTATTAAGAGCACTATTTTAATTATATTAGTTTAATAGTAACTCTCATATACAATATCCCTCACCCACTATCCTTCTATGATCTTATATAGATAAAAAAATTAAGGCTAGGGTTAGGGTTAGGGTTTTGGAGAATAGTTACAAAAAAATGAGTCAAAACAATTTTTAGTAGAAGTCAATCAAATATTTGCTTAATTGATAATCTTCTCTTATAATAGGTTGTAGGTAAGTATGCACGAATTAGTGTCTACCCACGAATTAAAAATAATCCATGTGCATCTTAAAACCATAAAATAGTATATGAGTAATTAAAAAAACTAATAAATCATGTCATGTTTTTGTTGATAACTTTTGTAGATCGGGGATTCAAGAGAGATTAGTCAATTATTAGTGAAATAATTAGAACAACTTAAAGACATAACTTTTCAATCCTAATCCCTAAGTTTAGCTATTTGATTAACAAACAAGAAATGCATATTGGAAAGATAAAAACTAAAACTTTTACCTCCCTTGAAGATATGTTTGAAAATTGGTCTAAAGAGGCTGAGCTCGACTTGTAGATATAGAAGTCTTCATCAATACTTGATTCCTTGCCTAGGAAGCACCTATCCTCGTATACACTTGGTCTTGGATTTGGCTTGACATATGAGATAGAGTTGATGAAGCTTCTTGAAATGATCCAAAAGAGTAAGTTTACATTACGAAGCTTGATGAAATGAGAGGTGTGAGGTCTCTATTTACATATTTCATGAACTATTATAGACCATTCATCTCATCTTAAGATGGAGGGTTGAGGATCATGTTAGGAAATCTAGTTTTTACATTGTGTAAATTTGGGTATTTATCGAGAGGTAATAATACTTACATATTTTTTAATAACCATATGGTTAATACGGTAATATTTTATTAGATAGTTGATATTATATTGTTAGGAAAAACAATATAATTTCATATATAGTTTGGAGATTATTTGGGAGAGATATTGTAGGGATCTCAGAATCCTTGGTTATAGGAAATATTCTCCTATATATATGTAGTGTGTTTGAATGAATTAATCAGAGTGAAAGAATATTATGATATATTGTGTTTTAATTTGTTATATGTTCTATATAACATGTGTTGATCTTCTACAAATATGTACCATCCTCATCATATGGTATTAGATCAACTTTATATTGGTTCCTATGATGAATATCTAATTTATTTTCAGGGGCTATTGTATTCTTTACTCACCCCTCTAATGAGAGTATTGTTGGCATATTATAATTACACCATAGAAACTCCATGACCAAGCACAACAATCCATGGTCAATGCACAGTCCATGAGAAGATACTAGTAGAAGAGAAGATACTATGCTTTATGATACTAGTAGATGCATAGTAGAAATGTGCTTATCAATGAAATCATCTAATTTGTTACTATACAAACCTACCTACTACTCATAAAGTGTAGCCTCTACATCATTCAGATCTTGCCATATACACCTAGTTGAGCTCAACTTGTGTATTAATGTTTTGATCACACATCTACAGATCCACATGTGTTTGTGGTGGAAATGTTATTAATTATTTTGGATCTACATTGGTCTATATTGAGACTGAATATCAATCAATACATCTCCAAATGCAAAAGTGTCTGGTTCATGCATTATCAATAACCAATCTTCGTTGATCTTCATTATTGAAAACATCATGCCACATTGTATAGTGACTGAAATCCTGCCTCATATCCACTTGGATCATTCCACATTGGAATCATTCTGATTCATATAACCTACATTTATATGTTAGGCTATTGGTTCCAATCTTCATATTTTCTTGCTAAATGACCCATGACATATGACATCATGCAATAGTGAAATTAACTGTCATTTAAATTTTAATCCTCAAAGTGTCTCGTGGTTTACATAATTTATCAATGCATTAAATGAGTTCATGCAAAATATGATAATCAGTAATCAATGCCTACCATCAAGGTCATTTGACATTGAGTCATGTCAATAAAGTTTTTAAAAAAATTAAAATCTTTGCTTAATATTAGTTTATGTTTATTGTTTATATGTAGATTTGTTTTGCTTATAAGTATTTTTAGTGTCTCGTATCATTTATCAAAAGGTGTCAATGTTTGAGGATTTATTGTCATAGGTAAATGTTAGTATTTTTTAACATGTAGCTTTTACCATATAGTTATGATAAAAAGTAATAGTTAGTTATTTTTTAGTTGTCAAAAGAGAAGAGTCATTTTGTCTCTTAAAGGGTAATTATGTGTTTAGTCATTTTGTCAATTCATCATGGTCATTTTTATGTCAAGAGCGTACAAGTCATCAAAAATATCATCATCTATAAAATTTTTATATGTCAGACTATTATCAAAGTTAAATCTTTTGTTGTAAAGGGTGCACTATCACTTGTATGCTACGTCCTAATGTCGATTGGGTCAGTATTAAGGGGAGGACTCCATTTCATTCAAAGTGACATGTAATTGAATTTCATGACCTCATCAACTGAGTGAGTAGTGAACCGACTAGATTTTGGAGGATACATGGAGGTTAGAGTTATTTTAGAAACATCTCATCAGTCTCCAATGACATGGCCACACTAATGATATGGTGACATTTTGTGTGGTGTGTTTTTTCATCATTTTCATTGTGTGTCTGCAAAATAAGAACAAAAAAAAATGCCTGTTCATGATATTTAATTTACATGCAAATTCAAAACATAATTATTATAACAACAAAAAACATTCATGGATCTTGAAAAGGTTTGTGGTAGAGATATAGAAAACCACATGAGCTTAACATTGTTTTGGCAATAGTTAGGAGATAAGCTATTACAAAGATCCCACAAATGCCTTACTTCTTCATGTAGATGACCCCCAGTGACACATCCATTACGGTCATGTAAATTAAATGTAAGATGCATTCTTTCACATAATAGTGTTCATGTGTAGTAATATTTTTTCAGTAGTATGCAAACCTAAGAGTATGTAGTGGCATACAATTATGTTCATTCTAAATCTTGGAAGTAGATGGTGTTTATGTAAAACTTTGTGGTAAACTTGTAAAACCATGGGAGGAGTGAGGTTGTCTTTATATCGAGGTCGTTATCCAAAAAGTGCATGCTACAATGGGTGAGCATATTGTAGATAAGAGTATGAATGTTTTTGCACCATGTAAAAACTATGGGGGGAATGTTAGGAAATATAGCTTTTACATTATGTAAATCTAGGTGTTTACCGAGAGGTAAATAATAATTACATGTTTGTTAATAATCATATGGTTAATATGGTAAGATTGTATTAGATAGTTTATATTATATTGTTAGGAATAAAAATATAATGTTGCATATAATTTGGTGATTATTTTGGAGAGATATTGTAAGGACCTTAGAATCCCTGATTATAGGAAATATTCTCCTATATATATGTAGTATGTTTGAATGAATTAATCAGAGTGAAATAATATTATGCTAATTGTATGTTAATTTGTTTATATGCTCTATATAACATGTGTTGATCTTCTATAAATCTGTACCAGCCTCATCAGATCATTCTTCAAATCCATGATTACACCTTTGGAGTGAGAGAGAGAGAGTCCATTTAATACCTTTTTGGAGTATGGAAGGCACATTGAAAGGAAAAGTTAGTCATTAGTCCTCTTGTGCATGTAAGAGAGGAATAGTGTGTAAGGGGTGTAACAGATGTAAGTGAAATATCCCAAGTGGAATATTTACTACAAATTCACAAAACTAAACCAAACCACACTAAACATCACACTGATCCAAACTACACATATAAAATTTAAACACATATGAATCTCTTAAACACAACATTACAAGATAACAATGTGATACAAAAACCACACGTAATATTACTTTTACAACATATTGGAAACTCTCACATAGACATATATGATATTGATAAAGACAATATTCATACAACACATAACATGAAAGATACAAAGCTGCTATATAATGACAATAAACAAACTCTTACAACATATGCTGAAATAGACAACACTTCTATTAATTGTAAAACTCACAAATACTCTTTTACACACTTAAAACACCTTATACAATATCAAATAAATGTTGAGTATCAAACTTCAACTATGACACAAATATAATAACACTTACAAACAAAGGATAGCTTCAATAAATCTCCAACACTGAACAACCTGCACACACTGAATCTACTACTATAACTAGTTCAGCGAGGGAGGATCTTTTACCATTGAAACTGACAATCTTTTATTGAGCTCCAAGTGCTATTTCTATATGGAATGGCCAAAACTAACTAGAGTGTGTATTTTTCCACCGAAATTAGTCTACATTACTCCATGTAATTCATCCAAAAGAGGGGGATATGAACACAAGTTCAATATCAAAAAATAAGGGCATTTATGATTTTAAAAGATATCTTTTACAATGAAGAAGCTCTACTTAAATAGACATGAGAGGGAGAGAGAGAATGAGAGGAAACTTCATGCCCAAGCAAAGAATTTCAACCCCCTTGAGTGGGTGCACTATTAATCTATAGTGACAAGCTTGTCACCATGTGTGCATGGTCAAAAGTGGATATCTAAAGTTGCCTCCACTTATCATGCTTTTATAATGGCTCTTCCACCTTCACATGTAGTCCAAATCAGCATAGCATGTAGTACTATGCCCCACCTCTTCACATGCCTTAGATTCTCATGTGAGGCATGCCACATCACTCCACAAGTCACTTCTTTATTGCATCATCAATTTATCATCTTCCACATTACCTGTCATGTCACCTTCCCCATCCCCTACCATGTCACTTTCCACATCACTTGTCATGTCACCATGAATAGTGCTAATGAATAGTGACACATGAATAGTATCAATGAATAGTGACATGTGAATAGTGTTAGTTAATAGTTACACATGAATAGTGTCAGTGCATAGTAACTTGTGAATAGTGGCCTACACTAACAAATCCCTTAAAACACCTAAAATAGCCTATGAGAATAAAATAGGATACTAGTATTCATAAAATATCTTATTCATAAAATGGGGACATTACAGTAAGAGTGTGTGTAAATGGCCATGTCATAAGCCACCTTGCCCACAATTCACTCCATTCCATTTACTTGTCCTTATGACATCACTTATGTGAGGCACTAATTCAATTTTGATTTTAATAAAATATGTTATTTTAAATTCATGAAATTTCCTCGTAGAAGAATGATTAGAATAATTAATCAATGTGATTAATTGGTAATTAGAAGAAAGGTAAACTTTGAAATATTTATTTGTCAATCAAGTATTCACTTAATTGGTCTATGAAGACACTTGCAAATGGGTGATTTAATTCAAGATGCACCAGATAAGAAAAATGATGCAAGATGATCCATTTCCCTAATTAGGAATGTATTGCTATGATTTTGGTTTAAAATGACAATTGTGCGGGTAAATTAGGTCCAGCTAGAGATTTCTGATTAAACTTGAATATGTTTGCAGAAATTTTATCCAAATGTAGTTTAGACATGAGACTACTTAAAATGAAGTGTCTACATTTTAACCTTGTTTGAGAAGGCATTGCGATACACTAGGCACAATAACATCTTTTCAAAGAATTAAAAAATTGTCAAGCATAAATTTAATAACACTTGAAGAATGATGTCTTCACTCTTATCTTTTTGAAAATTTTATGGTGCCCAAAAGGGTTTTTAATTAGCCCTAGATGCCTCTCGAAGGGATGGTTGGAGAAAAAGTGGAAATATATAGGCCCTCAAAAAAGAGAGGGAGAAGCAAGAATGAAAGAAATGATGGACATGGCCCCAAAAAAGGATGATTCTAGTTAATCACAATAATGTGCCCTAGTAGGACAAATTTGATCATGGATATAAGGAGCTACCCCAGTAGGACAAATTTGATCATTGGTTAGTCTCAATGGTTTGCCCTTGTAGGGCATATTTTCACTCTAATAAATGATGATTAGGCACTTGATTAAATGGTTGGGGGATAGTAGACAAGGAGAGCTCTTATTGTAACATTATCGGTTAGAAATTTTAACATCTTGATTTTTGATATAGTATCAAATGGCATGCACCATGATATAAAACACCATGATAACTAAGATGTAACGTGCATAAGGACTTCCCCCGATACAAATAGACAAATGACAATAAGGAACCAATGATACAAACCATGATGAAAATGTTGTTGAATACCAATGGATGGACTCAAGTACAATGACATGTCAGGAAACATTATGATGATGAATCCACCAACACAACGGATTGAGTCAAGGTGAAAATATAAAAAGGGAAAGAAACAAGCAAACACAAAATGAAAGAAAAGAAACAAAAAACATCCAGTTGCTCAAAGAAACACACCAAGAACAACAACCAAAAATAATCAATATAAATAGACACATAAACACACCATAAGATAATAAGTTAGTGAATCATTTATACATGTGTGAAAGTAAGGCATTACTCTTAGATACTTGGTCAACTAATAGGATAAGATGGTAAACTAAATAGAAAAAGGAAAGGGTGGGCGAGCTGACTCCAAATGTCCCAAGCAAGTGGACACTGCCTATATAGTCCTATGGACTTTAGGCCAAATTTAGTTGTCCCCAAAGATATGGGATAGAATAAAAATGATGATACGTAAAATATTTGATTTTAGAAGAAATATAAAAAGGCAAACTCACAGAAAAATGAGAGCATTTTGAGATAAATGGAAATTAGATTGAAATTTTTAATGAAACTAAGATTGGATGAGCTGACCTGAGATGCCTCATGCATCCAATGTTTCCTATAGATTCTATGTGGACCTCAAGTCAGTGTAGTTCTACAAAAAATGGGAGTGAACATGATCGAAAAATGGTAATGGTAAATATAAATGTTCATGATTGGATAAGGGGTTCCCCTTGAAAAATACAATAAACTATGTCATCTAGAACAAAGTTAATGGCCACTAGCAAATAGGATGACAAAACAAGAAGAATTTTAAGGCTTAATATCTCTCATGGAGATCTTAAACCCTTTTTAAAACTTTTTGATTATTTAGGCTATTTTTTGGATTTTTAAATTTTTAGGGTTTTTTAAACTTTGTTGAATGTTTTTGGTTTTTTAGCATCTCAAATCAATGGAGGATTAGGAGATGCAAAATGAGCTAAATCATAAAAGGTGAGAGTATGGCTTAGGTTTCTTTAAAAATAGTGGGAGCATGGCTTAGGTTCCTCACAAAATGATGAGAGTGTGGCTTAGGTTGCTCGTAAAATAGAAAGTGCATGGCTTAGGTTATTAATAAAATGATAATATCATGGCTTATATTTCTCACAAAACAATAAATTCTATATATTCATACGTGAAATCATCACGGAAAATAGTGAAATCAATCAGGACATTAGCAAAATTGTTTCAAAACTATGAAATTGTCGTTATTGTTTTCTATCTTTTTGTTGCAGGTCTCAGTGGGGAATCGTCCACTTAAATGGTGAAATGATCCTAATCATCATTGAAATTGATATACAAGAGTGAAATCATTTCTCTATCAATTTATATTCTATTTGGTTTCTTCTTAATTGCAAAATTGTGACATTTAGTATAAAAATCATCTAGTTTAATAGAAAAATTGTAAGTAGAAGTAGAAAAATTATAAACTCTAATAGTGAAATAGTTTTACTCATTTCCTATCTTCTTTTCTATATGTAGATAGACATCATAGAAATCATTCAAACTTGCAGTGAAATTGTGATACCCTATAGTGAAATCATCATGTCTAGTGATGAAATCATTGGATACATAGGCAAAATCATCCTTTCCATGAGAAAAATCACTTTAGACCAAAAAAATCATCTCTTTGTGCTTTCTATTTTGTCTGTTTCTGCAAATTTTTGAAATTGTGCCTCTAATTAGTGAAATTGTCATTATTAGCAATGAAATCATCGAATACATCGACAAAATTATTTAGACAATAGCAAAATCATTTTCTCACTATTTTATTTTCTTTGTGAAGGTTGCAATGGCGAAATTGAAGGATTTAACAATGAAATCAGCCTACTAAATAGAGAAATAGTGCTAATTTAAGGTTGAGACTTAATCAAATTTTAGGTTCCGTTTGGCTCAAAACCACTTGTATTAAACTTATAATTTTTTTGTGTTGTAGGACCTTAGACAAAGATTGGTGTTTTGAATCAAAACAATTCAATTCTACTTCATATTTTGATTTGGGCATTAAAACAAATTGACACTTCAATTTGGGTTTAAAAAACTTATTCATTTTCAAATTTATTTACTTTATTACAAGTTTGTTTGATTGCATGTGTATGCATCTAAATCTTCTCACCTTAATACTTCTATTAATTTATTCAATAACCATAGCTTTAACCAATTAATTAAAATCCTATTTCTTATACAATACATCATTCACATACCACCTAAAACCTTCCCATATCTCTTATGACCAATTAATCACTTCATTATCCTGCTAACTAGCTTACTTAAAAACTAAACCTATTGCATTAATTACCCACTAGCCCACTTGCAAATTTAAAATTACTATTTATTCAATTACCCCCTATCCAACCTACCACCCTAGCCTCTCCTACATCCCCATGAACCATAAGCCTCATTTAATCCCCATATAACCCCTCATTATCCCCTAAACTAACTAAGAAACCTCTAGAACTAGAGAAGCTCCTCTAAGATTCTAGAAGTCTCTAAACTAGATACCTCTATGAATACTTTAAAATTCCCATAAAATCCCTTCCACCATCCTATAAAATACATGCATGGGCCATGTCCAAAATAACTTAAAAAATCCATAAGCCCTCATTATAATCTCATACACAGCCATCCTAAATCATCCTCATACTCTTGCAAATCTATTCAACTATCTAAGGAAGCCATTAGAGTCATTTTGAAGCCACAAGCAAGAAATCTACATTCAATCAATTTTACATTGGAATCGATTTAAATATCTTGGAGAGAAGCCATGAGGGATGAGGTGATGGTAATATTTAATTCTTAATTATTGATTGTTCCTTTATTTCCCTTCTTTTGATGTTATTGCGTTGTTGGGTTAAACTTACTATATATAGTAGTTTTAGTCCATAACTCAAAAATACAATCATACATTGGTGACCATGGTGGGAGAACCCCTTCAATTTACCTATTTTGTCTTTTAGAAGTATTTTGATAGCTTGTAGGATTTATTGGATGAAAGAAAAGCTTTGAATTTGATCAGATTTTCATGTCCATGCATAAGGCAATTTTGCTTTGCAGATCACGATATTGTAATAGTGGTTTTGCCTAACAATTAGCGATTTTGCTCTAATCATACATTTTAATTGCTAACAACTTGTTTTGATAGGTTTTTTAACTTTTTGAAATACCATAATTTGTAAAAGGTGATTTTGTTATAAGGTTGCAATTTTGAAGTTTAAGTTGTGATATTGAATAAAATAGTTTTAAGTTAAAATAACAAGCTTAGCATAGACATTTAAGCTTATATGGGTCCATATTAACGTATTTTGTCTTGCATTGATAGGTCAAAACCTGAGTATCTCTAACCTTAATATTCAGTTTGTTTAAAGTAATATCGCTAATACACGGTTGTGATATTGAAATAAATTCATGATATTGCCCTCGAGAATAGCAATTTTGCCTTTGTGATTAAAACATTTAGGTTAGTTTGCTAACTTTTATTGTCTAATACTAGTCTATCTCTGTGTTATTATCACATGTTCATAGGAAGAAGAGGATCTTTCTAGAGTAATATAAAACACTCATATTTACTCTTTTTTCCACTTGGTGCAAAACTGCAATTCTTGAAAAGCATTTTTGTTTGTTATAAGCAATTTTGTCAAATAATAAGCATTTTAAAATAAAATACATTAGGCATTACATTATTCTTCCTTTTATGATATGATAAATTATTTTAAATTTTTACATTCCCTACATATACCTATATTTTTCATAACTTCTACATATTGTACATATTCTGTAATTCTATATGCAAGAACATTTTAATCTTTGCAAAACCGCATATTGATCCTAGTGATATTACTTAATATAGGTCAATTTTGTGCATAAATAAGAAATTTTGATTTGAAGAATTTTAACAATATATTTGTATATCTATACTTTTTCTTTTAGTCATTTTAAACATATTAGTCATCTAAAAA
This sequence comes from Torreya grandis, assembly GCA_037957365.1. Classification (NCBI taxonomy): domain Eukaryota; kingdom Viridiplantae; phylum Streptophyta; class Pinopsida; order Cupressales; family Taxaceae; genus Torreya; species Torreya grandis. The sequence continues at coordinate 279,818 of JARHVA010009032.1, forward strand.
ATATTTTATCAAATGTACTTTATTAGTCTAGTTGGTAGATTTTTTAGGTTTTTTTAATTTACTTGCAAAACCATATATTGTGACTTGCAATGAATTTTGAGTCGCATATTTGATTGACCAATTGTGATTTTGCATAAAATATACCATTATGGTCATGGTCATTTGACCGTCATCAAAACCACATATTAGATAGTCATGATATTGTCTAATATTTATGAGTTTATTGTCTATGGAAGCAGTTTTGTATTAAACTAACTGTGTATTTGTATTTTTGTAGGAAATTTAGTGGTTTGGATTATTTTCAAACTACCAATCCATTTAGTGCATGACTGTCTCTGTCAAAGGAACTAGATTAGTTTACTAACTTATGTTCTTATAGGGATAGTGCTTAAATTAAGAATTTTAATATTAAATTTGTATATATCTTTGTGTGTCTTATTTATTTGTTTAAATTTTCTCACGTAGGTAATTAATCTGATAAATTAATTTGTCTTTCCTATGTGTCAACCCATCTTGTTTTAGAATAGCATGTGACATGAAATTCATCCCCACATACATGCTTATTTAATAGGGGTTGGTGATGCATATTTCATCACCATGCATTCAACCAAACTTCATGTTTTGATAGAGTATAAATATCAAGGACAATTGTCTTTAGGCTAAGTAGTTGATGCCATACAAATCATCTATTAAGAGGAATATTTAATTATATGAACCAAATATTGGATAGTACCCTATACATATTTGGGCCCCATGTACCTTCATGTATCTCGAGGATGACCCTAGACACCTTTGTGTATACCTAGCATAAGACCTATCGACCATAATAGGCATTCTATTTTTAGAGTTTGTATCAACTCCCAAATGACTGTCAAGTGTAGATGGTGTCGAAAGGGGTTGGTAGATTCTATAATGGGTCACTGGTCTACAGCCTCTCCTACATATCCATTAGATGATGTAGGGATCGAGTTACACACCCTTTTGGTTAACTAATCATAGGGCTTATGATTGAGAATGATTGTATGCATGTTGTGATAAGGCCCGTGTTGTTTTTGAACTGAGTCTACCTATCCCTTTTATTACCAAGGTCACCAAGTAAAACCTTCAAACATATCCCATCTTAGAGACAAACTAGACTATTTTATCTCCATATCACCATTCACACCTTTTAGGTATTAAACTATCTCATAACCAAAAACTTTAATGGTCACTTGTCATTTCTCTATCTTAGTCATCACTTCACCCTTGATCAAACATTGTCAATGTTTGCAACCTTGTTTGGTTTAGTCTAGCACCCATCATCTTATCATCTTACCTCTTCATAATTATCACCCATTTAATCGTCATCTTGCTAGTGTGAAGGGTATTTAGTCATCTTATACTCTTTGTCTCCTTGCTAGATCAAACCCTTATAAGGTCATTTACTTTGGTAATATTTGGTCTCTCTAGTCTTCTTATCCTCAAATCCAAGTCTAACTCACTTCTAATCACCTCTCTTGACCACTTTTAGTCTTAAGGTTGAGACAAAATTAGTATCCAAAGTTACCTTCTCTCTCATCATCCTATATCAAGGTCACACCTAATCACTATTCTCACATCACCTTCACCATCTACCATGTCCATTAGAACCTGTGCCCAAATTCTAAGAATGAGGCATGGATCTAATCAAGAAAAATATATCCTTGGGAATCTAGGTGAATGAAACTAAGATAATGATGACATGCATAATGACATGCACACCCATAGAGAGGAAGACCAGTTTATGAATGACTTTTTCCATAGTGATGAGGTTAGGGCTCAATTTGACCAATACATCTATGATAACCATGATCAAATTCTTTCCCAAGTCATTAGAATGGGGGGGCACACTATCCCCCACCTTTGATCCAAACCTCTTAAAACATATTATCCACCCATCCACTAAACCTAATACTCCTCCTCATCAAAGTAATGTCAACCAAGAATAAGAAGAAGATAATCTTGTGGATCGTGAACAAGACCTTGATGAAGAACAAGAATCCCCAAAAAATAATTGCTTTGAGGATGATAGGAAAAAAACTACATTGGAGGATGGATTAGACCAATTTAATTATAAAATTAATTCCTATGCCTCTCAATTTTGTGCTCAAAACCAAAGACCCACTTCACAAAGACAACATGTTAGGAATACCAATTTTGATCACTCAAGACCTAGAAAAAGCCAATCACAAGCCTCCAATTCCCTAATGGACCCCTCATTCACTCAAGAGTAGAGTATGATGAAAGAGATTCTTCAATATATTGATCCTTACACACAAGCAATGAGATATAAATATGAAGACTTCTGCAAATCTCCCATCAACAAGAGTATCTTACAAGTACCTTTCCCAACACACTTTGAGATTCCAAAATTTGAAAAATATAAAGGGAAAGGGGATCCATGAGACCACATGAAATAATTATATGCAGCATGTCATGAGGTTGCCTATGATGATGCTTACCTTCTCTAACTCTTCCCTAAAAGTCTCACGGGGCCTGGACTAGAATGGTTTATGCATCTACCTAAAGGGTCCATATCTAGATTTGGGTAGTTAACAAAAACAATTGTGTGACACTTCTCCTTCAATATTGAACATGAAATATCCATCCCATATATTTATAATACTAATGAAATAAATGGGGAAAGCATAGACTCATTCTTACAAAGTGGGAGAAGCCTCGCTAGTTGATTTCATTACATGGTTTCTGAGGAGTTGGTTGAAATATTCATTGACAATCTCAATGCAGAAATATAAAACCAACTAAAGCTATTGTGTGTTAAATATTTTGATGAAATCATAGAAAATGGGATTTAAATTGAAAAGGAACTCATTGAGAAAGATAATATTAAATTATATACCTGAAATGAATAGAGTCAAAATCAAGATATTACCTTTTTGGGTAAGCCTAAGGTTTTCCTTAAGAATAAAAATGTCACAGGGGATTGTGTAACAAATTCTAAACATGTGCAGACAGTGCAAAAATCTTACCCTACAATAAAAAATAAAAATGTCTCAACTATAAGGGTAGCATGGGGAAAGCCAAATCCCCAAATGGGAAAGAAGATGTACCTACATAAATGATCCTACAATAATTAATTGTTGCTAATATGGTTACTCTCCTTCAAATCCAGCCATTAGATGATAGTAAACCATGATCAAATAGGTATCACAAAGATGTATTTTTCCAATATCATAGAGTCAATGGACATGATACTGATAAATGCACGCAATTAAGATACTACATCTAAGATTTAATTGAGAAAGGAAATATAGAAGTAGAAGGGGATATTCCAACTAGACAATCCAAGAATTAGCAGCTAGGACTATATAAGGACCTCTTACCTAAGCATGATTAGAGGCAAAATAAACCAATTAAAGATCAAGGTCAAGCCTCCACTTCCAATAGAACTGACTATCATTCCATTCCATACCATTATATCAATACCATTAAAATTTGAGGCCCCCAAGAGTCCACATAGACACCATCCTTAAAATCTATAGAGCAACATCTGACTATGTATTAACTACACTACATGGCAATATTATAGTTCCTAGAACACCCTCAAAACACCCACCCACATCCACATCTCTAAAATTCATTATCCCTAAAAAAGTCTTGAGCTCTTCTAAAAAATAATATGACAACATCCAACAACTTCAGAAGAGTCCAACTCAAATCTCTCTCATGGATCTTCTTAAGACATCATCAATACATCAAGAGATGCTCAATCAAGTCTTAAATGAACTTAAAGTCCCTGGGGATATTGATACAAGTCAATTTCAGGTATAGGTGGGTCATAAATCTCTTTCCCAATAGATTAATTTTAGTGCATAGGATATGCCACCTATAGGCCCTCACCATAATTATTCACTATTCATTGAAATTTCCATTGTTAATCATAATATCCCACAGGTACTTATAGATGGAGGGTCAGCCTTAAATTTTTACAATATTGACTTTCTCAAGAAGTTTGGGTACTCTGATTTTTCATTATGACCTAATTTAATAATTATCAAAGCATATGATGATAATGTAAGGCCATCTGTAGGGCACTATTTATCTTCCTGTAGTTGTGGGACCCGTAGTCCACTAGACCCTAATTCATGTAGTGGACATTGATCTCCCATATTATTTACTTCTGGGATGCCCATGGATTCATGAAATGAGAGCAGTTCCCTCTAACCTCCATCAAGGCTTAAAATACCCTCATTTAAGAATGGAGGTTACCATCCCAGGGAAAATAGAGCACTTTCATAGCTATCAAATGGACCAATCTAATCCTAATTTCTATTGTCCCAACACTCATAGATCCACTTATAATCCAAAAGATACAAAGTATATCCACCCTAATGATCTATCACCTACTTCCTCTAAATCCCCAAACATCACTCGTCTCAATATCACTTCCAAGGGTTGTGTAGAGTATGAGTACAAAACCCTTTGTGATGGAAACCTACCACTTTCCCCATAAAACTAAGGGTCCCTTGACACGAGGAAATATAAACCCATTATTTACCAATTTGGGCCACAACCTTCACTAGTGTATGCTTATTCCTGAATATGAGGCCTTAGAATTTCATAATCAAACATACCCCCAGCTTCAAAACATACTTCAGAAAATGAGTTATAAGGGTAAAGGACTAGGAAGGGACAAACAAGGTAGGCTTAAACCTATAGGAGTTAACTAACATCCAAAACATCTTGGCTTAGGGTACAAACCTTTGGGAATTGACCTAGCTCTATCATCTTGGACACTTCTTTGGTTCTTTAGGAGTCTACCTCTAATGAGGAAGTCAAAATAGGGTATGTCTATAGTCTTTATGAGGACTTGGTTTCCACTACTCTCTTTTCTGAAACCACCATCTCCACCATCACTGTCTCCCTCCAATATCCCACACTCATAGACTGGGATCATAAAAATGAGCCTTCTTTTGATATATTCTAGAATGATGAAGCCATTATTAAATATTTAGGAGTAAGAGATTTTATGCCATCAGGGGACCATAAAAAAGGGTTCTCTATCAGTCTAAATGAGTGTTCATATTTTGGAGATCAACAAATATCTCTAAATCAAATTTAAGAAGAGGAATATGAATATGAAGATCCTTATCCAAATATAGAATTAATTTAGCCCACTATTGAGAAGCCAAAGTCTTATCTAGAATTAGATACAGATCTCCCAAAAGAATTTACTTCAGTTAAGGAATTACTATCACAAACATATCTACAGGACCAATCACCTTCTCCTATTGAAGAAGTTATAGAAGTAAATCTTGGAACAAATGAAATTCCTAAATGGTCAAAATGGGGGCAATTCTTACATTTGAAGAGAAAAAATTCCCCATTGAGCTTCTCAAAGAATATATAGATGTATTTGCATGGAATTATTCTGACATGTCGGGTCTAGATCCAACCTTGTAGTGCATCATTTAGTGGTTCATCCAAATTCAAAACCTATTAAAAATAAACTTCACAAAATGCACCCCAAGATGGCCCTCTTGGTCAAAGAGGAGTTACAAAAATTCCTAGAAGTCAGGTTTATCCATCCTATTGACTATTCTGAGTGGATATCTAAGATTGTCCTTGTGGCCAAACCATAGGGGGAAATCAAAATCTATATCGACATCTAGGACATAAATAAAACATGCCCCAAATATGACTTTACCTTGCCTAATATCGATATGATAGTGGATACTACCATAGGGTAGGAAATGCTCTCCCTCATGGATGATTTTTCTAGATATAATCAAATTAAAATTGCTCTTGAAGATCAACACAAGATTGCATTTATCACTCCATGGGGGATCTTCTATTACCAAGTGATGCCTTTTGGTCTTAAAAATGTGGGAGCTAATTACTAAAGGGATATGAATGTAATATTCAATGATATGGTGCATGTTATTATACTACATGGATGATATACTGGTAAAATCTAAACTCTGATCCAAACATCCTATGGTCTTAAGGAAAATATTTGAGAGACTCAGAGAATACAAGGTTAGATTGAACCCTAAGAAATGTGTTTTTGGAGTTACCTCAAGTAAACTATTGGGGTTCATAGTCTCTAGAAGAGATATTGAATTAGATCATGCAAAAGTAAAATAAATCATTGAAATGCCTCCTCTTAAGAACCTGAAGTAGTTACAAAGCCTTCAAGGGAAACTATAGTCTATTCATCAGTTTATACCACAATTGGTAGATAAGTGTCAACCCTTCACCCATATATTAAATAAAGGAGCTCATTTGAATTGGAACTTGGAATGTCAAAAAGATTTTGATAATCTAAAGTAATATCTAGTTAAGCCTCAAGTTTTATCACCACCCATCTCAGGAAGGTCATTAATTTTATATATCTATGCAACACCTTGTGTTATAGGGGCCTTACTAGCTCAACATAATGATGAAGGTAAAGAATGAAAAATTTATTATCTAAGCAAGACATCAATCTCATATGAGCTTAGCTACACCTCTATTGAAAAGGATTTCTTGGTCATAATATTCTTCTCCTAGAAACTCAGGCATTATATGTTGAACAACCAAGTCAAGCTCATAGCAAAGGTTGATCCTCTCAAGTACATGCTATATAAATTAGCTTAATTGGTATAATGGCCAAATGGATTATGTTATTAACTAAATTTTACATAGAGTATGTAAATCAAAAGGCCATTAAAGTACAAGAAATTGTGGATCAACTTGCAATAACACTTATCGAAGACACTAAGCCTTTAATCACAACCTTCATGGATGAGTTTATATTAGCTATTGCAAAATCAAACAACTAGAAGTTATATTTTGATGGCTTTTTTACCACACATGGGTTAGTATTGGGTATCCTTTTGGTAACCCCACAAGGTTACCTAATCCCTAAAGCCTTCCGCATAACTTGCCCATGCACCAATAATATTGTTGAGTATGAAGCATTAGTTGTTGGACTCCAACTTGCTATCTAATGGAATATCTGGCACCTTCAGGTATATGGTGATTCACGATGGACTATAAAATAGGTGAACAAAGAGTTGAAGACAAAATATGAGAAATTACTTCCCTATAAAAAACTAGTGGACCAATTGAAGAAAAAAATTTAGTCAATAACATTTGAACAAGTTACTAGGGGAAGTAATAAAGCTACCAACATAATGGCCACTATTGGTTCTTTGATATATCTTCCACAATAATTTCTTGAATTCAATTTTATAATTGAACAACTATTATTACCAGTTTATCAATTAAGGGCTCATTATCAAATTTGTTGTTATACCTAATACCATTCTATCCTAGTACCACTGCATTTACACTTACCTCCATGATAACATTCTACCACCAAACCTCAATCACCACCAATGTAAATCCTTCATTCATTTCACATCCTATTATAGCATCCTTGCTATCACACTTTATTGGCAAGGCTATGATTTCCAGCCTTATTGAGATGTGTGACATCATAGGAGGCTACTCTTGCAATCAAAGAGGTCGATGATGGTATCTATGGTGATCATGTTAGTGGGATGACCCTAGACAAGAATTTACTCTAGACTAAATACTATTGGCCCACAATGGATCATGGTGCTTGTCAGTATGTGCATAAATGTGTATCCTATCAAAATCATGGTAATCTCATTCATGCCTGATAGAGCCTATAATGATCCCATAGCCATTTTCCATATGGGGATTAGTCCTAATTGGTAAGATTAATCCTACATATTTTGATAGACATAAATTTATAATTACATCTATGGAGTATTTTACCAAATGCATTTAAGCAATGACACTAATCTATACCACAGGTCTCCAAATATCCAAATTCATTTTGAATCAGATTATTTGCCACTTTGTAATCTCAACCAAAATCATATTAGACAATGGTAAATATTTCAAAAATCAAGAAGTCGAAGACTTATGTAATCATTATCACATTGAGCAACATTTCTCCACACCCTACTATCCCAAGGATAATGGACAAACAGAAATAACTAATAAAATGCTTCTAAAAAATTCTCAATAAAATTTTCAATGATACAAGTAGAAATTAGCATTTATAATTATATCTCAGTCTTTGTTCTTATATAACTAGTGTCATAACACCTACTGCGGCCACTCCATATTTTGCAGTATATGGCACATAAGCATTCTTGCATGCTGAAGTTGAGCTCCCCTCCTTAAAAATGTCTTTGCAGGGCATGATTACTGATCATAATTGCAGACAAGAATGGATACAAGAGCTCAAGATATTAAATTAAAAATGTCAAAATGCCTTAGATAATCTTAGGGCATACCAAAATAAGCTCAAGGGTTAATATCACACAAAGCTCTGGTCCCAAGAATTCAAAATTGGAGACCGAGTCCTAAAGGAGAATCAGAAAAACACCAATGCAAAGAAAGAAAATAAAGACAAATTTGAAGCAAATTAGATTGGGCCTTATATCATTATTTCAAAATTTGGATCAGGAGCCTATAAATTGGATATATTAGATGGTGATGAGCTTGATGATCCATGAATAGTATGCATCTGAAGAGTTTTTATACTTAAAGAGCTCAAAAAAACCTGTGTCTATGAGTCCCCACTCTTTGAGGCACATCCATCACCACTCCACTTCTATCATATTTTCATTCCATTCCATCATTTCCATATGAAACTGGTCCTAATAGTGGGTATATAATATATCTTTAGGGAAAATTAGGGGATATGATTTTAAAACTATGGAAAATCATTACTAATCGTATAAAGGGAATATATGTTGAGGAGTCCTATGGAATGTCTAATCCCATTTCAAACAACTACTCATCCTGGTTAGGACATCCTAATGCATATCCCAATCGCATCCTCCTTGATGACTCTTCTTCCTATCAGCCTTGATTACATCCAAATTTGTTCATCCACATTCACCCCCTAAGCATAAATCCACAAGAACCCACTAACCTCATCACTAACAAAGGGTCATTTAATGTTCTTACTCCAGGATCCATCATACGCTTTGTAACCAAATCTTGATCATTTACTTTAGACCCTAGACATTATCATTATAGTTTTTATCCTTGTCTCATTTATCATAACAACTTTTGGGCACAATCGATCCCTTTAAATATTTAATTATATCCCTAAAGTTGATTCTCTTAGGGCATCTTGTATATATTGCCTTTAACAACATTTTTATTAAGCCTTTTTAGGGGTTTTTGTCATATTGTAAATAATACTATTGTTGTCACTCCATTTGTTAGTCTTTAGTTGTCTAAAATCATTTTAAGTAGTTCCTTGGGTTGTCTTTATAGGAGTCCAATATGTATAATAATCTTATTATATTATCTTCTTAAATGGTAAATTTTGTACATATCTTGAATTGTCCTTTTCTACATGTGTGTATGTGTGTTATTATACATATCCATATATAAATATTGTTGATATATTTTGTTAATAATCATGAAATCTTGCAAATATTTTTCATGTCATAGTCAATAATCTTGTTTTGCTGTCTTGTTATCTTATCTTTTCAAATTTTTTTCTTTTTTGACAAAGGGAATGAGGATGGCCTTCTATAACTACCCAATCTAAAAATTGGGAAACTCATTAAAATGGAGTTCCCACACGCTATGAATATAATGTGACCTTTACTATCCTAATGTCATAAGTACACTTATACTCACGAGTGCAAAATTAAATTGTATTTCATACATCTCTAATAGCTTCAAGCTTCCTCAAACCTCACCGCACCTCCCCCCCCCTCCCATTCCATTCCCCTAATCATTCCACCATCTTGTCTAACAATCCTAGCCTACTACCCAACACCAACCTACCTCCTTGGTAAAGGAGGATTTTATCCAACATTAGTTTGTGAGACATAAGATTAAACCAATGGATTATTTACTAGCACATGTTATCAATCATTACATAACATTATACCATCACATCATTAACATAAAACAAATGACATCATCTACATATCCATTATAACACATAATAGTCATCCATAATAAATAAACCATGTTCATCATTACATCTCATCTAAAACAATAAATCCAAACATCTCATATAATCATAAAAACAAAAAACACATAATATAAATCCATAATAAACAACATCCATGATCCATATATCCATAAGTAAAAAACACATAATAGTCATCCATAATAAATAAACCATTTTCATCATTACATCTCATCTAAAACAATAAATCCAAATATCTCATATAATCATAAAAACAAAAAACACAATATAAATCCATAATAAACAACATCCATGGACCATATATCCATATCTATAAAACACATAATTCAATCCATCCATCATCAATAACATAATCACAATAATAATCATCACATAATCACATCATATATATCAAAATCATAATCTCATATATCAACAATCCATAACATCCAAATGAGTCCAAGTCAAAATATATAACTACACAACTGGACCCCATGGGCATAAATGTGTTATAATAGATGCATGTCCATAATATAATCCATGTCTCACAAATACACATCCAAAATCACTGGTGTCCAGGTGGTCTCCTATTGAGCTGATATACAGACTGGGAAGAACTAGCTCTAAAAGTCACATCACACTCACCTACTAGCATTGTTTCCTCATAAAAATCTTAGTAATACTATGCCTCTTGCATCAACCAATTTCTCTGTCTCATCACCATCCCCATACTCCTATGCTTTAATGTTGTATCACCCTCCTTGGCCTTCTCATCCACCTATAACTCTTCCTCTCTCTTTCTCAGCATTGACTGAAGTTGTCCAATCTATGCCCATAATGTGGCTATTTGTGAGTCTTGGCTTTGAATCTACCTCTGAAGTGCAGCTATATACCCTTGAAAGATTGATACATGTCCCATCAAACTTGAAACCTACCCAAGCACTCTAGCCATCTAACTATCCCTATGTATGATCTATCCCATAAATCTATATCCATCCTTTCCCACTTAGTTGAGATCCTTGTAACCTTTGTAGTTCAGGCATGTATCTCTCTCCTCAGCCTGTCCAATAGTGCTTGATCATCCTCACTCAAAGGTGACGTGTATGGTCCTGCATCATCTACACTTGCTCCACTCCCTGCTTGATCTCCAAATCTAATCATGTCTCCATTTCGAGCCCCTAATCTCCCCCACTAATATCCATCACATTTGGTCCTCCTTGTACCTCCTACTAGCCCTATGCCTAGTATTGTGGTCTACGTGCTCATCTCCTCCCTACCCAAACTCATGCCTGTAATAATCTATGTATAACCCCCCTCCTCACTTTGGTTGGTCATATAAGTAGTCTATGAGGCTATCTCTGAGCCCACTAAGCTATATATGCTACATTCACTCTTGGATCTGGAATGGGAGTCTGATAATCCCATGCAATAGGGGAAATACTCTCATAATCCACTCATGTTAATGTTATGTCTACTAAATCCCCCTATGACCTCTCCTTGTCACTATGATCAAACAAATGCTCCTTTTCGAGAAGATCTTGATGCCTACTGAACCACCACTGGACTCAATCTAACCTATATCTCTTGATAATGTAATCATGATGACCATTCAAATAACACTCAATGAGCATGAATCATGTAATTTTTTTCATCATTAGCCCATGGTAATTTGGCTTGTCTATATGGCATCTAGGGGATTTGATTAGCTTGTAGACTATCAAATGCCTATCTATAAAAACACATCCCATCGGCATGGGATCTTTACACTCCAAGAATGATATACCATTCAAACACTAAGGGTTGGTCGAGATCCCTATCTTCATGAGTACCCAATGGTCTCTCTATCATGATGTGCTCCCTATTCCATAGTTTTAATAATAAAGAGGGACATAAGCTTGCTACTCCATAAGCCCCCATATGAATCTCTCTATATAAGTGGGCTAATACCATAGGACCCTAGGCAAACACTCAATAATATTGAACCATAACCAACACCACATCTTCTAATCCCAAGTGGAACCACTGACCACTCTTGTCTAGCAAGAGTATGTCGGTAACAAGAGTCAACCTATCGATAGTCCCCTCTCTCAGATCCATATCAATATCCACCTGAGAATCATGAACTCCAATATGTAGTCGACCAACCAATCTCTACACTATCACACTTAGCGTATGTGATCATCAGTATATCTTATGGCCTCTCATTAGCACTCAGAAAATATGTATTATGACCTTAAGAGTCACTATCTTCTCACCAATCACAAAGTGGAATGTGCTAGTCTTTGAATTCCATATCTTGACAATGGTTATAATCAGCACCCTATCATTATGTACTATTGGCATCATCGCAATATAATAAAGGCCTATCATCTTGATAACTCCATACTCAACAGGTGTCAAAATATGCATCTCATGCAGTACCACTGGTCAACATAGCCTAGACACCAAAATGCCTAAATCCTCTTACATGAATATACAACCCTTTCAAACCATGACCCCTGACAATATAATCACAACTATTTGGCCTATTCCATCCCATCCACCTAGTCCCTATCTATCTAATCCCCCCATCTCACTAGTTTAATTTAGCTCCTTAATCTAACCATCACCCAATTTCTAACTAATCCATCCTATCTACCCAATTATCCTTCCTAACTAGTTTTTCCACCCATCAAACTAAATAATCTACCCTATCATCTAACCAACTATCTACCTTTATAATAAGTCATCTAACTAGCCTATCTCATTCATCATACCGACCCTTTACCTATCCTCTCTAGCTAATCACCCTTACCAATTAATTTTTTTCCACCCATCTAACTTACTAACTTACCCATCCAATTAAATTTCCTCATAAAATGACCTCTCTCCCAAACCCACTAACCTAACCCTTAATACATCTAACCACATACTAATCTATCCCCATCCCCATTAACTAACTGTCATTCCTATTACCACAATATCACATATCTCAAGCTTGCCCTAACTAGCAATCTTGGCAATATTGCTATTTGTAGCCCGTGTTTTTACAAAAATGCAAGTTTAACCATGCGGTTTGAAAAATCATGATTCACCCTTTGAGATATTGAAATAATGCGAGTCACTTGTTTTTGTATTTCAAAATCTTAAGACACCCCTTGTAGTTTTTTTAAAATGTAGCTCATATTTGCATTACCACAACTTACAGTGGCATTACTATGATTGAGGGTGATGCCCCTAGTGGCGATATTGCCAAGTCTGATTGTACATACAATAAATGAAATAATAAATGTGAAAATGACAAAATCACATAGTTAAGGTTAGATTACTCAATGGATTTGCTACGTCAGTTTCCCTCTAGTGTTCCTAGAACCTCTCTCTGTAGTGTGATGAGAGAGAAATGTGATACGTGGCTTTGTCTCTAGAGCATAAAATTCACAATGGCTAAAAGACAAAATAAGCATTTTACCCCTACCTTTTCCTATTTTACCCCAATTCATCCCCTCTTTTACCCCTTATATCCCATTTGACCCTCGCTAACCATATTATCCAACCCCACATACTAATCTTGATCCTCGAATCCATTTTCATGTCCTATTATCACATTTAATCACCATTTCATCATCCCTAAGTCTTCCTAAATCACTATTCTAGGGAATAGTTTTCTATTACTTGTTATAAGTCCAAAATCTTGATCAAAAATATATCAACCTAAGGCCTCTTAAGACTATGTAGGCAACACTTGGCCACTTTCTTCTTCCCAACGATGGCTCAAACACTATCAACATCCTATCTCATTTCATCCCCTATGGGTCACTCGAAGTTATTAAAATGTATTGAGCTATGAATCCTTTATAAAGTGGCTTATTATTAACAAACATTTGTCTAATGTCCTTTATAGTCTTCTAACTATCCCTTGCATCTGTCCTTGCTAAGGGATTTATCGCCATCTCATGGCCCATCTCATCTTTTTCCTTCTCTAAATAATGTTGACATCTCAATAATTCTAGTCTTCTCTTCTTAATCAAACTGCGTCTCTTATAGACATTAGTCATTGTCTAGGACTCATATTTTAAGGCTAAGTCACTTTATCCCATAGACCTTATGCTTGGGGCATCTCAATCATAGCTCACTCAATACTCAAGGCATCCTAACCCTTTATCATTGTCTAGGTCTCCTCCCACCCTAGGGATTTCTTTTTGAGTGGCCATCTGGCTCATTCCTCCCCACATGTCCCCTCGAGGGGTCATCATGTATACTAAAAATATTATCATCCACAAAATTGTTTTTATTTGAAAATTCATTACTTCTTCCACTTTGCTTCACACATAATGCCCTTTCAAAGGGGCAAAATGTATGCACCTAAATCTACTCACCTTAATAATTTTATTAATCCTGCTAATTTACCCAATAACCATAGCCTTAACTAATTAATTAAAATCATATTTCCTATACAATAGTTCCTAAACCTCCTAAAAAAAATTATACCCTTATGTCCAATCAATCAATTAATTATCCTACTAACTTGCCTACTTATCCACTAATCCTTTTACATTAATCACCCACTATCCCACTTGCAAATTTAAAATTTCTATTTATTCAACTACCCCCTCACCAACCTACCATCCTAGCCTCTCTTACATCCCTATGAACCCTAAACCTCATTTAATCCCCATATAATCCCCATTATCCCCTAAACTAACCAAGAAACCTCTAGAACTATAGAAGCTCCTCTAAGATTCTAGAAGTTTCTAAACTAGAGACTTCTAAATAATTTAAAACTCCCCTAAAATCCCATCCACCAACCTATAAAATCCATGCTTGGACCATGGAAAACTAACTTTAAAAATCCATAAGCCCTCATTATACTCTCATACACAACTATCCTAAATCATCCTCTTACTCTTGCAAATCCATTCAACTATCTAAGTAAGGCATTATATTCATTTTGAAGCCACAAGAAAGCAATCTACATTCAATCAATTTTGCATTGGAATTGGTTTGAAGATCTTGGAGAGAAGACTTAAGGGATAAGGTGATGGTAAGATTTCATTCTTAATTTTTGATTGTTCCTTTATTTCCCTCCTTTTGATGTTATTGTGCTATTGGGTTTAACTTACTATATATAGTAGTTTTAATAAATAGCTCAAAAATACAATCATACATCATGATTGTCTTATGGGGTTATTTTTACATGTATGCTCTCCACTTTAGGTGACATGAAAATGTAAAAATTCCTATTTTCCTTTACCCTATTTTTCTTTTTGACTTAGTGGGGTGGATTTTATCACCTTCCCACAAGTATTTAGGGGTGTGTTGAGCTAGGAAGTGACATCCTAGCATTGTACCAAACCTCATTTATCTGGTGGGGTATACAAATTGAGGAACACTGCCAATGTGAAGACCTAACTTTGTGCTTTCACAAAATCATGTGACGAAAATTACTCTGAGAAGTTCTTTCCAATATCCTAGGTCAATGTGTGGCACCCTCAAAAGAATAAATATTATCAAGGAGATTGAAATTATTATTAACAGAGTTTTGACCATGTACTGCGAGGTATATAAGGACCATCTAGATAGACCATTGTAAGATAATAAGCAAACCCTAAATCTAGTGGCACTTCACTAAAACCCTTACAACTAAAGTGGTTTCAAAGGGAAAAGACCTTATCATGAATGACATAATCTTGGATTACTTCGTAGATGTCTCTTTTATTGAGGATCATTTATTGAAGCAAGGGTGCAAAGGTAATGGCCACCAAAAATCACCTTAATCATACGAATCTTAAGAGAGAAGAGAGGCCTAAAAACCTTACCAATAATTGAAATAATTTATTTAATGAACACTTAAATTTTTAATCATCTCTCAAGGCAAGTGTTTTATAAGGTTTGATAGATGTGATGCAAATTTGTGTTAATCATTAGACTACCTCATAATGCTTGTGTGTTGTTACTTGATTGTTGTGTCAAAACTTTGTTTCTACTTCAAACCAAATCAAACCAACCAAGTCCAAGTCCAAAACCATTTTATACACACATAATGAGACATTGCTCTACTAAAATTCTAAGTTAAACAAATAGGACATGTCAAATTTGGTCCCAATGCCTATGTTTCTTGCTCAAACCACACCATTAGGCTGCCAAATTTGAACCTTAAATTTGATCAAATGTCAAATTGTCAATACCATTCTAAGACCAATGTTCAACATTTTGTCCATGTTGTCATTATGTCATTCATTTGATTTCAAATTTGAGTTCAAATCCAAGTTCCAATTCTAAATCAGTCTTATTTGAAATGTTCAAATTCCAATACCATTTCAAATGCCAAATTATGATTCTATTCAAATTATGCCAAATTTTGATTCTAATCAAACTGTGCTAAATTTTGATTCTAATCAAACTGTGCTAAATTTTGATTCTAATCAAACTATGTGAAATTCTGATTCTTGACAAATTTCTTCAAATCCTAGATCAAAATTTCCAATCAAATTATATGGTATTTCAAACCAAAATCCAAGTTTTTTAAAGCCTTTGATGTACCAAGATTTGTACCCCATTTTAGAAACAAGTTTGACTCACACACCTTTTCCATTTGGATACTTACATGAGCCAACTTTGATTGACCGAGTCCCTTTGAACATTTGCATTGACAAACCCAATTAAACAATAAATGTCTACTAAGGCCAATTATAACTTTAGAATCCAAATTCAGTTCGTCTTGAACCCATGTGCCAATTTAAAAGCCAAATTTGGTTCATCTTGAACCAAGTTACCATATGCCAAATCATAGCCAAATCCTATTTGTCTTGAACCACATTCTAATCTGTGCCAATTTTCCATTTTTGGGGCCAATCTAATCAAGACCTTTTTAACCAATTCTAGTCTAGACCAATACCTCCCTTTTTGGGACCAAACGAATTCTGCCAAGCCAAGACTGCCCTTTTTGGGGCCAACCTATTTCTCTAGACCAATACCATCCTCTTTGGGGCAAATTTATTCCATCCAATTCCCCTTGCATGTATCCTTGCTTGGAAGCATTAGTCGAGGTTAATCCAAGTCAAGGCATCTCATGGTCCTAAACATATTATAACATGTCTATTCATATGTCAAGATGCGATAAATTGATTCAATCGACAACTATTTGACAAAAAATATGAATATCTTGTTAGATTGTGGGAAATGAGTGCTTAACTTCCATATGTATTTCCAATAGAAAAATTACACTATTTGATTAGAGCTCTTAAAGAGACACCACAATTAATTCAAAGATCTAGATCTATTATGCCATTGCCTAACTGAGGACCCTTATCTACTAATAAGCCAAGTGTGCCCAATTTTGATAACTACTGGATCAAGATATGTCAGGATCCCCTTCCCAAACATGATCAGATACGTCTACTTCCACATAAATATCAAGATAGTGAAACCATTATTGACATTTTTGTTGAATCACCCATCTTTGACCAAAAGTAAAACATCTTTGAAAATCCCATTATTCATTCATTACTAAAAGTTCCCCATTTTTGAACATTTCTTTGTCCTAAAGGATTCATTTCTAAGTGAAAGGTGAACAAAGTAATTGTGGACAATGCAATTCAGCAATACCTTTTTGTGACTACCCTTACATCAGAAGCAAGTTATATTATAGAACCAATATCAGAATTAAGTTCCATTCTAGAACCAATATTAGATTTAACATCAAAAGTAGAAGAAACATCAATATCTACATTGGATTCATATCCTCTCAAGTCAGAATCAACTTTAAATCAAAATAAATTAGTAGATGTTGTGGCATTGGCTGCACATTTCTAGCATATCTAATTGAAAACATTTGTGATCCTTCCACAGTGTTTAAGGAAGCTTCTTTCAACATTGACATAAGTTCTCCTAGTAGCCTCTATGATAAATATGCCATTACACATGCATTTACCATTAACAACGTAACTAGTATATTGATATTCCACCTCCCATAAACATCGATTGGGACCGATGGAATCACACATTATTAAACTTATTCCATGGCAACATCTCAAAGGCAGAATTTCTAGGGAAGCAAGACAATATTCAGGTAGAAGAAAAATATACTAGTGAAACCTTGTTTAAGGTGTTATACAGCAATAAAAGTCTAAACTCAACATATTCTAGTGAAAATTTGTTTGAGGTGCTACAAGATAAGAATAATAAAAAATTATAATCATTTAGTGAATCCTTGCTTAAGGCACTAAGGGACAATCGAAATGAATTATCAGCATCCCTTAGTGACCTTATCCAAGGCAATATTGGAAAATCCAAGTCAAAATAATCAAGAAGACTTTGTTGGTGAAAACCTCTTTGATGTGTCAACAACTGAGCCAATCCATTCCTCATTTCTTGATGAAGACATTATTAAAGACAATATTGGCCCTACCACAACCAAAATTAAGTCAAATCCATAATCAGCAACAATGTATGTGACTGAAAATCCAAATCTTCATTTGGCTATCAACCATTATACATTTTGTTTTGATCCTATTATCCATTAAAGACCTATATTACATTATCCAATCAAACCATTTATCTCATGCCTACTCTTCTTTACCCTTCCTAGCAACACTCTTTTTTCTAGAGACTATGAAGACATATTGTCTAGAGGTTTGGAGGAAGAAGAACAACAAATAATGAAGATCCCACCGGGTATGCTATTATGTAGATTAGAAATCCAAGATAGGTTAGTTAATTGTTAGTGAAATAATCAAAACAAATTAAAGGTACAACTTCTCAAGTCTAATCCCTAGGTTGAGTTATGTGATTAACAAACAAGAAATACAAATTGGAAATATTAAAACAACACTTTTATTTCCCTTGAATATATGTTTGAAAATCAGTCTAAAGAGGTTTAGCTAGACTTGTAGATTTAGAAGTCTTCTTCGATGCTTGATTCCTTGTGTGGTAAGCACCTCTTCTTGTCTACACTTGGTCTTGGCTTTGGCTTGGTATGAGAGAGAGAGAGAGAGAGAGAGAGAGAGAGAGAGAGAGAGTTGATGAATCTTCTTGAAATAATCCAGTAGAGTAAGTTTACATTAAGAAGCTTGATGAAATAAGAGCTGTGAGGGCTCTATTTATTTATTTCTTGAACTATTATAAACTATTCATCTCATCTTAAGATCGAGGGTTGAGGATAATTCCTCAAATCCATGATTACACCTTTGGAGTGTGTAAGAAATTTCATTTAATACCTTTTTGGAATATGTAAGGCACACTGGAAGAAAGGTGTAGTCACTAGTCCTCTTGAATGTGTAAGAGGGGTGTAAGAGATGTAAGAGGGTGTGTAAGTAGCCATGTCATAAGCCACTTTGCCTACACTCCATTCCATTGACTTTCCCCTATGACATCACTTATGTCAGTCAATAATTCAATTTTTATTTTAGGAAAATAATTTATTCCAAATCCATAGAATTTATTATTAGATGAATGATTATGATAATTAAACAAGGTGATTAATTGGTAATTATAAGAAATGTAAATTTTGCAATGTCTCTTTTTCAATCAAGTATGCACTTGATTGGCATGTAAAGACCCCTGCAAATGGGTGATTGAATTCAAGATGCACTAGATAAGATAAATGATGCAAGAAGGTCCATTTCCCTAATTAGAGATGTATCACTACCATTTTAGTTTAAAACAAAAATCGTGTAGGTAAATTAGGCCCAATTGGATATTTTTTGTAAACTTAGATGCACTTGCAAAAATTTGCTCTTAATGCAGTTTAGACACTAAAGTGGTTTAAATGAAGTGTCTACAACTTTGACTAATATATTACACATTCTTCACACAATGCAAAAACTAATCGATATAAACAAATATTCATCCTTCTCTAGACATGTTTGTAAATAATTGTTAGATAAAAATCACATAAAATAAACATTAAAGGAAATTAAATTAAATTCCTAAGAAAGTGTGAAATTGAAGGAAGACTGATGATCATTGTGCACACATGAGATTTGGGTAAATGGAAATATTGCGTTCAACTCTTTGTTAAGAATTGAGAGCATAGAGCATAAAACACAAAACACATAGAGAGATAGCTAAATAAGAATATTTTAACAACACACACTCATAAAAACATATTTTAATCATCAGCAACTACCTCATGTTAACATGTGCTACGTATCATCAACCTCCTTAAACTTGTCCATCTTTCTTCCAACTAATGAGTGTCTCATGTCATGATATTAGGCTATGGAGTGGTTGGTCGCAACCCCTAATTTAATCACAATGTATGCCATAAATTTATCCATTAAGCACAATATAAGTCAAATGTAATCCACCTTCCATACATAAAAGACATCCATTTTCCCCCAAAGATGTCTCCCTTGTCAAAAACAACTACAAGTGGCCTTAGCCAAATCCAAGCTTGATGGGTAATTCAATATTACATAACAACTAAAACTCTAATACTTTTTGAAAGTTATGACTACTTATCCTCCAATTTTTTTATGTTTACTTAAACTAAAGAAGACTAACATAATTTGATTTTCTTAATCATTAAATTATTATAAACATTTTTTTAAAGTATTGTTTGAATTTATTTAATTTTTTTTAATTCAAAATTAATGATGCCTTTGTAATATTCCATTCCTATACTCCTAAGTAGAGAACATCCAAACCCAAGCGTGATGGGTAGTTCAAGATTACATGACAACTAAAACTCTAATATTTTTCGAAATATATGATTACCTACCCTTGCATTCTTTAGGTTCACTTAAACTAAGGGAGACATTAACATAATTTGAGTTTTTTAATCATTAAATTATTATAAACATTTTTAACATAATTTGAGTTTTTTAATCATTAAATCATTATAAACATTTTTTTTAAAGTGTTGTTTGAATTTCTTGCATTTTTTTTTAATTCAAAATTAATGATGCCTTGATAGCATTCCATTCCTATAGTAGAATTATATTATATTACATTTTTTTTTCCTTTAAAATTAATAATTCCTTAGTAGCATACCATACTCCTAAGTAGAGAAAAAATCAAATTTTAGTCTAGGAGTATATTATATTACGTACAATGTATGAAATATGATCAATAATGCAATGGCATTTTTTTTAAGATTTATGTATCTTTTTAAAAATTTAATTTATTTTTTAGATTTATATATCTTTTAATTTTTTTACACTAAATTTATTTATATGCATTTTAATCTAACATATCTAAGAAAACAATATGTTTTGTTGGATGTTTAAATAGAAAAGGTGCTAAGCATAATTATCTGTCTATTAAATTTATTTTACCTTGTTCTTGAGAATAATGCTAGACATCATCTAATATTTTTTTGATATGTTTTATCTAGTTTTAGAAAAAAGACTAAGATAGGGCGTGTCCACATAAAATTAGTTTAATGCCCTTGTAGCATGGAAAACCTTGACTAAATTACTGTTATAACATACATACCCAAGATAGACAAATATAACTGTTGTGTTTTTTAAAGTTGTTGAGAAAATACTAAAACCACGACATGTTTTCTTCTAAAAATTGTATCCCTATAGGAATTTTTTTGGGCCTCATGATATATATTTTAGAGCTTACTATTTGGTGGATTATTTATATTTACAATTCATTCCACTTTGTTTAAATGTTGTGGAGATACTGGGAGATATTTTCATGTAATACACTAGAAGTGTTTAGCTTGTACAAACTTAGATTTATTTGTACACTTAAGTTATTACTCCACTCTTTTTAGCAATGTAATGTTCATAATGGATAACCATCATAGTAGAATAAGTTCAAGTCTTTCACTAACTTGTTCTTAATATGATTCTTGTCAAGCAAGTTATGTTTTACACAAGCATAGGTTTTCAATCATTTTTTTTTGTTAAATATACCAATATGACTCAATTATGAGTGGCTTCTTGACGTAGTTCCAAGTTTTAACAAAATGTATGCCTTAAGAATGATTTCCACACTTAATTACTTTTAAATAAAGTGGTAGTCACTTCAACACTATCTCTACAAGGACATAAGATCTATTAATCTTCATGACTATAATCAAAGTTCCAATGAAATCTAAATATTCTTCTTCGTAGGAAGTACTAAGAATGCATCAAGGCTCTTTTTCGGAAAAGGATGATATTAATCCTAAAAAAATAAAAAATGATTTAGTAAATTTGTAAGTTAATTGATCTGAGACTCTATTATTACAATATGAAAGGGTTAATGTTTCACGTGTAGTATGCAAGTGTTGGTGTTCGTGTTGGCATGGATCAAAACTTACCGAGGATACTATTTTTTATTTATTTAACTTTATATTAAGTTTGACTGAATTTATCTTTGGTGGTGTTAAAGGCCAAATTGCTAATATAAACTCGTAGTTGCCCAAAATATGCAAGTTACATCAAAAGGGATACCATTTTTTTTATTTTGGTAAAGTGTGTTTTGTGAAGCGAAAGAGTGTAATTTGACAATTGTACTTCAGTTGGAACCCATGACCACTTACCTCATAGCACCTTTTCTGAATGAAATGTTAGGGAAAAACAATCTAAATATATAATATTATATAATAATTATAATATTAAAAACTATTAATCACATATACTATATAATTATTTTTACTTACATCATAATTAATTGTGATTAATATATTAATATTCTATAATTAATATACTATATTAATATAATAATTTTTTGGATACTGGTAAAATGAGGGGTTTGAAAGAGGCCCTTCCATTTTACATAAGAGATAAAACATGGAAATAAAAGCCAAAACTATTTACCTCTACCAATAATAAGTAAAGAAAAGGGTACAAACAAGTTGCATACCTTCAACAAAACATATTCAAACCTCACAAATGTATATGTCCCTCCCATGCCATCCCATTTACGGGAGCATAGGGTCATGTTCGTATGATCAAGACCCTTTCTATTTTGAATCTTTATCTTTTTACTTACAATAGTCTAGTCATCCCCATCCTCTAAATCTAGATAAATATGAAGAGCTACTTCAATCGAATTAATGGCATGAAAACTCACCATTGAAGTAAGAGCTCTTATACCTTCATCTAAATCATCCTTTGAGTTCATCAAGGCTCCTTCTTCAAATTTCCTTTCCTCAATATTGTCCTCCAACTTGGCTTTCTCCTCATTTGTTTTAAGTAAAATTTTATCAAAATCTAGTACTTCCGAAGTTGAATGTGGGGCTTCACTCTCATCCTCAATAGTGCCTTTGACTATTAAATGTTCATGGAGGGCATCCTTACACCAAGATTTACCCTTCTTGTGTTTTAAACTATTACAAGTTGTGACCAAATGCCAATTTCAAAGCATCTTTGATATCTAAAATGTAAACTCTCATAATCAAGAGGTTGTGCCCAATGTCGGTCCTTAACTTTCAAATCAATATGAGTTGGAAGATTTGTTGAAATATATGTGTTAACCAAAATTGAAGAAAAAGTTGAATGACCCAAATTATTCGTTTTAAAATATGCTAACAGATATGAACCCAAAGAATTTCCTATAGTTTTGAAGAAACATTCCACACAAAACTAAAGTGGTACATGCAACAACCAAACCCAAATAGGCCTAGTATTGAAAGATTCTATAAGGGGGTTGAATGTCAAGAAGAATAGATTTAGTATGAGAATTTGTTGGTCCCAAGCATAAATGATATCATTGTAGACCATACTCATATCAAAAACCACTACAAAGAATCTTTTAGCACTAGAACATATTTCCATATTACCTTTCATCAAGGTCCTCCATTGATTTGAGATCCATTTGTGTAGATCTTGAAGACTAGGCCACAATCCATTTAAGTGGAAAATTAATCCTCTAGATGTAAACCACTTCTCCATGTCTAACACCTCCTCAAGTTCTTAACCTGCAAAGGAAACCGATGGGTTTGTTTTTGTTAGGTTAAGTGGCTTTGTCAATTGAAAACTATCTTGCTTTGGCCACGATATGATTTTAGCAAATGTTGATCATCGACCTTCTACATCATGTCGCCTAGGGGCAGATCCATACCCTTCGGATCTAACTCGCCTTTCAATTTCCCACATGTTGTTATGTCACCACCATAACCATTTATCTACAAAATCTCTACATTCTCCACCATCAAGAGCAAACTGCGATCGATGTTTGTGTGTAGCTTCTCAACATCGTGATTCTCGTACAAAAGCCCCATCTTTTCCTCAATAGTGCTACGACTAGACCCCTACTTCTCATGTCACTGCGGCCGTCCAAATGCTTTTTGAGTTCGAAACCCTAAAACCAATGGGAGTCATCCTTTTGGCTTTACATATTGAGAAGCTCAAGACAATTATTATTCCATCACCCATGATGCCCCTATATACAATACAGGATCGAAGCTACCAATCCCTAACAAGGGATCTTCTTCGCATAATCCTTTTGCCCGCTTAATGACGACTTCATACAAAATCCGTGTCATCCACGAGGCCAACACTCGAGACTACTTCTTACCGCTTGGTAAAATAAACCTATTATTATGGAAAAGCATTAAAATATATATATATGAGTTGGATTAGAGTTTTACACTTGCCATTGAGGAGCTCTATCCAGTAGTCCGGCCAAACGGTGAGGAATCCCCTCCTTACCCTGGATCTTGGCCGTCACATTATCAATAGTACCAGAGCTCTCCACCCCCAGGGGTAATAGTTTTCCCAGCCAATGTCTTCACAAATATCCGCATAGGACCCCTGAGACGCAGCACAAGGTGCAGGGTCGACTTTTCCTGAATATTATAATTCGCCAAGGTGCGCCCATTCTCAAGCAATTTTGCCTGGCAAATTCAATCTCTGCTGGTCTGGGGAAAACCCTCCTTATCCTGGATCTTGGCCTTAAAATTATCAATGGTGTCGGAGCTTTCAACTTCCAGAGTAATGGTTCCCAGCCCTGCAGTTCAAAAACCTCAACAACTTCACTTCTGACCTTGCCGCAAAAGCCTCAGATTCCTCGCCTTGTGCTGCTAAAAACCCCGATCGATGATCTAAAACACGAAAACAGCAGTTGCCCCAAAGGTGCAATGCTTCCACAGGTTTGCTGTTTTCGGCGGCGGCACAGTGCTTAATTTTTTATGATGGCCTTAAATGACATAACTGCTCATACCCGCCACCTGTCCCTGCCAAAGGTCTTGAAAGTTGAGATCTATTAAGAGTTTTCTGGATACCCAGCTCCAGCTGTCAATAGTATGGAACAAATCATGTTTAGTTTAATACAAACAACCAAAATTGAGGAGATTAAAACAGATCGATCTTCATCGTATAACGCCTCCGGCATGATAATAAGCGAAATAGACCATGCATGTCACATCAAAACGGGTTGGCAGCGGGCTCTTTGAATGGGATTTGAAGCCCTACTCCTCCCCGGCCCGCAAAAATACTGTCTTTTTATAGGTATGATTATGGTATCTGTTTTCTGATTAAAAAACATTGAATATCGGTTCTATGTAACAGAATTGTACACTGACTATATTAAAAAGAATGAAGCACATTCCTGTATAAAGAGGAAGTTTTGTTACTGTATCATGATTTGCCAAAATCAAGTCACGTCTAGCTTGACAGGTACACTCTTTGGTGGTAAAATACCATAAAAAATGCAAAATCACATACTCGAGACCGCCGTCAAATCTCTGTTCACCTTTTACGGAGGTGTAAATTTATATTAAAGCACTCCCTATTATTTATTTCATATAAAAATTGTTTTAAAAAAGGCGATACTCATTAGTCGTGTCTTTTGTTGGTTCGTGGCATTTTTTCCGAAGTTTTTTTTAATGGGGGGTTATTTATGGAACGAGGAATGATAATCAGTAACTTTTTGTTCGGTTTCGATATTATTGCTGGGCGGCTTCTTTAGCATTATTAGTACCTGTCGTCAGACATGGTACTATTGTTATGGCCGTAGGCCTTTACTTTAGTCAATCGAATGATGCTTGCCAATCAAAATAGCGTGTGAATTCGAAATTGAAAATCTTCTAATGTCAGAGAGAAGCTATGAGTATTTTATTATTTTCCTGTTATTATTATACAGGTATTAAATTCTACATGCTCCATTCAATCAAAAACATAAATATTTAAATAAAGTTATAGTTAAAAGAATTATATTAATGTTTGATAAAATGAAAATAGTGTCGTGTTAAAATATTTTGCTGGACAAACACAATTTTTGGTTATATACGGCACTCAAATTTTGGCTATATACGGTGCTCACTGGGAAATTGCAGCGCCCAACAGTTAAACTAAATAAATAAATCTATCCCAGAGCAATGGGGATTTCATTAAATAAATTTATTCTGCAGGGTTTTAAAGCTAAAAGTGGACATTTTACAAAAGAAAGCGTTTGCCCTAGATTCTGACCGTAGCTCCAAAACCTTAAATCAGTGAGGTTTTTATTAGAAGAGAAAAAATCCAGAAAAAAAGAAAATTTCCAGTCAACTATAGATTGCAAGTCTGCGCCGTTTTTCCAGGAAAGACCGACACCAGTCTGGATCCGCTTAACTCCAAAAGAATAAAAAATAAAATTTATGATGACGAATTAATAACATACATTAATTTCAGCCTTCGTTTCTAAGGAAGACAAAGGTGTGACGCTTACCTTAGAGATATGGCGGAACGATTGGAAGACTGTAAATTGGCAATGGTATAGTTTCTGTAATAATTGCAAAGCCAGTCTTGTTTGCCATCAATTAACAGCAATTGAAAAAATGAGTCTTGGCTGATCTCCGCCAAATACCAGTGAATTGAACATTACGAACTCCAGAACAACCATAACCATGTCCAGCTTTTGGATCTACAATTACACCAAATTATTGTAAAGCCGTCCAGTTAACACGCCGCTGCTTTGAAGAGCACAGCTGGCGTTTGCTGGCAGGTTGTGGCATGCATTAAGTGTATAAAATTTACAATCTTTAAATTACATTTTAGGTAAACTATCTTATAATCTTTACAATCTCACATTTATATTATAAATATTTTTTTTAATAAATTTTAAAATTTTATTTAATTGTTTTGATTTTAATTTAATTTATTTTTTTAATTTAAAATTATATAATTAATAATTTAATTTGAGTACATTAAATATAAAAAATTAATTTTATAATATTAAAATTTTAATTCTATTCCAAAATTTTAAGGTTAATGCATTTACATATATCAATTCTTATTAATATTCTCAGTTTATAAATTTTTAATTCCCATTTAATATTCAATGGAATTTTTTATTTTAAATTTAATGTGATTATCAATTGAGTAGGGAAATGTGATTCATGCTTGTAATATATATTATAGGCCATGAATAATGATATAAAATATATACAGTAATATTATAATTATTACTAATATTTATATTACAATAATAATAGAATATAATATTAAATTAATATTATGTTATTATTGTATAGTATATGATATCTAACAATAATATAAAAATATTATTATTATTATCATGTATTATTTATATATGTTTCAAAATGAATCTCAAAATAGTATTCCTTAAAAAAAAATCATAGTGTTGGTAGTTAAGGGTTAGACTAAGGTATGATTTTCAATTTATCTTTCTCGCTTCACAAAATTTCGTTACGAAAACCAAAAATTGCACTCTTTTTAAAATGATTTATACTTTTCGATATAAGAGTTCCAACACCCACAACAAAAACTATAACTACCAAGGTGATGCCTAATTTTGGATACACTACATTGCTATAGCAATTAGAAAGAGTATGCAATGTCTAATGAGAATTCAAATGCAAGACAAACATACACTCTGAAAATTCCAACTCTTCTTATGGTCCTATTGCGAATTTTACTTTTACTCCATTCACTAAATAAAGAAAAATGCACACTAATGTAGGAATACAATGGATTCTATTATTGTTATTGAAAATGAGAATCTAACAATCTTATAAATATTTGTATCCATATTTATTTATATATTAAATTTTGCATCAATCAATTAAAATTAATCAAAGTCACATTTTATTGAAGGATTTTTTAAAAAAAAGATCTATTTGGTTTTATATTCTTCTAATTATATTTTATATAATTAAACACAACCAAAACATTCACCTAATTAATCTTACCCTCGTTTAAATGTGATGGCTGGATGACTTTATTTTCATTTTGCAAATGCAAAAAATAATCAATTCTTTTTAGTAGATTGTGTGAATTTCAAACTAAAATTTGAACAAACCGTCAAAAAAATCTAAAACATTATAATTAATATACAGATAATCTTTAAAATGCTTTTTTTCCACTACCAATTATGATAACATTTTCAACAAAATGTTTAATATTAATCTTTCAAAATGTTAAAATCTTGTAAAATATTAAAAACCATACACAACGCTTTATATTGACAAAAAATACTTTATTTTTATTTTTTAAAAACATGAAACATCTTCATTTCAATGCCATGCAAAAATGACATGTACTATAGCTACATAATAGCTCTTGTTATGGTAGGTGTTCTTTCTAGATATCCCTTGTATTTTTTTTTGAGGGGCTCAATATTATATTTGAGTGGGGGAATTTCGAGTATTGTGTTTCCCAGGGATTGGATCATTTATAGTGTCCTAACATTGATTTGTAAAAGTTTTTTCTTGGCAATTCATAGTTCCATTTAAAAATGTTTTTACCTTTATAAAAAAAAGATACTCAACAATATATTCTTTACTAATTTTTATATGTTGTAGTGGAATTTTTGGTCATGATATTTATCAATTTTAATTTTTACATCTAATTTTCTCATTAAATATTGTTATAATTGTTATTTAACATACAAATCTATGATTAAGAGCTGGGCAAACTTCTCATTAATATTAATAGAGTTTATTTGGAAAAGGTTTGATAACAATATTAACTAGTAGTTGTCCTGAGGGTGTAAGTTACACCGAAAGGGATGTGTTTTTATCTTTTAATTAAGTACTTATGAGTGTGAAGCGGGCAATGCATATTACTATTCATGAAACAAATTTTGTGAATTACATTTTATGTGTTTATTGAGAAAAACTACATTTATTATGAAATATCATGGAAGAGGTATTACACTTAATCTTGTTTCCTTCACTCCTCTAAGATTTACATATTTAGTATCATTCATTCTTGCATAAGTGTAAAATATAAATGAAGGGTTGATATGTAGGTTATATCGTAGGCATACTCCATATATGAAAGTGAAGGTCAACCCTTGACAATCAATGTTATTACTATCAATTGTTACTTTATTGAGTGTCGTTCTTTGTGTTTTATATATGGTTAGAACCCGTTCTATTTTAATACGCATT
Source organism: Torreya grandis (assembly GCA_037957365.1). Lineage (NCBI taxonomy): Eukaryota > Viridiplantae > Streptophyta > Pinopsida > Cupressales > Taxaceae > Torreya > Torreya grandis. The sequence continues at coordinate 309,010 of JARHVA010009032.1, forward strand.
TGGTGGCGATTACCCTATGTAATACAAGGAATTAGAAGATGCATGGAATTTCAAATATCTCATGGAGGACCAAAGTATTTATTAGAGGCAATAATGGCATGCATGGGTAAGGAAGGTGGGTTTGAATCTAGGTTGTAGACAATGTGAACAATTTTTCCAATGACTCCATTAACTAACCTTACTTTCACCCATAGATTTAATGTCAACAAAATCTTTTATCCTTTACATAAAATCACAGTTTGCTCAAGTCAAGTGTCATTGTGGTTCGTTGTCACATTTTGTCTACTCTATTCTAATTTACATATTGCAATTGGAATGTTTATTGATTTTAACATTTACTTGTTTTGCATTGTTGCCAATTTGTTAGTTTCATACAAATGTGTCAACATTTTTAAATATTATTTTTATTCTAGATGAATGAAGAATGATGTTCTTGACATGTGAGTATATTCCAATATTCTTTTGTTGAGTCTGCATTTCTAGTGTTGGTTAATAAATTTTTGAATAGTAGTATAATGTGGATCTTGTAAAGGTGTTGAATCATGAATTACCTAAGGAGTTTTCTAGTACATAAGTAAAATAAAGATTTATTTTCTTCAACTTGTCCAACTTACTCATTGGATCCAGGAATTTGTCTACTATTTAAAATGTCCATGCTATGGATTGCATTATTAGATGTGACATGTCACTAAACTTTGAATGCATATCTTCCTACGGTTCATCAATTTTGTCACTTGAAATACCTTGTCATTTCCCCTCACCATTACCGCTCATCTCATCTTGAAATCTTCCACTATTTGCATGTTTTGTATGGCCTTTCACTCACTTAGATGGGTATGAGTATGGTGATTCTATATGTTCTTAAACATGATGTAATCTCCTAAGTTACACATGAGACGTAGAGCCCTGCCACAATAAAATTGACTCTCGTGATGTTCTCGTCCACCCTTGACAATAGAAAATGATCAATCAAAGGTGTCACCACCTTGATTTGGTATATATCAGATGTAGCAGTTGTGAACATAGGATTGCAATAGGAGGAGATTAGTATTGTGTTAGTATATGAAATCAAAATCAAAATAACACACTAATAGCTAACACCTTAATCCTATCTCAATGGAGGAGCTTAGTAAACAAGAATAGAATGGAAAACACAACTAAAATTTAAAAGAAACATTCTTTCACATTTATTAGATGCTCCAAATAGTTTATTGAATAGGTTTTCTCAGTTTGTGTTTAGGGAGTCTACATCAATGAAGTGTGGCTACCTCCATCTCTCCTTGGCACCTTGTTTGGCTTTGGCTTGGCTTGGATTGGATTAATAATTTGACATTATAACACTCATTGCAATGGATTTTTGAATGCATTTTGAAATTATAATTTTGACATAAAAGAGCTTAAAAATCGATAGGCAAGGCCTCCTATTTATAGATTTTTGAAATGGTTTAGGATCAACCATAATCATCCATCTCAAAATTAAGATGTGTGGCCATGAATTAATCCAAATTATGTAATTAAATTCATAAATATCCCCCATAAATATTTGGAAAGAAGGGGCATGCGAGGGTCTTAATGAAACATGGGGTGGCTTGATGAGATATTTTATGCATTTATGGCCTAGGGATGTCTTTGCAAGAAATGATGTCATTTGGTGATGTAGATATTTAATATCAATTTCTAAAAATAAATATTCAAAAGGTTCCATGAAAAATAAAATAAAACTCTTGATTTGGTTTAATTAGCCTAAACATGATTAGTCAACTTTGATGCAAAACCTTGGCAATTTGTGCACAAATTAATCAAATTAGTCAAAATTTTGTATTATTGGCTCAAAATTTAACTGGATTGGAATTAGAAGTTAATGTTAGATGTGTTGGAACCATATTCCTATTTAGGATGTTGCCAACACAAAATAACAAAGACACATGTCTTATACAAGAAATTTGATAGAAAAGAGCAATCCAGAGCACCTAATTGTGAAAATGTCATTTTGATTCGAAATGATATGATCAACGTTAGCTAATTCATAAATTGCATTGCCCCATTTAATGATACCCTAGCAAAAATTGGCATTTGAATATAAAAATTTCAACTCTTTTAATGCATTTTAGTGTTTTTAAGCCAAATCGTGCACTTTGGTAGAAATTGGTCAAAAGCTTGGTTGAAGGTTATTGATGGCTAGTTTTAGGTGTCTACAGTTTGCCTCTATTTGAGAAGGTGCTGCAAGCTATAAGCATAGTAACATCTTCTCAAAGAATGAAAAGGTATTGTATGCCTATAACTACAATGATGTTGAACTGTGTGATACCCCTTCGAGGGAATGGTTGGCACAATTAGGTTGGTAAACGGTCCCTCAAAAAGAAGGAAGTGAAATGAGGGGATGAAAAAAAGGAAGATGATGGGGTGAAAACACAATGAGTTTGAAAAAGTAGTCAAAAGCATTGAGAATACAAGTGGGATGGTGTATAATGGTTTGTCTAAAGGTAGTTATAAGCATTGTACCTTGATAGTGGCAATGTGGTATGATAACACAATGATTTGCCGAAAGGTAGTTATAATCATTAAGAAGATGGATCTATCCTAGTTAGGATAGACAAATAAGATAAAAACATGCTCCTATTTGGGCATATAAAAAATAAATTTTGTGAGAAATAATAATTTTTTCAAAGGTGGTTATAATCATTGAGAAATGTAGGTGGGACAATGTGAAATGATTTGCCCATAGGTAGTTATAATCATTGCACCCTAATGATGGCAAATATGACTAATTTGACCAATGATGATGATGATAGTCTAATACAAAAGATAAAGATGAATTGGGATAACCTACTAGTAGGGAGAAGCTCATTTGAACTAAATAGAAGTTAAAATTCTTTCATTATTTAATTATATGTGTAGGATATGATTGGAATTGAATTGGGATGTCAGTGTCGAAGAGATGTCGATGCTGCCATTGTTGAATAGAATTATAGAAGTTAAGGTTTGTTGTAGCATGTATCGATAGGAATCATGGTATAACATCATTAGGACTTGGACAAAATATGCATAAGAACTGACTCCCATAATGCAATACTTAATAGAAAACAATGCACCAATGATAGAAACCATGATGCCAATATAGATGTATGATTTTGGATGGATTCAAGTGTAAGTGCTGGCAAGAATCACCTAATGAATGCACATAGAATGAATGAAGGAAATAGTGCTAAAAGAAAATAAATAAGGACATAAACAAATAAAGAAGCATAAATAAACAAATAAATAAATCAATATAAACCATATGAACATTGCCCCTAGAAAATAGGTGATAACTTAATAAACTAAAAAAATGGGGTAATAGAAGAAAAGGAAGGGAGTGGATGAGTTGTCTCCATATGCACTAGGCAAGTGGACGCTGCCTACATAGTTCTATGGATGTAATATCCAACAAAAACTTTAGGCCAAATGTAGTTCTCCTAGTAAATAGGAATAAAAAGATAACTGATGAAAACAACATAATAAATGTAATAGAAGAATAAGATTGGTCTTAAAAAATGGTAAGTGCATGGGATAAAAGGTCAAAAAGATGAGAAAACTAAGGAACAAGTGATTTTCTTGTGACTTAGTAAGGGTTACCATAATCCTTACGGTAAATAAGTGGTTAATGTTTTTGAGTTTTTCTAAATGGTTTGACAAATGTTTTCAAATTTTGGAGTATCTCAACTCAATCAAGAATGATAAGATACTAAAAATGGTTCAAGCTCACAAAATGGTGAGAGCATGGCTTAGGTTGCTCATAAAATGGTAAGAGCATAGCTTAGGTTGCTCACAAAATGATGAGAGTGTGGCTGGAAAGGGTGACTAAGCTGACCTCAACAAGTATCAAGCACTGCCTACATCATCCTAGAGTAGGACCTCAAGTCATTGTAGTTCCACCTTACAGTTGAGGAATCTGACTAGTGTAGTAGTCAATTTAAACAAAATAGGCATAATTAGGCTGAAGGCATAATACGGCATAAAGAATGACTAGTTGGTATGATCTAGGCATAATAAACAAGTGTTTCCCCTAGTTTATCCATAGGTAGGTATAACTAGGATACAACAACATAAATCAATGGTACTAATTTTCCCAAAGGTAGTTATAATTATTAGAAAGACTAGTGATAAGAAAGGAACAACAAACAAAGGATGAAACTGTTGAAATTTATGTCATATTGCTCCAAAATATTATCTCTGTCTGAAATGCTTGAAATAACTACTAAAATTAATTGGATTCATTGGTGCTGAAAACGTGCAACTAATGATGAAACCAAGGTCAAACAGGCTAGGTAGATAGGATTCAAAACATGCTTGTTAGATAGAATGGAATGGTAAAATGAATAAGTAATAAGCTAAGAGGAATGATAAGAATGATATTCATACAAAGAAGAATAGTGATAAAATGGCACAATTGAAATGGTCCTTATAGATAATACACCATAATGCTCAAGCATAGTACCTCTTGAGGTGAATAATATTCATATGCTCATAAAGTTCATATTCATTTGGTGTGGTGAGCATGTATGCTCCTGATCTATAATCTACATTAATGATGAAATGCCCTATCTAGTTTGGTTTGAATTTACCTTTATGCTTCTTATCGATCTTGGTATTATTTTGGTTTTCTTTAAGAACAAGATCACCAAGTTCAAATGTTATATACTTGACACATTGATTGTAGTGGCCTTTGAGTCAACTTTGATATGCCTAAAGATTATTGAATGTAGTTTTGCATTTTTCATCAAGTAGGTCTAGCTCTTGTAGGCGAGCTACTTGATCATCATGATCATCTAGGACATGCTTGAAAGATATGCGTAGTGAAGGTAACTCAACCTCAATAGGAAGTATGGATTTTATACTGTAAACAAGTGAATATAGAGTGGCTCCTATGGGTGTATAATAATTGGTATGGTATGCCCAAAGGGTGTAGAATATATAAAGGTGCCAATCACAACTAACATCATTGACAATATTTTTTAGAATGTTAACAATTATTTTGTTGGATGCCTCAACCTGAACATTACCTTGAGGGTAATATGTTGTAGAGAAATGTTGTGTAATATTGTATTCAATACATAGCTATTTAACATCTTTATTTTTTAAGGATCCTCTATTATTAGATATAATATAAGAAGGGATACTGTAGCAGTAGATGAGATGGTTGAAAATGAACTTGGAAATCTACTTTTCGGTCACATAAGTGAGGGGTATAGCTTTGACCCACTTAGTGAAATATTTAGTGGTGGTAAGGATATGTTTATGGCTGTCTAAAGATGTAGGATTGATTTTCTCAATGAGGTCAAGGCCCCACATAGAAAATGGCCATGGTGTCAACATTGGTTTTAGAGTCTTTGCTAGGGCATGAATCAAATTAGCATGCCATTGACATTTGTTACACTTATTTACATATGAAACTGCATCTACATCCATCATGGGCCAATAATAACTAGTAAGAAAGAGATTTTTGGATAAGATTTCCCCACTAAAGTGGGCTCCACATACTCTTTGGTGAACTTCTCATAATGCTAGTGTAGATTATGTTGAAGTTAAACAATGAAGCAGAGTTCCATCAAAAATACGATGGTAGAGGGTTGATCCAAGTAGAGTATAACGAGAGGAGTGATGGATAAAGGCTTTGGTTTGTTTTTGAGAGAGGCCAGGTGGTAAAATTTGGTCATGAAGTTAGTTGTAAAGTTTTGAGTACCAAATAGAACTAAGACCAACAATATCACAAATCATCATGATAGTGGAAGGCTCATGAGCTGATGCGAACAAGTTCTTGATGAGGAATTGATACCCTCTAGCTTTTTCTATTTTTCAAATTAAATATCTAATACTTTTCATAATATTTGCATTTCTATTACTTGTCCTTGGTATATGCTCAAACTGGATGTTGGCAATATGTTGTTTGAGAGTGTCGACCATGTCCTTATATGAAACCAACTTGTCATCTTTGGTTTGTAACCTGATTGATGATTAACCGAGAATCACCATAAACCTTGGGATGAGATACATTTCATTGTACCATTTGAAGAATCCCTAAAATAAGTGCTTCATATTCGACCATGTTGTTGGTACAAGGAAAATTGATCTTGAATGATTTAGGTATTAGATCCCTCTATGGTGTAATAAATAAAAGGCCTACCCCTAATCCATGTGTCATGAATGATCCATCAAAATATACCTTCTAGTGCTACTCTTCAAGAGGTATGTCAATGATGGTCATTATGGATTCATCAAGAAATTAGAATGTGAGTGTATCTATGTCTATAAGGGATGCTTCAACAATTTGATTTGTAATAACTTACCCATTAATGGCTTTTTGATTGCCATATTTGATGTCAAACTCACTAAGAAGCATGATCCATTTGGCTATTTTGCCTTGTAAAGTTGTTTTAGATAGTAGATACTTGAGCAGATCTACTTTTGAAATGACCATGCTCTTATTGTTCAACATGTAGTCTTATAATTTTTGAGTTGTAAATACCATGGCTAAATAAGCTTTTTCAATAGGCATATAGTTGTGTTCATACATGACCAATGTACGGCTTAAGTAGTATATTACATGCTCTTTGTCATTGTCATCATGTTGAGCTAGAAGTGCCCCCAAGGAATTATCTATAGCTAGTAAGTACAACAAAAATGGTTTTCTTGGCATAGGGGGTAACAAAATAGGTGGATTTGGTAAGTAATTTTTTACTTTTAAAAATTTGTTTGGCAGTGATTATCCCAGCGGAATGCAACTCCCTTCTTTAGAAGATGTGTAAGTGGATGACACTTGTCTACTAACTAAGATATGAAGCATCAAATTGACTGGATCTTGCCCTGCAAACTATAGAGCTGCTTCAAATTGGTTGGTGGTGGCATCTCTATTATATCTTGGACTTTAGCTGGATCGACTTCAATGCCCTTGTGAGACATGATGAAGTCAATTAATTTTTCTAATGTTATTCCAAACACACATTTCTTTGGATTTAGTCAGACTTTTTACTCATGTAGTCTTTCAAATATTTTATGTAGCACTGCTAGATGGTTAGCCCTAGTTTTTGATTTGCCTAGTATGTCATTAATGTAATGGTCTTTAACAATATCATGCATCATATCATGTAATATGATGTTCATGGCTCTTTAATAGGTGGATCCAACATTGTTAAGACCAAATGGCATTACATGATAATAGAATTTTCTCCATGGAGTGGTGAATGTTGTTTTCTATTGATCTTCTGCTGTGATTCTAATTTGGTTGTATCCTAAAAATCTATCCATGAGTGAAAACATCTCATAACCTGTTATGGAGATGATGATCATGTCAATATTAGGCAATAGAAAGTCATCTTTAGGGTAAGCTTTGTTTATGTCTCAAAAATCAGTACATCTTTTTATTCCTTTAGGCTTTTTACTAACATGTACAACATTAGATATCCATTCTGAGTAGTCAATGGATTGAATACATCCTATTTCTAAGATTTTTTCCAACTCTTTTTTGACAAATACAATAATGCAAGGATGCATCTTGCCTAGATTTTGCTCAATTACTTTGACATCATAATTTTCCATAAGGTAATGTAAAACCAAGGTGGGGTCCAAACCTGGCATGTTAGAATAAGCCCATGCAAAGATATCTACAAATTCTCTTAATATAGTTGTAAAGACTTCACATTCCTCCTCAGTGAGGGACACACTTAATTTTATCCATTTCAGGTTCGATGGAGTCCTAATGTTTATCTCTATTATATCTTCGACTATAAGGGTCGATCCATCTCTAGGATAGTAGGCAAAGACTTGAATTTTTGGACAATATCAGGGTCCTCTATTAGGACTTGCTCTTCCACTTCTCCTAGGCATGATGAATCTCAGTCCCCTAAAGGGAGATCTGGCCATGTGACAAAAATAGTCATAAATTCTTGAAGAATTTGATCAAACACTTATTTTTGCTAAAAATTAAACTTAGATCTATAAGAAAGTTCATCTATGGTGGTCTCCTAGTCTAAATTTGAAGAAGAATGAACACCCCCATCTAATGGCACCTAAAACAAGTTTTCACCACTAGACTGCCCTTTATCTTTATTTTTTCTTGGTCATAAAGCACCTCAAAGAGGTTTTCACTTTGGGACCTCAATGTTTTATTTATTTGTTTTTGGCTAAGTGTGTTCAGCCACTCTCCAAAATAGGCTTCAGGATCCAATGTGATTGAGAATCCTGATTTATGATCTCCCAATAGAACATTGTCTCTAAGGCTTGGAAAATCACATAATGCCTCATCATTCTGAAACTCATCAATTAGTAAATTAGAATCTTGTTGGTCCCAATCTATCAGCTGGGGATAATATAATGGCAATGGATTATGATGAATGACTGGGATAAGGGTACAAATGGCATTATTATCAAATAGGTTAGTCTTGGTTAGGTCATCAAAGATAAGGCTATGATTGGACTCTACTTCATTATCAACATCATCATCACTAGTCATCGGTGATGGAATGTGAATAATATATGTGGGGTCACCCCCATGCGGTTTAAATCCAATTCCATAAGGTCTTTTGTATTTGGTCATAGAAATTGGCTCAATGGTTCCTTATTGATTCGGTTCGAAGCCTCTTCCTTCATAGTCTTTATTCTCCATGATCCTATTGAGAATAAGATACTTTACACTCTTATAAAAATCATTTTGGTTGTCATTATATAACCATGATTCATATCCCTTGAGAGGGTTTGGTTCTAGGCTAGATGTTGGTACAAATAGGATAGGTCCTTTATTTTTGCTCTTTTGTTGCCAATGCATGTGTGGGGTAACTTTAGGTCTTTCAAAGGTCTTTGGATTTTGAAGAAGATTGGTAATATGAAAGGTATCATGCATTAAATATTCTCCTGGGCCATTAGCTAAAATGGTATAATGATTGAAAGCTTCAAGAGGTGGCATGTGGGAAAGGGAATCCAAGGTATTAGGATCTATGCAATTTTCATCTAGAGAATCAATAAGTATGGCCTTTCCTTTATCCTGCTTGGAACTTGGATTCATGTCATATTGGTAATTGTATCTTTTAAACTCATCATCGAGATGTTTGTAGTGTTCATATAAGTGAAAATCTCTTAGAATATTTACTTTCATCCCTAACTAGGAGAACTTGATACATTGGTGAAGCGTTGACAGGACTACATAATCTCATGTAACCAAGGCCTACCTAGAAGCATATTATATGACAACTCAAGATCAAATGCATGACAAATTGTATCATGGTTTAAAGGCCCAATGATAACTGGCAGGCTAATGGTGCCTTGTGACTATTTCTCCTAATTATTGTAGGCTTTGATAGTTATCATTTCTGGTTGGAGATCTGCCATTGTGTACCCAAGAAGCTTGATGAGATTTAGAGACACTATGTTGAAGCCTCATCCATTATCTATATGGACACCTTTCACTTTATGTCACTTTATATAAACTTCTATGTATAATGGATTATTATGGAATGGGCTAAGGGAAGACATATCACTTTGGTTTAATGTGACTTGTTGGGTAGGAGCTAGGTGTCCAACCAAAGCTTGAAATTTATCAGGGGATATATCACTAGCAATAGTGGATTGGGTTAAGAACTCATTAAACTTTTTCTCATGGATTATCGACATTCACAAATAATCTAAAATGGAGATCTGAGATGGTGCCTTCTGTAATTATTCCACAATATCAAACTTCTTATCTCAAATAATGTTAAATGATTTGTTCCAAGGCTGAATGACTAGGTGGATAATGGGTGAGGTGGTAGATGGTTTTGGGCCTAGAATGGTAATCTTTAACCTCTAAGCTATGATTTCACAATCAAGATTAAGTATAGGACCATGGTTACTAATAAATGATGGTAATGGTGTGGGACTAGATAGGATAAGTCTCAGTTATCGATGCACTTGTATGTGGTCACGAGGCAAGGACAAGTTATCAGTATAAGGTTCAAAATTAGAAATCTTGGTCTATTAGTTTGCCTATGTGTAGTCTCAAATCAAATAAGGGTTATCCATGTAATTTGGCTGAGTGGCATTATTTAGCAATGGTCTAGATTGATTAGTACTCGGTCTAGGATTTTATGGAGATGGTATTAACACTAACCCTTGCAATATGACCTACAACCCTATTTTAGTCATGTGCAATTGCATGGTAGGTTTGATGGTTTTTATCATTTTGGCCTTGGTTTTTTCTATTATTCTAACATTTTTAGTTATACTATTGATTCTATTCAATTTGCTAGTTCAACCTTTGATTTTGATACTGTTGATTTTGTTGTTGCACTAGTTATTATTATTGTTGTTGCTAGTTGTTGTGTTAGGGAAAGGGGTTTTGATAAATCCAAAGAGTCTAATTAGAGTTAAAATAACCACCATCTAATTTGATCTCCCCATTATCTGACATATTCTCAATCAAATTCTTGATTTGCACACATCTTTGTAAATTGTGCCTACTGACCTGATGATATTCATAGAATTCATTTTCATAGTACCAATCAGGATAAGGAATGCCTTGGGGATAAAGCTTTGGTATAGGCCAACTAATCAAATTAGTAGCAAAAATTTATGAAACATAGATTCAATAGGCTCTCTAAGATCAGTAAAAACATGGTAAATAGGTATTGTTCTCCTTGGAGGAGGGTTTTGCAATGGTAAAGGTTGTGGCATTTGTTGTACAGGTCTTGGTTGTTGTGATTGTGGAATTGCTTGAAGAGGTTGTTGGTTGGGAGTATGCTGAAAAGGTGATGCAGGTTGAACAGATGATGTTTGCACCATTTGGACATGATGTGACTCAGTCACTCTATTTCCCACAATGTTCCTATTATAGTTGAATTGTTTTAGTCTCTCTTGGTTATTGGCTTGTGCTGGTTGTGATGCTTATGCTTAGATTGGATGTTGGTTTTGGATAATTCCCTAATTGGTCCCTTGGATTTGATTAGTTGAATTGAAATTGATGACTCCTTTATTAATGATCACTTTCTTGATCAACAAACCTTTATCAATGATCTATTTAAAGGTATGTGCACACTGTAATTCCATATGATAGGCTATCTCACTATGCAAGTTTTTAGTGAATAAAATGGTTAATTGTTTATCTAGTAAACTGTGATTGAATTAGCTTGAAAGTGCTCTCCATCACTATAGATAACTTGCAAAAATATCACTGACTTTTTATTTAGCTTGCATCAAATCAACCAATGAAATCTCATGCTCGAGATTATATGAAAAGTGGTGCACGAATTTTTCTAAAAGGTCATCAAAATCTATTATGGAATTCTTGGGAAACTTTAAAAACCACTTCAAGGCTTGTCTTGCTAAGCTCCTTGGAAACAACAAAAAAAGGTATATATCTCTATATGCCACTAGCTGACATGTGATAAAGAACTCGGTTAAATGGGATTTGGGTCACCTTCCCCCTTTTAATTATCAATTTTTTGTGGCTCATATCTCAGAGGAAATAGAATCTATAAATACGCCATCTTGAAAGGATAAGAACACATATCATCCAACTTAAATTTTTCAATCTATTTTCTCACTTGGAAGGTGGTGATTGCATCTTTCATTTTTTGTAACTCTTGCTCTAGGAAACTTGTGGGAATATTGGCCTGGGTAGATGGTTGGGTGGTCACAATTGAAGCACTTTGACCAATGTATGATAGGGGTATTTGGTATACATTGGATTGGTTGGGGAATGAACCAGGAATATGGATACGTGGATTAGGATGTACTTGTTGAAATTATATATTTGGTTGTGATATTCTAGTTTAGATTAGAGATGAAGGTTTGACTTGGAGGATTTTGAGGTTGAGATGGAGGGATATAGTGATACTATGCCTGTTGTGGTTAAATAGGGACCTGTTACTAACTACTTAAACTTTGATGTAGAGTGGGAACTTGTGATCCTAGACCCTATCTTTGAACTTGTGGTATGCTCTACACAAAAGGTAATTATTGCTTAATGGTTATTTGAGAGACATTGGAACCCCCTTATTTCATGAATCTCGATTGGGAAGTGGATGCATGTTGGAGATGTGACACCTATTGCTGACCAACATGAATACAATTTTGATTAAACATCATTTGGTTTTGAATTGGCATGTTGGTATGCGAAGAAGAAGGTATGTTTCCTACTACCTAATGAGGTGGAACATTAGTTGCCCCCTTGTTGAGGTGGAAATATGTTCAGCCTTTATTGTGTTGATATATTCATTTGTGCCTATTGTTGTGGAATGCTACTCATCACCTATTGAGGAGGAATATGATTTGTCACATTATATTATTGAGGTATGGTATTGGTTATTGGTTGACTACCTAATCATTTTGGTTGTGTGCTTGACAAAGCAATTGGTCAAGGTTGGGGTGCAAAAGCTCCCATTCCTAGGTTTATAGAGCCACTCATGGTATTAACTAAAGTCATATGTTATTGAGTAGTTGTTTTTATATTAGTACCACTTTTATTTAGATTGGATGTTGCTTGCTCATTGTCCACTATGTTTTGATCATTATCATGTGTAGAAGCAGAAGACACTTCTTCGATAATTGGCATATGTAACAAGTTGTCTACCAAAGTGTTTTACGTGAATGGTTTTAAACTTTAATTGTCTTGACTAGTTAACTCTATCAAAACTCCTATTGAAGGAACGAGGTCATTAAGAGGTTTACTCACCATGGTCATCTGATTGAAATTATGTGCTAGATTCAGGTAGGTTTGATATGTTGTCTGCATTTGGTTAAAGCAGTCTTCCATGAGGTTCTTTCCTTTGTTAGGCAAATTAAGATCCTGATACATCATTTTGACTAGAGTTAAAGGATTGATAAAAGAGGCATATTAAATATACAATATGTTGTGAGGCATTCTTACTAGGCTTAGTAAACTTTCATGAGGTAAGTCTGTTAGAAACTTAGCCCCTAATTCTATGGCTCTAACCAAAATATCATCTTTTTTCTCTAAAAAATGATGCTAAAAAAATGGATCATATGTGGAAGGTGTATTAATATAGTATGATTGTTGAGGAACTACTTCTTTAACTATGGGTATCATAGCTAGGTATTGTGCAGTTTGTTCTTGGTCTTGTTCTGAATATGGTGGCATATTAACTAAATAGTTAGTTAATGGATCTTGGTTTTGTGTCCCTATTTGAGTATTATAAGAGGGATAAGGATTTTTCTCATAAGCAATATTATCTATATAAGGGTCTTGCACCATTTCTTCTTTTGTAACTACATTACTAATCCCTAGATTGTACATGATTCCACTACGAGTGTAAGAATATATGTTGGGATCCATAGTGAATGCTTTTGCGATAGAAAGGGAAGAGAGTTCCACAAACTCTAAAAAGATAATCTCTAAAATATGATGTTCAAACATAGGCTAGATTTGTCAAAAGGATGAAAAGGTTTATGCAATGATTTGTGATAAAATAAGCTAACATTAAGTATTTAATATTACACGTCTTATAAAAAAAGATCAAGTAAATGGACCTAAAATTAAAAATTGCCAAACTCTAAGGTCAAAATGTTTCAAATCAGTCTAAACTAGGAAAATAAACCATTGATAGGTCTCTTGGCCAAATGTGGCATTAAAATATAGACTCAAACAAAGCATGTGTTAAGACTCTTGGCCAAATGACGTCAAAATCTAGACTTTGAAATAGATGAGATTTTTAATCTAATGGATTTGAAACACTTCTAACAAAAACTAGGCATTTGACTCTTAGACATGAACTCAATTAATTAGGTATAAGGTATGAAATGAAAGCCACTTTAGGTATAATTTGTTTTCTCATAAATAATGGTATAAAACATGGTTTTTTTGATAAATAGGCTAGACAAATGTGAACAACATAACTATGCTAGATAAATATTCACAAATGGTATACTTGGATTGGCTTGAAAACTATGTACAAACTTGAAATCTACGCAAAAAGGTCTATAAAACAATGTTTGAAATGTTTTGGGCAGCATAACAATGCTAAACTACTCAAAAGATGTGATAAAATGTTTGTTTCAAAAATTCTCTAAGGCAAAGATGGTTTCTCACAAATTTGGCAGTGTAACACTACCTTTCTTAACTCAAATGGCATACATATCTTCAAAGTTTTGAAAATATCTCTAAGGGAAAAAAGTATGTATTCAAATTATCCTAATGGAAATAGGATGGTAAAACAAAAATGTTTGGTGCATAGACTCAAAGTGAAAGTATCTAGCAAAAAATGACTTAAGTCTATCAAGTGGTGCTAATGATTATGAGTCTTAAATAACTTTAAACCCAAACTAGAAATTGAACCTAATTTCCCTCAATTTTAGTAAAAATGGTGAACCCACTTATCACATCAACCTTATGAACTTATGAAGGTAAAATTTTGAATATGGATTATAAATGAAGGACTTTAAAAAATGTTTGGTAATAGTTTAGACTCAATTGGGTAGCATAACTATGCCAAAGTGGATGATATGACTCTAAGTTTTGATGAACTTTGAACAAGGCAAATTGATGATTCACGTGGGTAGCATAATGCCTCTTTGTTCAAAATAAAATTAGGACTATGTGTTTTGGTTTGTATCATTTGTTCACACCATGTTTTGAATCTAAACAAGACTTTAATCTAGGATAAAACCAACTAATTAATCACTCTTAAGTCCTAAACTGACAAGGTTGCTTAGTATTGTTCAAATCTATCAATATACATCATTTGAGAGGTTTTTAGTGTTCATCAAAAAAGTAAATTGTGAATTATATAGTAGGGTTTTTACACCCCCCTTATTTCAAATGATAGTAATGCGACATGGACCTTGAGGTGTACCTTGCACCAACAAAACTTTTGTGGCAAGTGGGGATTTATCTAAGATCTACAATTTTTTGATTGTCTAGATGGATCAATTGCCCAATGACTTTCACATCATGTTGTAAAACAAATTCATTTAAATTAGGTCTCCATGGAACTTGGATTGTTGCAAAAAGGTCTTATATTTTTTGTAACCACTACATCCATCGCTTGCTCAGTGTTGTGTGATGTCGAAAGTGGATATACATCCCATGTGCAACTCCAACACTAGAAGGTGGTTTAACTGCTCAAACCTCTGATCCTAGTGGGATTGCTTGAAGTCAGTGCTAGGAGATGAAAGATCATATCAAATCTTCCCTATAGAACTTGTGAGAGGTAATGAAGTCCCCCTCACAAGCCAAGATGCAATAAAATAAATGACTAATAGAAATACTTTAGGGTAATTTCAAGATCACCCAAAATATTGTGAGTTTTTGGAGAGTGATTTAGTTGACATTTTTTTTTGTGCCTTGGACTAGGAATGTTTGCAATAAGGATGAAAATTTTGATTCTAAAAGTTCCCTAAAGGGGATGGATGGAAAAGCATACACGCAACGTCCCTCTTTTTGCCAATCAAATTTTAAGGTTAAACAACTATTGAAAACAAAATTTGACAAGTGAGTTCTGTTTTAAACACCAAATGAAACATTAGGTAGTGTTCTTTTGACCCCTTGGTCTTAAGTTGTAAAAACATGTAAAGATTAAAACAAAAAGACTAAATTAAACAATAAGCACTTAGTTTTATTTTAAACCCAAAGTTTGAAGTGTATAAGACTTATCATGTTAAAGATTTATTTTAGGCACCAAATTTGAAGTGTGCATGATTTTAACCAAATTCTTTTCAAAACTACAAATTGAAGTGTATAATTAGTTAAAATACCCATATTAACTTCAAAACCATCCTTTCAACCTACAAAAATAAAATTAACACTGCCCACTTTGAAACACTTTAGAAGATGAGACAAGGAATTTTGAAAAATGAGCTCTTGGGTTGATAGTAAAGTTGGATTGATAGGTGAGTTAGGTTGATAGGTGATTTGGGTTTACAAACAAGTTGGGGTGAGTTAGGGTCTAGTTGGGGTCCAATTGGGGTGAGTCAAGATGAGTTGGGGTTGAGTTAGAGTCAAGTAGGGCTGAGTTAGGGTCGAGTTGGGAATGAGTTGGGGTGAGTTGAGGTCAAGTTGGGGTGAGTTGGGGTCAATTTTAGGCCATTTTGGGGTCACGTAGGGGAGAGTTCGGCCAAGTTGGGGTTGAGTTGGGAACATAGTCAAGCTAGGTTACACAGTCTCGAAAATAAAACCATAGCTTATAAAAAAATATATTTTTGCTCAAATCTTTACCTTTTTTTCCTTCACACTCTAAGATCCTACATGAAAATGGTTATTAGGTTGCTTGTAGGTGAAATTTGACCAAATTTTTTAGGCTACGTCCCATCGAACGTGCCATTTGTGAACATAGGATTACAATAGGGAGAGATTATTATTATGTTAGTATATGAAATCAAAATCAAAATAATACACTAATAGCTAAAACCTTAAACCTATCTCAATGGGGGAGCTTAGTTAATAAGACTAGAATGGAAAACAAAACTAAAATGCAAAATAAACCTTCTTTCACCTTTCTTGGATGCTCTAAACAGTTTGGTGAAGTGGCTTACTCAGTTTGTGCTCATGAAGTCGACATCAATGAAGTATGGCTACCTCCATCTCTCCTTGGCACCTTATTTAGCTATGGCTTGGCTAAATAATTTGACATTATAACACTAATTGCAATGAATTTTTGAATGCATTTGGGAATTATAAGTTTGGCATAAAAGAGCTTAAAAATCAATAGGTAAGGCCTCCTATTTAGAGATTTTTGAAATGGGTTAAGATCAGCCGTGACCGTCCATCTCAAGATTGAGATGTCTGGCCATGAATTAATTAAAATTATGTAATTAAATACATAAATATCCCCCATAAATATTTTGAAAATGGGGTATTTAGGAGGCATGGGAGGGTCTTAAAAAGGCATGGGGTGGCTTGATGAGATATTTTATGCATTTATGGCCTAAGGATGTCTTTCCAAGAAATGATGTCATTTGATGATGTAGATTTTCAATATCAATTTATAAAAATAAATATTCAAAAATTTCCATGAAAAATTAACTTAAGCTCTTGATTTGGTTTAATTAGCCTCAAACATGATTAGTTAACTTTGATGCAAAACCTTGGTAATTTGTACACAAATTGATCAAATTGGTCAAAATTTTATATTATTGGCTCACAATTTGATAGGATTAGAATTGAAAGTTGATATTAGATGTGTTTAAATTGTATTCCCATTTAGGATGTTGCCAATATAAAATAACAAAGGCACATGTCTTGTACAAGAAATTTGATAGAAAAAAGTAATCCAAAGCACCGAGGTGCGAAAATGCCGTTTTGACTCAAGAATAATCTGATCAATGTTGGCTGCTTCATAAATTGAATTACCCCATTTAATGATACCTTGGAAAAAATTGGCACTTGAATATAAAAATTTCAACTATTTTAATTCATTTTAGTGTTTTTAATCCAAATTGTGCACTTTTGTATAAATTGGTCAAAACCCTAGTTGAAGGTTATCAATGACCAATTTTAGTTGTCTACAACAGTATACACTATTTTTACATTAATGATTTGAAAAATAAATTAGAAAATGATCTGGGTAACACTTCAGGTGACTATTCGGGCGACGGTCCTACCCTTATTGGTGGAAAAACTTTCGAGAGCCATAACTTTTACACCATAGCTCCATTTGACTCCCCATTTAAACTGTTGAAAAGCTAATAATAAGGGGAACACCATTAGATGGAATGGAGATCCACTCAATGGGTTTTGACCCTCAAAAAAACAAATGAAATTTCCCCAAATTTCAAAAATAGTAGTGCAATCTAAAAATAGTAAGTTTCTAAAAATAGTAATTTCTCAAATTTTGTATTGTTGTAATTCATGGAAGTTGAAACATTTCATCTCCCTTGAGATTAGTGACCTTCCACATCCACCTCCTACCTTAATAAATAGGTGTAAATAGATATGTATATTGAAAATGAAAGCATTCATCTATTTTCAGAGATAGGTGTATGTTGTATCTACAATTTTGAGCAATAAAATATTTTTCTCAGAGATAGAATTATTATTTGTGTGTTCTTGAAATATTCTTCAACCAAGAATTTTGAGTTTTGGATCAGTGGTATCAGAGCGGTTTATCTTAAGAGTGTATAATCTCGAGGATGAGGTTAGACTATAGGAAGCTTGGGTAGAAAATACAAGATCCAATAGATTATCCACTTGTTCGCTTAAAATGACCTCAAATGGTAGACAACACCAAGACATCTGATCCTTTCAAGGAAATGGTGAATGAAGCCCTCCAATAGTAGCAAGTGTAGATGCTACAATAATTCACCCAAATTCTCCAAAAAAATTTGATGGGAAATTATGGCTCCTCATCTACACCCCCACATCCTTTTAGTTCCCCAACGCCCTTCAAGGTTCAGGTGAATTTTGATATCCATACATTTGAAAAAAAATCAATGTTGATGTAGTAGAAAATTGGTTGGATCAATTGTCTTCCTATTTTTTTGTAAATAAATTCATTGATGAAGTAGAAGATCACTTTTTCTCTTTTGAAAGCATCATTGTCTATCAAAAATTGGTGGGAAGTATACAAGAAGAGGTTTAGTATGGATGATATTGGCCTTGAGGCGGAACCTACCTAAAATGATTTTATAGAAGATGTAAAGGAAGAATACTACACCATTGAAGCATATGATGCTCTGTATATATATAGTGTCAATAACTTTGCCAAGGTAAGGAATAGTATGTTCAAGATTACACTCACATTTTTCATTCCCTATTTGAGAGATTTAGCATCCAGGAAAGTGAGAAACACAAGTTTCTCAAATACCGTGGTGGAATATAATGGTACATACAAGGGGAAATGGAACTCTTCAATTTGGAAACCCTCAGTGAAGCATAAAAGTTCATGGTGAAGATTGAGTAGAAGCATGAAAGAAATAATACAAAGAGTCAGCCTTCAAAATGGAAAAGAGAATTCCAAGATAAGTAACCCTAGAAGGGAAAGATTGGGAAATGGTGCCATTACCATAAAATTGGAACTCAATCCAAAGAAAAATGTTGATCCATCAAGTCCCTGCTTTCTGATTCATAATCCTCAACATCTACTTCTCTACCTCATACACACCCTATAGTTAAAGAGGATGAAGAAGATATTGTAGATGCTGAGCCCGATGCCATGGTTGCTTCATCACAAACCCATGAGAAAAGGCGAAATGACAAGGAAAAGTTGTTTCACTCTAAGTTATGGGTGAAAGGCAAGCCTCTGCATTTCATTCTTGATTGTGGGAGTCAAAAGAATTTAATCTCTACTAATGTTGTGAAAATTCTAAATCTATCCATGAAGCCTCACCCAAAGTCATATAGTATTATATGGTTGAGTCCAGGGAGAAACCTCTGTGTCACCCACTAGTGTCTTCTTTCATATGCAATAAAACCTTTCCAAGATGAGGTCTTGTGTGATATGGTCAATATGGATGTTTGTGATGTACTCCTTGGTCAGCCATTCATGTATGATTGACATGGTATCTATGAATCAAGAACCTAAAGGATCACCCTCACTCTTGGAATGTAACATTATAGGGTACCCAAGGTACCACCTTCTACATCTGTCTCCTTGATTAGTGCCAATAAATTCATTCTCATGGTGGTCAAACCATAGAAATCCAAAAGGGCCAATGTTATAACCTTGACTACATAATCAACACAATAATAGAAACAAATGGAAACCAAGTTGAGAAAGTTCATGACCTTCCATCCATAGATTGATGGTTAGATAGAAATGGTAAACAATCAAGCCCTGCATAGCTCCACAAAGCATAGTCCATTTTAAGTATGCATCAGGTTCCAACCCATGACACCAAATGATGTAACCATTCCATATCATCCACCTCTATTGAACACTTTAGTCTTAGCATAACAACTGAACATTGGTGAGCTTGATATGTAGATTTGTGCTCCAGTGGATGAGAATCAGATCAAGACACAATTACCACACTTGATAATGACTATTGACATAATGGTGACCATTGATTCTCAAGGAGGGAGGAATGATCTAGATAACACTTCAGACAATGATCTGGGAAACACTTCAAGTGACAATTTGGGCGATGGTCCTACTCCAATTGGTGGTAGAATTTTTGGGAGCCATAATGTTTACACCATAGCTCTGTTTGACTCCCCATTTGAACCATTGGAAAGATAAGAATGAGAGGAATTCCATGAGATGGCATAAAACTTTACTTAGTGGGTTTTGACCCCTAAAAACCAATGGAAGTGCCCTAAATTTCAATTTTAGTAGTGTAGTCTAAAAATAATAAGTATCTAAAAATAGTACTTTCTCAAATTTTGTATTGTTGTAATTTATAGAAGTCAAACCATTTCATCTCCCTCAATATTGGTGACCTTCCACATTCTCTTCTTGCCTTCAAAAATAGGTATAAATAGATATGTAACCCAAAAAAGAAAATAGACATCTCTTCCCAAAGATAGGCGTATGTTGTATCTACAATTTTGAGCAATAAAACATCTCTTATCAGAGATAGCATTATTATTTGTGTGTTCTTGAAATATTATTCAACCAAGACTTTCAAGTTTTGGATCAATTAATGTGTCAATTTAAAATTTAGCATAGTCACATGTGTAGGTATAAATTATATGGGATAAATGTTATCCATATGTCATTGTAGGGAGATTCTTGTCTTCCATATGGTAACATGTCCATCAATTTTAATACTATATTGCATTATTATATTATATATAATATTATATTGTTATATGGGCCTTATGGCATATAATATCACCTAAAATACCTTATTTCTAATGTTCCATACATAAAGGTGAGACAAGGTCCATGGTCATGGGTATCATGTTCTATACAATTATCAAACCACACTCTTTCATTTTTCAGAACCCTACTTTACCAAAATAGAAAATTGAATACTTCCAACGTAATTTGCACCTTTGGGGAAACTACTAGTATATTTATGATTTAAAATGGTATGTTTGTCATAATACTATGTTTTATTACTATATTTATGTTAGAGGTGTTATATTAACATGGTGCATCCAAGGATTCATCTCAACATCTAAAGATGTCGATTGTGGGTGGGTTACAACTAGATAATTATCTGTTGACAGTTGAAAGGAAGTAGGTGATGTGCAGGGGACTATCAATAATTGAGAATTATTTATATTTATGATATGACATTGGATAAAATCATCCACTAAAACCACTAATTTAGTTTGGGTTTCATGTGGACATAGAGATGCTTGTACCATAGAAGGCCAACATAAGATTCCTTGAACATATGCTCATTGAGCTTATTTTGTACATGTAGTAGATTTTGTAGACATTTTGTCATCAATTTATCAGTACAAAAATATGATGAAGGTTTTGATGGCATATGGGATGAAAGAGGGGTCGTAGTTGGGATCTTAATGATGTTATTGTTGATGGTCTAGGCCATTATCTAATGTATTATCATAGTCATAACTATAAATTTTGTATGTCATGCTTGGGATTCAAACATAGTTGAATTAGGTCTGAGTGAGTTATAAATATGAATAAATAAATACGGCCAATCTTTATATAATGGTGAAATCACAATAAATAAATATAATTACAGTGAAGGCATTATATTGGCATGACACCTCTAAATATTTGACTCAACATCTAAATATGTAGATTGTTGGTGGGTTACAACTAGATAGTTATTTGTTGATAGTTTGAAAGAAGTAGGCAATGTGTAGGTGACTATTGATAATTGAGAATTGTTTTATGACACATCATTTGAGCATATCATCGAAACCAACCATTGCTTTAGTGTGGATTTCACGTGGGCATATATATATATATTTTTTTTTACCACAAAAAACTAGGGGAATTCCTTGAACATGCACTCATTGATATTTTAGAATCTTCCTTCGTATATCTAGTGGATCTCATAGACATTTTATCATGGATCTAGTCGTAAATAAATACCACAAAGGTTTTGATGACACCTAGGATGAAGGATGGGTCGTATCTGGCTCTTATTATTGTTTTTATTATTATTGATGATGGTCTAGGCCATCATCTAAGGCATCATTGTAGTTGAAACTGTATATTTTTTATGCCATGGTTGGGATTCAAATGTGGGTGAATCGACTCCAAATATGCTGTAAATATGAATAAATAAATATAGTCAATTTTATACAATGGTGAAAGCATAAGAAATAAATACAATTAGTCTTTATAAAATGTAGCACTAAGACTTGAACCCACCCCAACAATCAATTCTTACCCAAACTGGTATTCTTTCATTCTTGAAGATTGTAACTAATAGGAGCCACCCTGCACTTTGCATTGCTCTCATTGATTACACGACGGATGGTGATCGGACCACCAAATAAAGTGTTTAGCATAACTCTATGAATATTCAATAATGTAAACAATCCAATGCATTGGACACTTAATAGTTGCAAGGATAAGTGTCTGAAATCATAATAATACAATATATTAACTATAATATTGTATAATATTATAATAATATATCATATTATTAATAACTACAAATATATTATATAATATTAAAAAATATTATATAATATAACATTATGTTATAATTATAAATAATTTTAAAAATATTAATATTAATATTTTTATTATAATAATAAAAATATAATATATGTACTTATATATAATATATTAATATTAAAATTAAAAATAATATATTTATTATATATTTTATAACATATATTATTAATAATATATAATATTATAAATAATAATTGTATATTTATATATTTATATTTATATATATATATATATATATATACACACACACACACACACACACACACAATTAATATACATTAATACTTTTTAATATGTTAAAATAACATTTGATAATAATTATACTTATAATTATATAATATACTTAAGTCTATATAATATATTATATACTATTGTAATATATTATATTTGTAATTAGTATATATAAATATAAATTCTACAACCTCAATGTCTTGTCCCCAAGTTAGTGACATTGCATCATTGATTCAAGCTTTAAATGAGACATGGAGCCTTGTTGAAATAAATTAGCTTTCATGACGTCCTCATCCACCCTTGACAATACAAAATGGTCAATCAAAGATGATGACTCCCTCTAAGCTACGTACCACACTCCAATGGGTGGAGGCTATATATTTATCCACTAACTACCTTAAATCTAGATTTGGTGTATGATATAGGACCTATGGTGTACGATAACACCTCTAATACATTATCATTGATTCTCACCATCACCATTTGGCTTCCCTTAAAATATTTCACCACTTGCATGGTTTGTATGGATTTTCCCTTCCCCACTACTTCACCATTGCTCAATCTCACCATGAAACAAAGCATCTCCTCCCTGCACCACACATTGTCACGCCATATGAAGAAACACACAACCTCATTTCCCACTATAACCTCCACAAAAAATATAAAAGTATTGTTACTTAACCCTTTATAAAAAAAATATTATTTTGGGGTTAATGGTCCCACCAATTTACATTCCCTACCTTTACAAAACCTCTCTTTAAGAAAACAAAATAATGTATCCCTTCCATTGATTTGATTGTAACATAGCTCTATGTTCGATGTGTGACACAGATCAACAATGAATTCTCAGTAATGTGGGGACATGACATTGACATCCCAAAGTGTATCTTATATATTTTCTTCATCCATGTTGCCAATACATTATCACCTAGATGAATTATATTATGCTTAAGAGCATTCAAAAATTCCATAGTTAGACCCTTAAAAGAAAGGAAATGCCACACAAAACATACAAACAATGAATAATTTCAAGGTGAGATATGTAGTGATGGTGAGGATCAAAGACAAAGTATTTCAAGTGATATCATACACAAAGACCCATATAAAAAATATAATATTATATACAATATAATATTAGCTTCGACGAACATGTTACAATCTAGAATAATATATATACTAGTAGTTGCCCCAAAGGTACAAACTACACTGAAAGGGATGCATTTTTTTTGTTTTATTAAAGTGTGGTTTTGTAAAGTGAAAGAGTGTGATTTGACAATCGTATTTAACGTGATACCCATGACTACTAACCTCATATTATTTTTTGTGTATGAAACATTAAAAATAAGGTATTCTAGGTGATATCATAAATTAGAGGGCCCATATAATAATATATAATATAATAATGGGCCAATAACCAATCGGGTATATGAGGAATATCTACTCACAATGTCATATATATTTATTTGGGGGTACTTAGGCTATATATATTGAGATGAGAATGGGCATGGAAATAAATACAAAAGTGTTCTCTACTCTCTTAGATGTCCGATGGACTATTCTCTATTCACTGTAGGAATCAAGTGACTCAACAATATAATATTAGCATTGATGGGCGTATTACCATTTTTAAGACAAGAATATTTATCTAAGTGGACTTATGAATAACACTTAACTCATATAATTTACACCTAGACATACGACTATGTTATATTTTAAATTGGCATGCCAATGTAACAATATTGTAGAATGACACATGTCAATTATATCATAACAAGGTGGTTACATATTTGATTGGATGTTTTCTATTATCAAGGGTGGAAGAGAACAACACGAGAGATGATTTGACTGCAGTAGGGATCCATGTATTATGTGAAACTTAAGAAATTAAATCATGTTTAAGAACATACAAAAACACCATAATCAGACCCCTAGAAGAAAAGGCAAGGCCATAGAAAAAATGAAAATATTGAAAGATTTCAAGGTGATATGAATGGTGATGGTGAGAGGCAATGACAAGGTAATTTAAGTGAGGGACTTGATGAACCTTGGGAAGATACACATTCAAATTTTAATGAGATGTCACACATATCAATGTAATATGTAGCATGGACATTTTAAATAGTATACAAATCCCATGATCTAATGAGAAAGATGGATAGGTTGAAGAACATAAATATTTATTTTAATTATATACTATAAAAATACTCAAATAACTCATGATTTAACACCTTTACAAGATCCACATTTTACTAATATTCATAAATTTATTAACCAAAACCAGAAATTCAGACCCAACAAAAGAAGACTGGAATATGCTCATGTCAAGAACATCATCCTTAATGCATCTAGAAGAACATGAAAATTTAAAAATGTCAATACATTTGTATGAAACTAACAAACTAGAAACAATGCATAACAAACAAATGTTAAAATCATTAAACAATGCAATTACAATATGTAAAGTCAAACATAGTAGACAAAAGGGGACAATGAACTATAATTACACTCAACTCAAAAAAATTGTGTTTCTATATAAAATACAAAATTTTATGTTGACATCTAATATATGGGTGAAAGCACGGTTAGTTAATGGATCCATCAAATAAATTGTTCACACTGTCCATAACCCATATTCAAACCCACCTTCCTTACCCATGTATGTGGTTATTGCCTTCAATAAATAATCTAGTCCCCCATGGGCTATTTTCAATCCAACACATCTTTCTATTCCACCTTTTACATGGGTTAATCACCACTAAATGCCTTAAAATTGAATGGTATTTAACTATACATAAATCACAAGGAAGGAATATTAATAAAGCAACATTTGATATTGACAACATTGATCATCAAGGATTGACCTTCATTGCCATATCAAGAGTATGTTTATTGTATAACGTGTATATCAACCATTCATTTACATTTGACAACTATGCAAGAATGAAAGATAATATATGTGTAAATATTATAAGATCATAGTAAAAAGGACTTAGTATAATACCTCTTCCATAACATTTAAAATAAATGTAGTTTTTCTAAATAAACACACAAAATGCAATTCAAAAAATTATTTTGCTCATTACTACTCCTCACTCGCTTCACACTCATAAGTACTTAATAAAAAAAATTCAAAAGATAAAGACACATACCTTCTTACATAACTTGCACCTTGTATAGCTATTGACTATATTTATTTCTCATGATTTCACCATTGTATAAATATTGACCATGTTTATTTATTCATATTTATAGCTCACTTAGACATGATCTGTGGCATACAAAATCTATAGTTGTGACTATGGTAATGACTTAGACTATGGCCTAGACTATCAAAAATAACAAGAGCCCAACTAGAACCCCTCCATCCCAGATGCTATTAAAACCCTCGTGGTCTTTTTATATTTCCAAATTAGTGACAAAAATGTCTATGAAATCCACCAGATGTAAAAAGGAATATTCCATAACCTCAACAAGTGCATGCTTAAGGAATCCCCTAGCATTTTGTGGTATAGGCATCTTTATCCTTTCATGCAACCCACATTGAAGCAACAATTCTAGTTGATGATTTAATCCAATGATGTTCCATAAATACAAACAATTATCAATTATTGATAGCCACCAACACATCATCTGCTTCCAACCAACTATCAATGAGTAATTGTTCAAATGTAACTCACCCACAGTTGACATCTTTAGATGTTGAGATAAATATTTGGAGGTGCCTGCCAATATAAAATGGTCAATCAAAGATGTTGACTCCATGTAAGCTGAGTACCACACTCCAATGGGTGGAGGTCATATAAATCCACTAATTACCTTGGATCTAGTTTTGATCTTTGATATGGGCCCTCTAATGTGATATGACCTCCAATACATTTTCATTTCCCTTCATGATTACCACCTAGCTCACCTAAAAATATTTCACCACTTACATGGTTTTTATGGGTTTACCTTCCACATTACTTTATCATTGCTCAATCTCATTGTGAAATAGAGTGTCACCTCCCTACACCACACATTGCCATGTTATATGAATAAACACACAACCTCATTTTCCACTGTCACCTCCAATGGAAATATAAAAGTATTGTTGCTTAATCCTTTGTAAAGAAAACTTAGGTGGGGTCAGTGGTCATACCAATTTACACTTCCTCACTTTACAAAAACAAAATAACACATCCCTTTCGCTGATTTGATTATACAGTTATTGCATGCATCTAGGTATGGGCTCAACCTTATATATATATATATATATATATATATATATATATATATATATATATATATATATATATATATATATATATATATATATATATATATATATATATATATATATATATATATATATACATATATATATATATACATATACATATATATATATATATACATATATATATACATATATATATATATATATATACATATATATATACATATATATATATATACATATATATATACATATATATATATATATATATATATATATATATACATATATATATATATATACATATACATATATATATATATATATATATATATATATATATATATACATATATATATATATACATATACATATATATATATATATATATATATATATATATATATATATATATATATATATATATATATATATATATATATATATATATATATATATATAAGGTTGAGCCCATACCTAGATGCATGCAATAACTGTACAAATCAAATCAGCGAAAGGGATGTGTTATTTTGTTTTTGTAAAGTGAGGAAGTGTAAATTGGTATGGCTTTGGGTGTTCTGCATTTGGTCTCATGTTACCAGTTATGCATCCTTCATGTCATCAAGAATTCAGATAATTAAATGATATAACAAGAATTTGGCTCCTTGGTTACATCCATCTTTCATCCTAAGTCATCCAACCAATTAACTACACAGTCTTATGTCCCTGTTGTCATCCTCTACATGACATAACTTATGGCTATGGCACACTATATCTTTATGACCTGGTTCAACATATAGGGTGGGTTCACTCATGTGTGTGTGTGTGTGTGTGTGTGTGTGTGTGTGTGTGTGTGTGTGTGTGTGTGTGTGTGTGTGTACATACATACATACATATATGGGATAGGTGGTTTCAAATTAAAAAAACCCCATCCAGATGGAAACATTCACATCCCCATATATTGTAGAGTAGACATCATATAATGTTGATGATTGGGTGGAAAATTTTAGATCTATTTGGTGATATTAAGATCATGGATACAATATTGAAAACCGCGACTAGAATCAACAGTGCATTCTTGATAATGTGGGGGAAAAGACATTGACACCCTAAAATCTATCTTGTAACTTCCATTCACCCATATTTCCAATATATTGATACATAGATCAATTATATTAGGCTTAAGAACATACAAAATTTTCATACTTAGATCCTTGAAAGAAAGGGAAACACCATATTAAACATAAAAATAATGAATGATTTTAAGGTGAGTTGCATGGTAATGGTAAGGGGCAATGAAAAGATATTTCAAGTGATATCATACACCAAGGTCCATATAACAAAATATAATATCACATACAATATAATAATATATTATAATATAATATTAGCTTCAACAAACATGTTACCATTTCAAATAATATATGTACTAGTAGTTGCCCCAAAGTTGTAAATTATGTGCAAAGGGATGTAATTTTTTGTTTTGGCAAATAGGGTTTCTATAAAGTGAAAGAGTGTTAATCGACAATCATATCAAACAAAAGGCCCATGACCTTTGACCTCATCTCACCTCATATGTATGAAACATTAAAAAGTAAGGTATTTTAGGTGATATTGTACATTAGATGGCCCATATAATAATATTTTATTTTATATACTATAATAATACAATATAATATTAGTGTCGATGGACACATTACATTTTTGGAGACAACATTATTTATCTGTGATGACATATGGATAACAATTATCCCATATAATTTACACCTACACATGCGACCGCGTTAAATTTTAAATTGGAACATCAATGTAATAGCAATGTAGAATACATGTAAATTATATCAAAGCAAGTTGGTGACATATTTCATTAGCTATTTTCTATTGTCAAGGGTGGACAAGGACATCATAAGAGCTGATTTGATTATAGCAAGTCTTAAAATCTCATATGCAACTCGATCAGTTACATCATGTTTAAGAACATACAAAAACACCATACTCAAACCCCTAAGAGAAAGGGAAAGGTCATACATAAAATGCAAATAGTGAAATATTTCAAAGTGAGATGAGCAGTGATGGTGAGGGGAAACGACAAGGTATTCTAAGTGGGGGATTTGATGAACCCTAGGAAGATACACATTAAAAGTTCAGTGACATATCAAACCTATCAATTAAATCTGTAACATGGACATTTTAAATAGCATATAAATCCCTAGATCTAACGATAAAGATAGATAGATTGAAGAATACAAATATTTATTATAATCGTATACTAGAAAACTCCTCAAGTAACTCATGGTTCACCACATTTACAAGATCCATATTCTAATACTTTTCATAAATTTATTAACCAACATTAAAAATGCAAACCAAACAAAAGAAGACTAGAATATGCTCATGTCAAGAACATCACTCTCCACGCATCTAGAAGAATAGGAAGATTTCAAAATGTCAACACATGTATGTAACTAACAAATTGGCAACAATTCATAACAAACAAATGTTAAATCATTAAACATTCCAATTCTAATATGTAAAGTAGTACAAAGTAGACAACAAGTGACAATGATCCACAACAACACTCAACTTAAACAAATTGTGTTTCTATATAAAGACAAAATATTATGTTGACATCCAATCTATGGTTGAAAGCATGGTTAGTTAATGGATCCATTAGAGAAATTGTTCACATTATCTACAACCCAGATTCAAACCCACCTTCCTTATCCATGATGTATGTGGTTATTGCCTTCAAGAAATACTCTAGTCTCTCATTGGATATTTTCAATCCAACATATATTCCAATTCCTCCTATTACATAGGGTAATCACTACCAAATGCTTATTTAAATGGGATGGCCTTTGGACAAACATAAAGTACAAGGAATGACTATCAATAAAGTATTACTTGATATTGGCAACATTGATCATCAAAAGTTGACATTCAATACCGTATCAAGAGTACGCTCACTGTATGACATGTATATCAATCTTCATTTAAATTTGATAAATATACAGCAATGAAGAATAATATATATACAAATCTTAAAAGAGCAAAGGAAACAAAACTTAATATAATACGTCTTACACAATATTTACAATAAATATAACTTTTCTCAATAAATATACAAAATATAATTCACTAAATTTATTTTGTTTATTATTACTTCTCCTTCACTTCATACTTATAAACATTTAATAAAACAATTCAAAAGATAAAAACACACCCCTTGCGGCATAATCTTTTATATCAATTTTTTTCTTATTCTTTCACCATTGTATAAAGACTGGATGTATTTATTTATACATATTTACAAACTCACTCAGACCCGATCCACCCACGTTCGAGTACCAGCCATGGCGTACGAAAGCTAAATCCACGACTACGATGATGCCTTAGACGATGCCCTAGACCGTCAACAACCAAAAAAAAATCCGAGCTACGACTTCCCCTCCATCCCAGACGCCATAAAAACCTTCGTGGTCTTTTCCTATAGTAAGATCCATGACAAAAATGTGTACGAAATCTACGAGATGTATGAAGGAAGGTTCCAGAAGTTCAGCGAATGCATGTTCAAAGAATCCACCTGGCCGTCCATGGGATATGCATCTCTATGTCTGCATACAACCAACAGTATAGCAATGGTTAAAGTCGATCTGCTCGACTTGCTCCTATGATGTTTCATAAATACAAACAATTTTCAATTAGCGATACTCACCTATACGTCACCAGCTTTCTGCCAACTGTCAACGAATAATGTCCAACTGTAACCCACCCAAAATCAACATATTTAGATTCTGAAATGAATCTTTGGAGGTACCATGCCAATATAATGCTTTGCGTAAACTTTAAAATCATATTTTAAAGTTTTATTTTTATGTTAAATGTTGGAAAGTATAATAAAAATAATTGGGTGCTTGTACAAGATTGATTGGGGGTAATTGCATGCCTAATGTAAATTTACATCTCTTAATTTGGTTGATAAGAATACACACCATGAGGTTAGTGAGTATTTTCTATTATACATAGAAAAATTATAGGATATATTAAATTTGGGGCTTTTCTTATAATTTATAATCAATGGAAAGGAAGGATTAAAGATTTGTAATTATATAATTATTTTATTAATTTAAATATAATATGATTTTTTAATATATTATATGATTAATGACATAATATTTTTTCCACTATGTTGTGTTGAGGTATGTACACTATATTTTATATTTCAAAGAGTTTTGTCTATTATATTATATTTTTGAAATTAAGTATATTAAACTCAAAATTTAGTATTAGAATGGGTGATCTCTTAAAAATATTTTGGTAAAAAAAAACAAAATTAGATCATGGATTTTAATACCCTTAAAAGATGTATGTAATATAGAATTCAAGACCACTACATCATTGGAAAAAAAAAACCTACCTAACTCATCTTTCAATGCTACTGAACAAATTTTATGAATGAGAATGAGGGATTCTTTACTTAAATTTCATTTACATTTTAAGCATCAAACGATGTTAAAATTTTGGAGGTTTGGGAGTTTTTCCATTGAATCCCTATTTTCTAATTAATTGGATCGAGCCAAGGAAGTTGGGTGGAAGAAAATGCTATATCTATTTAAACTAGAAGGATATGTTCAGACAAACTTGTGGATTGTAGAAATGCAATGGAATTTAATACAAGATTTGAAAAAAACCATTGCACATTCAAACATATGAGGCTCGCAAAAAAGTGCCTCTTCTATTCAAATAAAATAATATGGAAAAGTACATGTGTGTAAAATTCACATTAAGGCTAGGAAATTTAGGTCTTGTGATGATCAAGTAAATAAATTCTTTCTAATTTTCCTAAATTATGGATAACCTAAAATAAAATGAGAGAAAACCCCTATGATCAACATGGGGGATGCCACATCCAAAATAATTTGTCTAGAATAAAGGATGACCATTCAAATATTATATATACTCAAGGCAAGCTAACATGTCGGAGAGATGGCCATTTGATACATGATGTGCAAAACATGCAATTATTTAGCATACATTGGAAGCAAGGCCGATTCCAGATTCTTAATTGATTACCTGGATATTGGATGTTTTCCAATAAATATGTCAATACAAGAAATTAGTTACAATAAATTATAGGTGGTTTTATTACTAGTGTGGATATTTAATTTCTAGTGTGTTACACTAACATGGGACCTAACATGGTGTAAGCATCAAGAGAGATATTTAGCATACTGCATGGTAGTGAGATGTTATCAAGTGGAAATAAATCACAAAGACTCTATGTAAAACTATGAAGACACATGGTATGCTGGAATGTAAGACACATGTGTGGTGGAGTATTGTGAGATTGTGAGGATGTTGTGAAACATTTTGATACACTATGAATGTTTCATGATAGTGCGTGACATTAAAGAAGCTATGAATGATGCAATTTGAGTTTGTGCAAGCTTGCAGGAGCTACAAGTGTTGCAATATGCTAACATAATACTATATAATGTTTAAGAAATGTGAAGCAAGTGTGCAACATTAAAAAAGATTTGAATGTAATGAGGCATACATGCGAGGTTGTGCAGTACTATGATAATATTAAAGTACACTATGACACATGCTACATCTTGTCTCTACAGAAGCACACAACACTGAAATGATCTCTACAAAAGCCATAAACCTTTGATTGTCATGTGAAGAGCAAAATTGAGGTTAAGTATGTTTCAAGGCATTGTTGAAGCATGCAAGGTTTTTTAAAGTTAGAATATGCAAGTGTGATATGTTGTAGATGATAAGTTATTTTGGGATAAGGCACAAGATGCATGGAAGAACATGGGTGTGTGTGACATTGTTTGATAGGCACAATGCATCCTTAGTTATTTCCTCATCTTAGGGTGATCCAATAAAGATGAGGGATTCCTAGGAAAGTGCTAATATGTTGCAATGATGATGTGAAGATTATTGAATATAAACATGTGTGATAGTCCTTCATTTTGTGCACTACCCTAAGGTTTGTCGATCAAGTGGAGCATCAAAAAAGTTAATTTGACTATGATACTTCCAATCCAAGGTGAATCAATTGGATGCTATGAGCCACCTTGGAATGATCAAATCATTTTTAGGTATGGTATGATAATAGACTATAATATGTTTCTAGAAAGCTTAAGCTTGTAAGCCAAAAAAATCTTAGCTTAGTAGAAGCTTGATGTTGATGTTTTTTAAGTTCTGAAAAGGCTCCAAAGGCTTTAAAAAATACTAATTGAGTGTTGAAGTCCCTATTCAACGATCCATAGGGAAAGAGTTTCATGACTTTTATGTATCTATGCATAAATCATTCACCCTTTATCTAAGAGAAATGGTCCCATCTTATAATAGATTTAGGTTCCAAAGTGATGGTGCTAAGTTGATATTGTAATATTTAGATTCTTGGGTAAACCAAGTAAAAAAAGTGCACTATTGATACAAACCTTGTTAGGCTTGAGGTGAACCAATTTGGTAGCACTTGATATCAATAATGTCTAGAGTAGTGTGGCATGAGTTTGATGTCCTATTTAAAGACTCTATTGTACAAGAGTGAAGTTGAAAAATATATGTGCTCTAGGTAGGTGAAAAAATATGACTTTTCATGTGTGTGAACAAAACATGTTTCAAATATAACATGTTGATGGTGCATAACCATATATGTGTTGATACACAATGGTCTATGGAAACAAGGTGAACTATGAAGACATCAGTGTATGGTCAAATTATTGGGATATTGATGGTATATGTGTTTTCATTGATGTCAAGTAGCATTGGTGATGACAAAGTTGTCTAACATGTCAGAGTGATGGAACATGGTGGTCTAATGTACTTAGAGCAATGTGATACTTACAAGGATGTGCATGGGTGTCCTAGGTGGATGTTATATGGTTAAATGGAGCTTGGTATGATTATTTTTAATTTTTTCCTAATGTGTTCTATGCTCAAGGGTTGACTTCATGTGGCCTTCATGAGGTATGCAAGTCAGTTTATGCCTTGTAGGCTTGATCATGCATGGTTGCCTATGGGGTTTTGAGCACTATGGCTTGTGTGACAGGGTAAGGAGCTCAGTATGCTTTGAATATACATGTTATACATTTATAGGGTACTAAGAGGTCAGTTATATTATTTTAAAGGGGTGTAAAGTGATCTACATGATAGCTTGGCTATTTGCCTAGTTAGTCTAGGTGGGCTAGTGAGACTTTGTGAAGGGTCAAAGAGTGATTTCAGAGTGGTTAAGATTATATCTATATGGAAGATTATCAAAGAGGATTGGTAAAGTGAATTTACCAAGATAGATGCCAAAGGTTGAATTAAAAAGTTATAAAAAGGATCGTATGGCTTCAAGAGGTGCTAGAAAGGTGTCTAGTGAGCTTGAGAAGGACTTTCTTGTTTTCATTGGCACATGCAAGATCTACATGTGGAGATGAAACTTTTGGAGATGTTGGGGAGGGTCCCTAAGAATATTTTATAAGCATTTTTTCATGGGTTAAGGTGCATTTATTTATGAGTGATCGTTAAGAAGCTAAGGAGGTTTTTGAGTGCTAAAACCCTAATCTTAGACCCGATTGAAAATATCTTGCTTATTGGTGCCTAATATTTTGGTGAAAGGTTAGGATGATTATTAGAGGATGTATAGGAATTATTCAGGTTTTTGAGAAGGTATTTTTGGTCTTTTGATAGTGTGTGGGTCCCACATAAAATGGGTTGTTAACAATATTCTTATATTTTAGGAAGATTTCTGTGAATGACTAGGTAATCTAATGAATGATTATTGAAGCTTAGAACTTGCCTCAAACATTCATTAAAAGTTTCATGAATATTCATTTCTCTATGTCAAAGTTCTAGGTCCTCAAACATGCCTAATTGATATGAAGGAAATGTTGTCATGAGTGAAAAAGACCAATTAGAGTGAGAAGTGAAATTGGAAGGCCTAATCAGTGAGTAGGGATGGGTCTGAGCTCTTGAAGGTGATTTAAGGGATGTATTATCTCTATCCATCAGAGTAGTATTATTCCTAGTCACTTGGATATGATTGAATGGTTGACTCAGAATTGACCATGATGGTTTTGCTAGTTAAAAGGAACCTATTTTGGATGATTGAGTTTGTTTGCAAGGCAGATGGTTAGATCAAGTGTTTCTAATGGTTAGAGAGTATTGAGGACTCATTGAAGTAAATTTTTAGATATTTTAATGTTTTAATAATCTTTATTTAGTCAAATATAGTCACACAAGTTATGTTGTGCTTTGTTTGTGAGGTGTTTGTGATATGAGCTCATGGTATGGTATAGAAAGATTGTGCAGATAATCATGGCCAACCTTAGGAGACATAAATAATTCTTCCTAAAATATTATAAATAAATATGGATGACCATAATTAAGATTGGTATATATACAAGGTGATTTATGCCTTTTGGGTATGTGAATCAAGCTAGACAAGCAAGTGCGTGTGTTGATATTTGAAGACCTTGTGCAAAGGTTGTTGGGGGTCTTGGTGACCAATGTTTATATCAAATTGATCAGAGGAAAATGTCATTAGAATCAGCATATTTTTCTTATTATATTGATTATTTTTATTAGATTTATGAGTGCATATTTGAATATGAGTGAAAGATTTATGAAGGGGTTATTTGTGTGTGTTGAAGAGATAGCTTAGTGTTGGTGACTTGTGTAGAGTTAAAAACTTGGAGAAGAGTGTTATATTAGGGTTTCTCTATCAGAATGAGAAACAATTAGAGTTCAAGCATTGTTTATTTGATAGGTGTTGTGTTAGTTCTCAACATCTTAGGCAAGTTGGTGCTTGTCATCTTTAGGGGTTGGTGTTCCTTGTGAAGTGGGTGCTTCACTAAAGCCTCATGTTTGGGATCATCTTAAAGGATTTTAGTCCATTGTTTTGCATACTTGAGAGTGGGTTTTCTCCCCCATGAGGGCTTCCCACATAAATCTTATGTAATGGTTACATTCATGTTTGTTCTTTGATTCATCTATCTTGCGTACTGATGTGATTGGTTATGTAGCTTAAAGAATTGGGAATTGGATTGCATTATTTTTCACCACTAATTCACCCCCCCCTCAGTGGTGTGTACTTCTATCACAAATGTGTAATATTAAGTGTTTTTATCTAGCATGCTACTAATGCAGAATGTTTTACATTTATAAAAAATCTTGAGTAAGGAGGCTATTTTACACAATAATTACAATCCATCCAACCATAATGTAATTTTAACAAATGCATAGTCCTTTGAGCATCAATTTATGAGAAAAAAATTGGACAGGGAATGGATGCTTCTTCCAAAAAGACCATAAGGATGAAAAACCCAACACTACTCAATTGTATGACCATTGCAATGTGGTTGCATGTGACTAGAGTGTATGATATGTGTCTCTAACATGAATGTATTCATGACTTGCATGGTTGAGCCATAGTTTACTACCATTATTTTTGCGCATATTTTTTTTTAGGAATACACCTTCTTTGACAGTTATGTTGCATAGGTTTTCATTAGTAATATTACATGCATGTCTATGGTTACTTATGTGTGAAGCATAATTGTGAAGCTTGAATTCATTGAAATAGTGACTTATGGTGGAGCATTGTTTGGATGCTTTTACAGATTCTTCAACTTCCTCAAAGAGATTATGGGAAGAAGGACATAATGTGAAATTGGAAACATAAGGACCATGCGATGCAGAGTGTGATGTTCAAGGAACACTCATGATTGTTTTCAATAATAAGTTTATGAAACCTTTTTTGATTGCATTATATCACATATCCGTGTTTCATAGTCTCGTCTACATCTCGAGAGGTTTGATAATGAATTGAACCTTCTTCCCTAGGCCTTGGCATTCATAGCCCATTTGCTTTGGCAAATTGGAACCAAATCACTTGGTGTGATTCTATCAAATGTCAAACAAGAGTGATGAGTCATACTAT
Organism: Torreya grandis; assembly: GCA_037957365.1. Taxonomy (NCBI): domain Eukaryota; kingdom Viridiplantae; phylum Streptophyta; class Pinopsida; order Cupressales; family Taxaceae; genus Torreya; species Torreya grandis. Next base: position 345,911 of record JARHVA010009032.1, read on the forward strand.
GGGGAATGATAGACACCTCTCAAGTTTGCATATGTCATTGATTTAGCATCATATCATCGATTAGGCATGGGGTGCATTGATAGTTGTTTGATTGAGCACTTAGAATGGTGTGCACTTGATTGCGAGGCATGCAAGTTCCTCTTCCTTGATCAAACTTTCTTATTGTAGATTATGCATGGTACATATATATCTATCATCATCTTGAACAAGACCTAGAAGATAGGATAAACAAAATCAGCACTAAATATCCTGATATTAATAGTTACTTCATGACAAGAATGAATCATTTTCCCTTAGATTAGAGAACATCTTGCAACCATTGATTTTCATACATGATATTTTTTATCTCTTTACATTGGTGATTCTTATCATACAATGATTTTGAATGTGATGCTTTCATTTAGAGGCTATTAACATTCTTACATGATTTTCATATGACTACAATAATAAAGAGTTGAGTATTTATTTGATGTTGAGTCTTTTGGATTAGTATGAAGAACTAATGATAAAGTAGTGTGCCATAATTGTATATGTGATACAAATGATTCACAATAATCTTGATAAGTTGTGAAAAAGATAACAATACAACTATTTAGACTAGACATATTATGTCCAAATATCATTACAGATTGTATAATATGCAATGGAATCCAATACAAATTGTGAAAAAAAAATTACATCTTTAAATACATGATATTAACATAATAATTCACTTATATTAAAATGAAAAATTAAAGTACAAATTTGTAGAATACAAAGTACGACTAAATATTTGTAGAATAAAAAATAAAACTAAAAAAGCAGATTTATATAATCAAAATTAAAATGTATCTTTATTGATTTTCCTAAATATTAGATTAAAATAAAATTAGGAGAACAAATTCATATAATCAAAATTAGAATGTGTCTTTATCCATTTTCCTAAACATTGAGTAAACAAAGAGAGAAATATCAGGGATTAGGAAAATGGATGCCACATCTTAATTAATTTAAATAAACAGGAGGATGAAAAATCAAATTCTAGATACACTGGACATGTTAACATGTGTAATAGATGGCCAACTAATATAGGATGCACAAAACATGTAATTATTTAGGACACATGGGTAGCAATGTTGATTCCAAACTCCCTATTGATTTCCTAGATATTATTAATGTTTTACATTATATGTCATTAAGAGAAATCAAATAGAATAGATTACGGTTGAAATTTTCACAGGTGTGGCAGTTAAACTTACAATGTGAATTGCGTTGACATGTTCCATGACATGGTGCAAGTGTGGAGAATGCCATGTGTCACGCTGTGTGACAACGGGGTGGTGACAAGTGGGCATGGGTCGTAGATGCTTTGCTTATAACTTCAAAGACGTGGTATGTTAGAAATACATAAGTATGCGCAGGGAGTGCTTTGAGACTTCAGGGATGCTGCAGAATGATGTGATAAGATACACACATTGTACACTAGCGTGCAAAATTTCACAAGTTGTGAATATTGTGAGATGTGTTAGAACAAGACTGTAAGAGTTGCAAGTGTTTGGGTATCCTAGTGTGAGCATGTAGAAGTTGAAATAAATGCGAAGCGAGTGTGTGAAAAATTTATTGATTCGAAAATGCATTGAAACACATGCAATGTTGCACAATATAGTGACAGACTATGAGTACTTGAGATACTACGATGCGGGATACATATTAGCACTACAGAAGCATGCAAGTCTATATATGATCTCTACATGATCCATAAAGTTGAGGTATACTTCTAGGAATTGTAGAAGCACCAAAATTATCGAAAGTCAGAATACATAAGGGTGAGATGCCGCGTATGACAAGTGATGCCACAGTTGTGCATAATTTATGCAGAATCACATAAGCATGTGCAAACTTGTGCAACAGGCACAATGCATCCTTAGTGATAAGCCTCAAATTGGGGTGATTCATGGAATTTGAGTGATGCCTAAGGAAGTGCCAATATGTTGGACTGATGGAAAATACCAACTTGTGTACAAGTATTTGGTGTTGTGTGCTACCTTTGGGTGCATAAATCGAGTGGAGCATCGAGAAAGGAAAGCTAAGTCTGATGTCTTTGATTCAGGGTGAGCCAATAAAATGGTGGAAGCCAACATTAATTGTGCATAACATTTATACGTATGATCCAACAATGGACTATAAGATGTTTTTTTTTGAAAGATCAGTTCACAATTTGGAAGTTCATCGAGTTGAATCTTATTGATCTTGTTTTTTGAGCTTTGAAAAAACTGTAGAGGCTTCCAAAATTTCCAATTAAATTGAGAAGTCCCTATGCAGTTGCATAAAGATCCACAAAGAGAGAGGCTCGAAACTATGCAAAAATCACGAATGTTTCACAATCCACCACCATTACTTTATCTTAAATAGGATCAAACTAGAAATATGATAATGCTAAATATATGTAATAATTAACAAATAGGATTAAATTAGAAATATCATAATGTTAACTATATGTAATAATTAATAATTTTGGTTTTGAAAAGTTGTTATTTTGGACAAATACTAAGATAAAATATAATTAATTTGTACACACATACCTTTTAATTGTTGATTATTTGCAAGTGAAAACTAGAATAAGAGGCCACTGTATAAATTTAGGGTTAAAATTAGAAATAAAAGCACAATTTGTAAAGGTCTATTATAAGTAAATGTTGACGTAGTGTGTTCTAATCTGTTGATTACCTCCTTGTCCATGATGATTGTAATAGATTGTTGATAGAGAAAAACATAGAAAGAAGAATTGTAGGAAAGATATATCAAAGGAAAAATCAAAGGATATCTTTGAACATGACCACAATAAGTGGACAATAACATAGTGTGTTCTAGTCAATTGATTGTAACACTGAACTGATTATTTAGCCACTTGCAATGCATTAATTAATGTTGTCGATGTGTCTTCAAAATTTTAATATAGTGAAAAGTACATGCAATGGAAAAATGATAGCTTCCTACAAAAACTAGATTGGAATCATATTAAGAGGCGGGGGGAATCAGGGGAAATGGATTGATTTGGACTAATCTTGTTCAATCCCTATTGAAATACCAAACACTACACTATACTTCCAATACTTTGAAGATGGCTCAAAATCAAATATATTTCTCCCAATTGTGTTTGTGTGTTGGATGATGAATGCAAATCTAAATGTTATTTATCCTATTTCACCCTTGACATAAGTATTTAGATAAAGATTTGACCTTAAATATAGATTTACCAGTCCTATAAATAGAACATGAAAATATTTGAATATGTTTTAAGGATGAGGTAATGCCTTAGAGAGGCCTTGCATATATAAGTGTTTTAATTTTGAATTTTGTGACCTATTGGTGTGCAAATGTTGTCCCAATATAATAACTATGGTAAAAAATAAGAGTAAATTGAAACACGAGTCAAAAGAAGTTCTAAAAGTTATGCCTAGACATGTTTATGCTAAATAGACAAGGTCATAAGCTAGTACTATCTATTTACTATAGACTTGTCGACAAGGACAAAAGACCAAAATTGGTAATCCCTATGACAAAGTTGTAGGATAAATATCAATTAGAAAATTTCACAAACTAGGATAGAGAAAGACTTAAGCAAGGTGGGTTTGTCAGACGAAGATAAACTTTAGATGGTATCATCCTAACCCATGATATCATAAATTCCCTAAGTAATTCAAAAAGTAAATAACTTCTTATCAAGTTAGATATATTTAAGTCATATGATATACCCAACTAAGAATTTCTAGATGGTATATTGTAGATATTTGGTTTAAGATATGAATGGACAACTTGGATCAAAAGTTATTATACTACCCTTACATTCTTTGTGCTTTTCAATGGTTCTCCAAAAGGATTCTTTTCTTCCTCTATAGGTTTATGACAAGGGGACCCCATCACACCCTAGCTTTTTATTCTTATGGATAAGGTTCTTGGTAGAATATTCAAAGCTTTGAAATATTGTTCCAAAATTAAAGGTATCCAAACTACCTCATCAAAAACAACCCACACTCATCATCAATTTGTGGATGAAACTATGCACTTTTCCTCCCCATAGTTTTAGGAAATTCAGGAGATTAGAGGTATTTTAGTAAGATTTGAGAAAGCCTCAGGGAAAATAATCAACATGATCAAATCAAAGGTGATATTCCTTAATGTTATCTCTATAAACTATAATTTTATCTATAAAATGTTGGGTATGTATAAATCCACCCTCCTAGAAACTTCTTTTGGATTTACTCTTTTTAAAGGAATAGGGAAACAACACATGGAAAAAATTAGTTGATAAAAGTATAAGTAAGGTCAATAGTTACAAGTTTAAGATTTTGACCTCAACATGTAGACTAACTCTTATCAAAGTTGTCCTTAACTATACACCTATTTATTGGGTTTATTTAATGGTTCCACCTAAAGGAATCATCAAATAAATTGATAAAATTCTAAAAATGTTTTTCTAACAAGGAACATGTGAGAATTTCAAATTTACCCTAGTATCTTGGAAGTCTATTTTCAAGTTGATTTGCCTAGGAGTTGTAGTCATAAGAAATGTTAACATGTTTAATATATCACTTATTGATAAAATAGTTTAGACACTTGGCATAAGTACCTTCGAACATTGGAGTAATATTTTAAGGGAGAAGTATCTTGACAGTGTAAATCTTGAAAGAATCATCACTAGAAAATAATTGCCTCAGGGGCCAAAAATTTGGAATAACATCAAGGAGGCAAGGGATTTCTTATTTAAAAATATGTTCAGAAAAGTTCAAAATGGGGAAACTACAGAGTTTTGAGAAGATTCATGGATTTGAGAAAACCCATTTGAAATGGAGGAATTTAGAAGAATTAAGAGGGAAAGAAAAAATCCATGGGGACACAAGGTCAAAAACTACTAAGTGGAAAGTATATCACAAGGATATATCAATAGAAGTTGGAAGATATTCTAGAATTAGGATGAATCCCAAAATGAGGCTCATACGGAACTAAATAATCTACGTGAGGCTTTTTTATTCCTCAGAATCCTAATAGAGATATTATACTATGGAACTTTAAAGGTTCAGGTCTTTACATGGTCAAAGATGGATATAATCACCAAATTTCTAACTATAATGCTAACACTAAGTAATTTCATTGGAAGAAGATATGGGCATCTAAGTCGAGGATGAAAACCAAAGTTTTTATGTGGTTGTCTATTCATGGGAATATTTTAATATGGAAACATCTTAAGAAGAAATGATAGTTAGGTCCCACAAGATGTGTTATGTGTTTTAATAGCACAAAAGAGGTGAATCACCTACTCTTAAATTGTGATTATGCATCTAAGAACTGGGATGAATTCCTAAATTATTCCAACATTAGTTATATGTTAAGTAAGTCCCTCTCAACTTAGTTTCAAGCATGGAAGAGTGGTAATTGTTAAGGTGTGGAGCCTAAAAGCTTCACATATGAGCGCATTTAACAGTTTTGGGTCTACACAGTCACCGACATCGGTCAGGAGGGACCGCCATCGGTCAGGTGCAGTTGAAGAGACGCCGGCATCGGTAGTGGATCGGCCGATGTCGGTCACAGGCAAGCAAGCAGGAACCGGCGTCGGTTACCTGTGCGCCCAGAATGCTATTTCTGAGGACAGAATCGAGTGTTTGCATGATGAGTTTAAGTTGTAGTCTTAAGTTCGCGTCTCTATTATTAGTAAGATTATTTTTAGAGCCCTTGTTCAAGAGGCTTAACTATTGGTTGTAAGTGCATGCTCAAGTCTCCTAATTCTATATGTAGAATTAGATCTTCTTAGCTTATTGTATTGGTATGTTGAAGAACAGTACAGAGTTGAATCAATCCAGGTTGTTGGAATTGATTGTTTTTGAGAGAGAGAGCTCTTGAGGGATAGAGATCTAGTGAGAGATCTATACATCTGAGAGAGGTGTGGAAGAAAGAAGTTTTTTCAATTGTATTCCTTCTGTAAAGAGTTTAATACAAGTTTTTAGGGTGGTTTCTTGTATCTCTTGTTCTAGCTATTTATCATTCTAGTTACTTGTCTATCTGATTTAATTCCATGTTTATTGCTTTCATAAGTGTAATCTATTATTGGTTGATCCCCAACAAGTGGTATCAGAGCTCAGATTCACTAACAGGTGGTTCAGATCTGTGTAGTGTGTATTAATTACAGGTTCTCACAGGGATTTCTGCAGGGATTTTTATTTGAGTGGGAGAAGCAATGGCAGATGAAAGTAAACTGAGAATGGAGAAGTTCAATGGCAAAAATTATCAACATTGGAGAATGCAGATAGAGGATTATCTGTATCAGAAAGATCTCTACTTACCGTTAGGTGGGGTTGCAAAGAAGCCCAAAGACATGGATGATGAAGAATGGGAAGTTCTTGACAGAAAGGCTCTGGGGTCTATAAGACTGAGTCTAGCATCCACTGTGATATCTAATTTATCACAGGCAAAGTCTATGGTAGAGTTGATGACTACTTTAGCAAACTTGTATGAAAAACCCTCTACTTCTAATAAGGTATATCTTATGAACCAGTTATTTAATTTGCATATGAATGAAGGTGGATCTGTTTCTACTCATTTGAATGATTTCAATGGAATTGTGAATCAATTAAGTTCAGTCAATATAGTGTTTGATGATGAAATAAAAGCTCTTTTAATATTATGTTCTTTGCCTGAAAGCTGGCATGGCTTAGTAATGGCAGTTAGTAATACTGCATCTGTATCAAATATTTTGAAAGTAGAGGATGTTGTTAGTGTTATCTTGAATGAGGAAATTCGTAGGAAAAGCACAAAAGAGACATCTAGGAACGCTTTAAGTTTTGAGAGTAGGGGAAGGCAGAAAGATAAGAGCAAGAGGAGATCAAGATCTAAGTCTAAGGTGAGAGGAAGATCCAAATCCAGGAATGGCAGGAAGCCACAATGCTGGAATTATGGAAAGATTTGGCACATAAGCAGAGATTGCTGGTCAAAGCCGAAGGAGGACAATCAGCACGAAGGAAAGGAAGGAGCCAAGGTTTCAGGTATGGCACAAGATGCTTTAATATTCTCTCTGTATAATAATATAGAATCTTGGGTGTTATATTCTGGTGCATTTTTTCATGCTACCCCTAATAAGGAATATTTTAGTGACTATATTCATGGAGATTTTGGAATAGTGTATCTAGGGGATGATGAGCCTTGTAAAATAATTGGCAAAGGTAAAGTGCAGCTGAAGATGCAGAATGGCAACACATGGGTGTTGAGAGATGTGATGCATGTTCCTAGCTTGAAGAGAAATTTGATTTCTGCAAGAAAGTTAGGGGATGAGGGTTGTATAGTAACTCTCACAGTAGAATCTTGGAAGGTGACCAAGGGTGCACTTGTTATGGCCAGAGGTAAGAGAGAAGGTACTCTCTATTTGTGTAATTGTGTTACTAACAACTCTCCTTCTGTATTATCTACTTCAGATGTGGATGCTAAATTGTGGCACTCAAGGCTTGGCCACATGAGTGAGAAGGGGATGTCAATTCTTAAGTCCAAAGGTATGCTTTCAGATTTAAAAGGCATAGATCTAGAATTTTGTGAGCACTGTGTATTTGGAAAACAGAAAAGGGTTAGCTTTCTCAAGACTGGGTCAACGAAGAAGAGGCATAAGTTGCAACTTGTTCACACAGACGTGTGGGGACCGGCTCAGGTTGCTTCCATTGGAGGATCACAGTACTATGTATCTTTCATAGATGATGCTACAAGAAAGGTATGGGTCTATTGTATTAGGAGAAAATCTGATGTATTTGAGACTTTTAAGATTTGGAAAGCTATGATTGAGAATGAAACAGGTAAAAGATTGAAGTGCCTGAGATCTGACAATGGCGGTGAGTTCTACAATTATAAGTTTAGAGATTATTGTTATATGCATGGAATCCGTAGGCAAAGGACGGTTTCAAGGACACCTCAGCAGAATGGAATTGCTGAAAGGATGAACATGACAATAATGGAGCATGCAAGGTGTATGAGATTGCATGCTAGTTTGCCCTTATAGTTTTGGGCACAAGCTGTTGACACTGTAGTGTACCTAATTAATAGAGGACCCTCTACAGCTCTGGATGGTGGAATTCCAAAAGAGGCATGGACAGGTAAAAAGGTAGATCTCTCATATCTCAAAGTTTTTGGTTGTGAAGCCTTTGTGCACATTGATAAAGAAAATAGAAAAAAGCTAGATGCTAAGTTTATGAGGTGCACATTTATTGGCTATGGCTCAGATGATTTTGGTTTCAGACTTTAGAATCTAGAAACTAACAAGGTAATTAGGAGCCGTGATGTTGTTTTCAATGAAAGAGTGATGTATTGTGATCAGCTAAGGAAGCTGAATCAATCTGGGCAGAGCAATGGTGAATTGGATGAGGTGACGGTCCAAAATAAGCTCGTGGGAAAAATAAATAATCACTTGCAAGAAAACACAGAGACCGATGACGGCAGGGTAAAAATCGGCGTCGGCAGGACAGAAACCGACGTCGGCCATACAGAGACCGACGTCGGCAGAACATGCACCAATGTCGGTTAGGTAAAATTGACGTCGGCCAGTAACAAGCCTGGAAGTGACCGAGGTCGGTCACTGTTAGAGAATTTGGGTGGACAGCGTGTTATGAATGAGTCTCAGACACCCATCAGGAGGTCAGAAAGGGTGAGTAAGCCTCCAATTAGATATTCTCCTTCATTATTTTATTTATTACTAACTGATGGTGGTGAACCAGAGAGTTTTGAAGAAGCAATACAAGTGGAGTCCAAGAGTCAGTGGGAGCGTGGCATGGTTGAGGAGATGGAGTCCTTAAGAGAGAACCAAACATGGGATTTGGTTGAGTTGCCAGCAGGTAAGAGGACACTGAAGAACAGATGGACCTATAGGTTGAAAGAAGGTGAGAATGGACAGATGAGATATAAGGCCAGATTGGTAGTGAAAGGATTTGCACAAAAGCCAGGTATTGATTTTGGTGAGATTTTTTCTCCTGTTGTTAAAATGACTTCTATACGGATTGTATTGTCTTTGGTTGCTTTTGAGGATTTGCATCTTGAGCAGCTAGATGTTAAGACATCATTTCTTCATGGATATTTGGATGAAGAAATTTATATGGAACAACCAGAAGGATTTGAGGTCAAGGGTAAGGAGAAGTTAGTGTGCAGATTGAATAAAAGCTTGTATGGCCTCAAGCAAGCTCCTAGGCAATGGTATTTAAAATTTGACAGGTTTATGACTGAGCATGGCTACAGTAGGTGTCAATCTGACCATTGTGTGTATTTCAAGAGATTTGATAATGGTAGATATATTATTCTATTGTTGTATGTAGATGATATGCTGGTTGCAGGATCACACATGCAAGATATCTCTGAGCTTAAGGTGAAATTAGCTCAAATGTTTGCTATGAAGGATTTGGGAGCAGCAAAGAAAATCCTTGGCATGAGCATTAAGAGAGACAGGAAAAATCATAGGTTGATATTGTCTCAAGAGGATTATGTGGACAAGGTGTTGAAACGGTTCAACATGCAGGATGCAAAACCGGTAAGCACACCTTTGGCTAGACATTTTAAGTTAAGTAAAGAAAAATGTCCTAATTCACATGATGAGGTAGAGTACATGAGTAAAGTTCCATATTCTTCCGTAGTAGGGAGTTTGATGTATGCAATGGTGTGTACTAGACCGAATATTGCCCAAGCAGTGGGAGTGGTAAGTAAGTATATGGCCAATCCAAGTAAGGAACATTGGAAAGCAGTTCAGTGGATCCTTAGATATCTTAGAGGAACCAACAGCAGGCACTTGTGCTATGGAGGTTCAGATACTTCTCTACATGGTTATGTAGATTCAGATATGGCAGGTGATTTGGATGGCAGGAGGAGCAATATAGGATATGTTTTCACTATAGGTGGAACAACGGTTAGCTGGATATCTAAGTTGCAAAAGGTTGTTGCCTTGTCAACTACAGAAGCAAAGTATATTGCAGTCACAGAGGCTAGCAAAGAGATGATATGGATGACACGGTTCATGGATGAGCTTGGTAGGGAGCATGAGAGTTTGCAGATTGTATAGTGACAGTCAGAGTGCAATCCATTTGGCTAAGAATTTAGCCTTTCATTCAAGAACAAAGCACATACAGCTAAGGTACCATTTCATATGATAGGTATTGGAAGATGGTGAGTTGAAGCTAGAGAATATCCATACAGATAGGAATCCTGCTGATATGTTAACCAAGCCGGTTACAAAGGAGAAGTTGAATCTTCATTCAACTTCTGTTGGTCTTCATGATTGAGTTGAAGATGGAAGAGCTAGAAGATGTTGCTGTATAGGTACTGGTGCAGCTGTTTATCTCCAAGTGGGAGATTGTTAAGGTGTGGAGCCTAAAAGCTTCACATATGAGCGCATTTAATAGTTTTGGGTCTACACAGTCACCGGCGTCGGTCAGGAGCGACTACCATTGGTCAGGTGCAGTTGAAGAGACTCCGGCGTCGGCAGTGGATCAGCCGACATTAGTCACAGGCAAGCAGGCAGGAACCGACGTCGGTTACCTGTGCGTCTAGAATGCTATTTCTGAGGATAGAACCGAGTGTTTGCATGATGAGTTTAAGTTGTAGTCTTAAGTTCACGTCTCTATTATTAGTAAGATTATTTTTAGAGCCCTTGTTCAAGAGGCTTAACTGTTGGTTGTAAGTGCATGCTCAAGTCTCCTAATTCTATATGTAGAATTAGATCTTCTTAGCTTATTGTATTGGTATGTTGAAGAACAGTACAGAGTTGAATCAATCCAGGTTGTTAGAGTTGATTGTTCTTGAGAGAGAGAGCTCTTGAGGGATAGAGATCTAGTGAGATATCTATACATCTGAGAGAGGTGTGGAAGAAAGAAGTTTCTTCAATTGTATTCCTTCTGTAAAGAGTTTAATACAAGTTTTCAGGGTGGTTTCTTGTATCTCTTGTTCTAGCTATTTATCATTCTAGTTACTTGTCTATCTGATTTAATTCCGCGTTTATTGGTTTCATAAGTGCAATATATTGTTGGTTGATCCCCAACAGTACGAATTTGAACCTCCTTAAAGATATTTAATAGAGCTCCTAATATTATCATTTGGAAAGTGTGGTGAGATAGAAATGTGAGAATTTTCAATGAGAACCATGTTGACAGAACTAGAGAGAAACTCTGGAGAGAAATCAAATGGACAATAATTAATTATCTTTCTATTTTTAAAGGTAGAATAATAAAGAGGCTAGTCCAAGTTAACTAAATGTTCTTCATAATTTCCCCTAGCCCATGCCCCAAAGACATTATGATAAGATGAATCCATAAGAAAAAGGATTAATAAATAAAATAGAAGCAATCTTGGTTGGGATCTTCTGCCAAAAGGTTGGTGTAAGTTAAATATTGATGGATCTTCTAAATCAAACCCAGGAGAATTGGGAGAAGCAATAATCATAATAAATGATAAAGGGGAAGTAGAGGCTTTCAAGAGTATTTACATGGGTAATAATAATAATAATAATAATAATAATAATAATAATAATAATAATAATAATAATAATAATAATAATAATAATAATAATAATATAGAAGAGACAAAAGGGATAAAATGGATATTAAAAATAAGATTAATAAGATAATTTTTTAGGGATACTCCCTTATCTTGATTAGATTGATTAAAGAGAAGAAAATGGGGAACTGACAAATTCAAAGTCTCATTCAAGAAGGTAATAACTATATGCAATGAGATAGGATTGAATTACAACTTATCCTACCTAAGAGATCCAAAATTAGGGAGGGTAATTTAAATAGATCCCATTAATACTTAATGTATTAGGATATGACCAAATTGATCCATTAAACCTAACAATAGGAACATTTATGACATGACATCAATAGAAAGGGTTCCAAAGCCTCTATGAAATTAATATAATGAAATATGTCTAACTATGTCTTCTACTATTAGAATTAAGATAATCTAGTAGTGCCAAGATAACAACACAAATAAGGGGGATGGTTAAAATTAGACTAAAAAGGGTAAGGGGCCATGATAGGCAAATGAGGGCCTAGGTCACCTAAGGTAGGAAATGACAAGTTTGAAAACCCCATAGCCACACTAAGTATAAGTGTAGAGGAGATTAAAAAAAGGAGTTATGCATTCATTCAATCAAGTAATTATACAAATTTTATCTATCAAATAAAAGAGCTATGTTTAGAATATACTTACCTTAAGTAAAAACTATCGAGCCTCAATCTCCCCCTTGGCCATTAGTGCTTTGCAAGAGATTGTTGTGGTTGTAAGGATAAAAAAGATTGAATCAAGCTGTAGGTAAAAAATAATACCTATTATTGCATCTAAAGACTCCACAAGAAATTTTTCTTCCCTCTAAAACAAGATCTAACCAATCGCTTCTCCAAATGTAGACTTAAGCATACTTGGCGAGAAATGACAATGCAAAAAATGAATTTTCCTCTCTTTAGATTGAAATGGGGACTTCAATTTATAGTGATGGATGATCCTAACCCTTCCTAAAGTTTCAGTCGATGCCATTAGCCAACCTTGATGTAGTTAAAATTATGTTGGTTTAAATTTGAGTTAGGTCGACCAGGCCAATTTAGTTGTGAAGCATTTGACATAAATTTTAGACTACATTGACTTGGGATGAATTAATTTGAAAATTGGTGGGAATGAATAACTACTACATTAGGTCTAGTTGATAGAGTCAAACAATATGGGTTTTGGTATAGTTAGGAGTCATAAGGAGGAAGATTTCTTAGGGGATCAAGTATGATGGAATTGTAGTGGATATAAGCATGATAAATTAAACAACAATGTCTCTCATGAAGCATCAGTGGTATGTACGCCTATTTTTTTGTGCAACCTTTAAGGCATGTACTCAAGGAGATTGAAACTCCATACATTGTAAGAGATAAAACATCAATAAATGATAAAGTTTAAAAATATTGTGTGTATACATATACCCCACTCTAAGCTTGTCATGTGTCACTAGAGTGTAACATGGGATGGTGATTTTAGAAAGAAAATAAAAACATACTAACTGAGCTAAGAACTTCTAATAGAAAGTGGAAAATAAATGAAAGTAAATAATTTATAAATACATACCTTCACTTACCTTCTTGTTGTTGAAGATAATTTATGTGTGAAGTAGATGAATAGAAGTGTCCAATGTGTGAAACAAATAATGAATCTTAAAAATAATATAAAATTCGAACTTAAAAAAAAATATGGTGTTAGCACTAAAAATTTCTCTACTTTGTAAAGATTATAAAGATTCTTTTAGTTTGTGAAAAGCACTTATGGAAATAAAGTTATGAGAAAAATATATAATTTCTCATTAAATAATTGAAGGTTTGAAATTTTCAAAATTTTACTATAAATGGGGTGAATTACTATTCATTTTGACATTTGCTATTTTTGGAAACCTGAGCTCTATTTATACAAATTTAGCAAAGAAAGAGATGATGGCCTAAGCTCTAAGGGGTGGATGAGTTGGAGGAAAAATTGTAGTGACCACTAGTGTATTCCTGTTATGGGGTGCATTTATTGTTAATTTTTAGTATTTCTAAAACAAAATAGACTAGATTATGAAAAATAGGTCCTAAGGCAAATCCTTATAGTGGATTTTGCCCTAGAAAATATAATAATAGAATACAAATTAAAATAAGAAATAGGTAGGAGATAAAATGATAAAAATTAGGTCAAGTTTATTTATTATAGCATAGTGAAAAATCACCACCTAAATAAGATGGTATTGGCCAAGAAGATGTAGTTGGAAAGGATGGATTTTTATATCTAGTCAATGGAATATGCAGTGGTCAATATAGTTTTATAGAGAATAGTTGATGTAGTATTAAATTTACATAGATGATGTAGTTTTAAACATGGCTAATAATGTGGTAGATGGATGATAGCATATAAGATGGCCAATGGAGTCTAGATAGATGGCCGATATAGTACATAAAGGCCAATAGGGTATAAATTTTAGATGGATGATGTTGTATAGTACATGGATGATAAATTTGATTTTAGTATACGGATAATGTAGTTTTGTATGTGGATGATATAGTTAAAAAGAAGAAACAAGGTCGATGTGGTATTATACATGGCCAATAAATTAGTTAATATGATTTTTTTTCATTTTTCTATTTTGAATTATAATTTATGTCAATTTTAGGGTAGATATCTAATAATTTTTCTATTTTTTAGGATTTTGTAAAGGTGTTAGACACTCTGGAGACTATTGGATGAACTATGGCTATCAGATCTACTAGTGATATTGTCTACCATGGATCAGGCTTGACTTACTGCACTTGGTTTAGGTGGGATCATGGAGATTTGATGGATCCCATTAAGCATAGAGTTAGTCACCATGTTCCTAGGTAATGATAAATACTAACTAATATGTTCTACTGAGTGGTGGATGGCAATACCATTGAGGTGGATAACACCCTAGAATATGTTCATGCATTGTTAGGATTGTCGATTACTAGCACACAAATGGTGTGTGATACTACATATTTGGCAGATAATAGGAAAGACTTAACTTTATGGGTGACATAATCAGAGAGATATGACATAATTATGGTCTATATTTAGCATATGCCACTTGTTAAACTATTGTAATGAGTTTCAATATTTTACATTCTAATGTATGCTTGAATGCCATATCTTAATATCAGAATTATTTTACAAGTTTATATCATATTAAGGTTGATATTGATTGTATTAATATAAATGAGGGTAATATAAGGTACATTAAATTTGTGTTGATGACTGTGTTCATCTATTCCATGGCTCTAGAAAGTTCACTCATATTTTTGCACCTTCACTTAGATTTTTATAAAAAATAGACTTCTTCTCCTTTCCCTAGTTGGGTAGATAGATCTTAAAACTTCAAGGAAACTATTATGTTTTTATGTGCATTTATTACACTTACCTTGATTATTATTAGGTATGTAAATGTTTTACAATATAATAATCATCGCTCTAATAAATGTAATAACTCGTCATCTCACAAAACTAGTGTAATGCAATGTGTCTATAATATGAACATTAGTGCTTCAAATCAATGCCCTACTAATTTATTGGTATCTCTTGAATGCTAGTAGATGCCTAATAGATTATGGTGAGCAATAATACATTATTTACAAGTGCTAATTTATTGTTAGATGCTTAAATGCATTGGTGTGCCTATATATTTATAGATAATTTGAATCAAAATTTAGATCATATTGGCATCAAACAATATTAAATGGTTACAAAGAGAAAATTAATGAAAAAGTGGTTACATCCACTTAAGTCAAAGGAGGCTATTATAAAAGGGACCAAAATTGCACAATTAGTCCATAGGGAGCCCAGGATTATATAGTATGGTTTTGGTGGGAAATTTGAGATTAGAGGAGGATATAAGAGAGAAAAGAGGAGTTAGAGGCAGTTAAGAAGAGAAGTATAGACCAATAGAAAACTAAAAACATATCAATAATGTTTTATTTGAAAAAATAATCCATAAGTACATAAGCATCCTAATGTAAAAACTTAATTTGGGTATGAGAGTAGTTAATAGTTATATAATTTCATCATTTTAGGATACTTGTGTATTTGTCAATTATTGGATCATTTTAGGCTCTGGTTGGCAAGTTTCCTATACTCTTCCTATATTTTTTCTCATTTTTCTGATCTTCTCTTTCTCTCTCCTCTTCCTAATTTTATTGGGTTCTACATATGTTTCCAAGAACCCTATGGTGTACAGTTCAAGGGCACTAATACCATACTATGTATGGCTATGGTGTGACCCATTATGACACTTTTTTTGGATTCCATGTGTCTCATTTTATATTTTTTTCCTTTCCCAATGGTTAATAATTTTACAAATAGATAGGTGGATTAATACATATAAGACATGGAAGGATAATAGTTGATTGAGCAAGACATAAATTATATTCTCTCGAGATCTATTGTGAAAGTTTAAGAGAAATTAATTTCAACATTTAGAACATAATTAAATAATTTATTTCATTTGCCACACATTTATTCTAGTTAAAATAGTTAAATAGGATCATGTCCTCCATTCATAAATTTATTACTAAGTTGTATTGACTGTTAATTTGTAATTTTTTTAGCTTATTACTTGATAATAATAGAGGGATAACACTGGCCTCTAGTGAATCCCTCATTTGTGAAGAAGCTGATCAAATTTTTAGAGAATTACACATATTCTTAGAAAATAAAGTGATATTTTCAGAGCCCTAGAGCATATGAACATAATTTTAAATTTAGTTTTCATATATTTTCACTTTTATGGAAATGTCTTCACTCTTCTATATGTGTGCACTGAGAAAAATTATCTTTGTTTAAAACAATTTTTCTAAGTGTTTTGTTCATTGTAGTCTAACTGTAGTCATATAAAATGTCCAAATTGGTAGTTTTAATATGGATTGCAACACCATCCATAGGTCCTTTTTTCATGCTCTTACAACCCTTCCAGACACCTTTTTTCTCCTTATCAATCATTTAGAGCCTGCAGAATGATCATTCCACCTCAACTAGGTAGTATTCCCCATGTCAAACCTATTTCCCCAAGTCTTAAGATTGTAGGATAGGAGCACCCCATTTGGACTATAACACCAGCCACCAAAGTGTCTCATTTTTTATGCTCTTATTGATTTGTACTTTGAGCCCCAATGGTCATTTTCATCTGATCTTTATCCTTAATTATGTTGGTCTAGCATGAATATATTTGACCCATGATCAATTATTCCTTATAAAAGCCCACTCAAAGCTCATTTACAAGGGAGGTGACAAAACATACAAAGCAATCAAGAATACAAACAAAGCACTAAGGCAAACTTCCCTATTCTTTGTAGATAGTCACCCAACATAGTTGTAAACATACTCAAATATTTATACCAATCCCTCACCACCTTAGAAACTATCAATTTGGCATTTGCATCCATATCACGCTATAACACAAAGCACACTAGTCGAGAGAATTACATATGGCTTGACCCCTCTTTGGATTATTGGTATGTAGGTAACATGTCCACATAAGGGGTGTGGATTGCATGTTCAATACATCTTACACACTAACCCCTGACCTGCTCCCCCCACCTCTTTCTCAAGTGACTCAAATATATTTTTATCAAGCATGATGGAGGGTTAGAGTTTGAAAAAAAAATCACCTCCACAAAAATTTTTTATAGGCACACTCACACAGGCATAACGTAACTACTCATAAAGTTTTAGGTCTCTATGATCAGTTTGGACAACAATAGTAGGAACAGGCAATAGCACCAGACACCAAAGCATCCATTTGTAGTGCTCCTATCCTTTCACAAATTAAAGCCAAATTTAGTTGGTGAATTACAATACCAAGTACATCTCCTTAATTTAGAAAACAAGGCTTATAAGTCTTGGATTGATGCCAATGACTTGAATTGTAACCCATTTCTAAAGACATTTGTCAAAGCTTCATTGCATAAGTACTTCAAAATACCATCATTACCTCAATTTGATGGAACTAGAGATCCATTCATACACCTTAAATCCTTTTAGAAGGCTTTATCATCTCATACGCATCTTTTGATTGTACTTAAGTGTTCTAAAAGACATTAGTGGGTAATGTATATAATTAGTTCTTTCATCTACTCCCTGTTGGTTATTTACATACATATGATGACTTAGAGGAGGCATTTCTCAGATATTACATAGTAAACATGGGCCCTCATGTTACATATGAAAAACTTTTTGCATTGCATCAAAATTCTTCATAGCTAGTTAGTGATTATATTTTACGATTCAAGACTTGCATGTTACGCTTGATTTATAAACCAACATATTTAAAGGTTTAATACATCTTTATAAATGGGATTTGTCAACCCCTCCTAGAGCATATATTATTTCAGATAGAGTCCTTTTTTAGGCACTTATTTTATATAGTTTTATCCTTGGAGAATAAATTAAGATTGATTGAGCTAGATTCAATAAATTGGCTTACTCTATATTTAATAGCATTACCTCAATATATATTTACTAACACATAGCATTCACCATGTCCTAAACAAGATAAAAGACCACAACTAGAAAAGCAACTAGTTAAAAAAAAGAGCTAGTTTCTAGAGCACCACCTATAGCATGACCTATAGAGAACATCAGTAGGGAACCACTACAATTTGATTCAGAGTGGGATAGCCCATATGTCATATTATCATAACTACTAGATATTAGGTTAATCACATTGCCTTCTACTCATCATCGAGATCCACATCTCTTACATAGACAGCCACATCACCCCTTTTATAACTATCATGCTATCTGTGGATATAAATATAATGATTGTTATAGACTTAGGGCTTGTATTAATAGATGTGTTGATAACAAAATCATAACATTCACATTGGGGGTACTGATATCTCTTCCATCATGAATCCATAGACCTCATTCATCTATGACTGAGTCATCCCAAGACATTCCTTCATAGGAATCATCAATTACTCATCGTGAGAGTAATGAGATTTCTAGGATAGAGCCTCATAGGAGATCTCCTATCCCAAAAACTACACTACTATATGTAGGTTGCTCTCACTGTACAATATGTGAGAGAAACCTACATATAGTAGTGTAGTTTGTGGATTACATAGTGTAGTTCCATATATATATTTAGCATAGTCATAGGGATTGCAATAGATTTTTAAGAGTCCCATCTCATGTAACAACCCACTATAGTTAATATTAGATGAACTCACGCCACAGAGTACTGCTCTAGATATATATTCACTACAACCAAGTTTTTAGAGACCTATTTCACGTAGCAACCCATTATGATTAAGATTAGATGAGCCCCCATCACAGGTTACAATTCTATCTCGATCTATTGCTCATTCATATGCATCACAATAGAGGCCACATGGTGTTATTTCACGTATCAATCCATTATGATTACAGATAGATGACCCTCCTTCACAACACACAATTTTAGTTTCGTATCCATTGAGGTTGCATCTTATAGAGTCTCCATGTACAACTAAAGTTAGTGCACCAAAGATAACATCAAATATAGGGTATGTTCCTACACAACAATATCAGTATGGCCACTTATTCAATTAGCCATCAGGGTTCAGATAGTGATACAACATCCATGAGGTTGATATGCACAAAGTGATATCTTACATCAGTGATATTTTCTTGACTCTAGACAGTTTTTAGCTATAGTATTCACACTTAGGAAATTATCATTGAGGTCTCATGCCTCTAAAGATATAACATATTTTTAGAGAGCTTCTTTTATTACCAGATGCATCCCTAATAGCCCCATAATTTCATCCACTTCTCAGAGTTACAGGGGGACCCCACAGTCAGTTTTTACTATAGATATTTCAAAACACTTACAACATATACATCTTTCAGAGTCACAGTCCCAACCCTTCCATCATGGTTCACGATCACACATGATTTATTTCCTTGATACAGGACACCATGATAGGGAGTATCTTATGAGACTCATTGATTAGAATCATTTATTATCAGTCTTTCTTGTAAATAATTTCTCAGCTTACTTATACATAATTTCTCAGCTTACTTGTACATAGTTTCTTTTCACTTTCTTGTACATAGTTTCCTTATGATTAATTGTACATAGCTTATTTTAAAATACCAAAAATAATATAACATGTCAAAATAAAAAATATATTTAATTAACTTAAAACACCAAAAACTTTCCAATTATACACATTATCCATGCTTTACATTTCTACTACCATACTAGACTTATATTTTGTTGTTCTATGTTATTGTTTTTGGATTTATCTACATTACCATGCTTCACTTGATCTTCTTTGAGTGTGTGCAGTGGTACTCAGATCCTTGATTGATTCACTCTACCCATTAAAGGGGCATTCTACTTTTACATTTGAGACATACATCAACATATCTACCCACCACGGGCATCTTCTACATGACTACACCATCCAGGGTATGTCATTCATACACCACACACTCTAGTTATCATGTTGATGTACATTAGTTACTATCTTACATAGATTATTCTATCGACACTCACTAGTATATATAACTTGTATATTTTTTAGCATCTACCTAGTCTTGTACTACAACTTTTTGCATACTTTCACTTCTTGATTTTATTAGTTAGATGCGATAGTATTTTTAGTATTTACATACCTTCTTTTCTTGCTTTGAGTAGCTAGATGTGATTGCATCTTTTAGTTCCTATTTTTTTACTTGTGTATGCCTTGAGATATTTTCTAATGTCCTTTGATTGTACACTTATATGTGCTTGTGGCCCTCATGTCAATCTTGTTTGTTTACAATTGTATGTGTATGTCGGTATTTGAACATGCCTTGTATGTTTGATTTTTCATTCTAAATGGCATGTGCCCATGTCCCTTATTTGCTTGGCCCCTTGGCCTCTTTTGTATGCTTCTTGTTTCTTATCTTGTGTGCTTGTTTGCTTATTTACTTATTAGTTGTTTACAACTCCATGATCCACATGATGCATTATCTTGTCTTCTTGGATGCCATGATGGACATCATGCTCCATCCCTCCTTGACAACTAACTAGATTTTTAGTTTTAGTTTAGTGTACTATACATACTATTATATGTTTTACATCTATCTAGATATACCTCTATTGATCTAATAATCTTCAATACAAACTATGTTATATCTTGAGACATCTTTTTTATTATCATTGTTATATTTTGTATTTCATAGCATAACACACTTGCAGGGCTCTTTCTTTTGAGGGAAATCATTGTAGGATCTTCATTCTTATTTTTAGAAGAGGGGGCAACAAACAGAGGTTTTATCATAGAGATCAGAGTTGTTTATCGATTAAAAATTAGTTTTCAGAATACTCAAAATAGTAATCAAAATTTAAAACAAACTCAAAAAATAGAGATGAACATAGAATAGTCATTAGAAATAGTAAAAGACAAGAGTACCCCATTTGGACTACAACATCAGACACTAAAGTGTCCACTTTTTGGTGTTTTTTTCCAAACAGCTAAAAATCCATAATTTTCAAAAATAGACAGGAAGATAAGGTCAATTACAATTTTGTCAGTTATAATTTAGTTTAGATTAGGCAGTTTTAGTAGAGTTGTACTCATATTATCTAGATATATGGGCATCATGCATGGCATGATGGCTCTCACTTCCAATTTTAGATTGGGTAATTGGTACAACTTCCAAATTATAATCTATGTTATAGACACTAGTGATTGGAGGCAATGTGCGTGGTATATTTACCTTATTTTCTTTTTAGTTCATTGTATTACCTAGGTATTCTTAGAAGTTGTGTGCTTTACTCCATCTATAGGTGGTTGGCATCATTTTGGAGTGGCTTTCATATAAGCCTAGTTCTCAAATTTAGAGTACCTTTCATACAAGCCTAATCTCCACTTTTTAGAGTGGCCAAGACTGGCCTAGTTCTTAGTATACATTCAGTTATCCATGCCACATTGTTAGATTATACAACATTCATGGGTTTCATGAGTCATGTCATATAACACACATTCATACTAGTATCAATTCATAGTTCACACTTAATGGATAATGATAGAGCCAAAGGACTAGTTAGCCTTTGTATTCTTGAGCCACCTACTCAAAAGGATTGGACACATAGTCAAAACATCAATTAAAATATGCATGATCACATAGCTTCACTACATAATGGCCGATGATGGAGCCAAAAGGCCAGCCTTTGGATTTTTGAACCACCCTCGAGGAATTGAGCACTCAACTCCATTCATGATATTACTCTTGGTACATCACATACTTAGCATCACTCAACATCACAATAGGCTTTGTATTAGTTCACCTACCTGATGAGATGTATTCGATCTTTTCTCTTCCTCTCTCTTTTACCCAACCCTTATACATTCTTATTTTAAACATAACATATCTAGTAAGAACTGATCTACTCCTTGTTTTTTCTTGTAGATTTATACTTCATGATATGTTCTCTCTATGTACACTCAACATCACACATCTTCATGGGCTTCACCCTTGCAGGTAAGTTCAACTATGATTTCTATTTTTCCTTTATCCTAGCATTTCATTTTAATGCATCACTAGAATAAAAGGGGGGCAAACATAGTCATATAAAATGTCCAAATTGGTAGTTTGAGTATGGCTTGCGACACCCCATCCATGGGTCATTTTTACATGCTCTTGCAACCCATCTAAACACCTTTTTTCTCAATACCAGTCATACAGAGCCTTCAGAATGATCATTCCACATCAGTGTGGTAGCATTCTCCATACCAAACCTATTCCCCTAGGTCCCAAGCCTATAAGATAGGAGCGTCCCATTTGGACTATAGAACTGAACACTAAAGTGTCCCATTTTTTATAGTCCTATCCAATTGTACTTTGAGCCCCAATGGTCATTTTCATCCAGTCTTTATCCTTAATTATGTCAGCCTAGCATGAATACATATGGCCCATGATCAATTGTTCCTTATAAAAGCCCATTCAAAGTTCATTTACAAAAGAGGTGATAAAACTTACAAAGAAAGTAAGAATACAAACAAAGCACTAAGGCAAACTTCCCTATTCTTTGTAGACAATCACCCAACACAGCTGAAAACATACTCAAATCTTTATACCATTTCCTAGCCACCTCAAACACTATAAATTCAACATTTGCATCCACATCACACTATAGCACAAAGCACACTAGTGGGGAGAACTACATATGGCTTGATCCCTCTTCGGAGTATTGGTATGTAGGTAGTGTGCCCACACAAGGGGTGTGGATTGCGCGTTTAGTACATCTTACACACTAACCCTTCTATTTCTCAAGTGACTCAAATATCATTTTATCAAGTATGATGGAGGGTTAAGGTTTGAAAACAAAATCAACGCCACAAAAAATTTCGTTGACAATCAGTGCTCAATTTTTTATAGACACGCTCACATAGGCACAATGCAACTACCCAAAAAGTTTTAGGTCTCTGTGATAAATTTGGATAACAATGATAGGTACGAACAACAGTGTTGGACACCAAAGCATCCACTTTTCGGTGCTTCTGTCTTTTTCCCAAACAAAATCCAGATTCAAGTTTACAACACCTTCCCAATTCTACACAATGATTTTTAATATCTGTATCAGCCATCTCAGTCTGTTTTCCAACTAAATTATATTTTTTCTTATTTATTGCTATTTTTAGAAAGGTGAAAAAGACAAACAATTACACAAATCAAAGTTGTATTTATTGCTATATTTTGTATTGATTTATTAATCCAAACACTTAACTAAAATAAAACTAAAACTCCATTATTCCCAAATAAATTAAATCACTAACCCTATAAGCCATTGTTCATTTCAAATAATGATCCCAAGATTTATGACAATTCAAATATTCTTATCAATTATTATTATTTTTTTTTCAAAAATAAAATAAAATTACATATTAAAACTAATATACTAATTTACAATTTAATCTGAACAAACCTAATTTGAAAATAAAATAGATGAATATAATATATATTCATGTAAATACCGCTTTCCCATACTATATCTAAAAACATGCAATTTAATGCACTAATTAATAAATAGTGCCCTTTGAAAGTGTCTACATTAGTAGTTAGAGTAACCTATCCTCCATACTTAGTACGACGTGGGCGGTTTTCTCTCCATGTATGCGGATGGAATGTGTGGAAATGAACTACATGTGCCGTATTACTTTCAAAATTGGAATGGTTAATTTGGGGAAGGCTATAGCCATTGTGTATGGTCTGATTACTTTTCTGTTAGCAAGAAACGTGGCAGTGAATAAAGAGTGGCAACTTTTGTTAACAAAGGTCAAAGTGGAAGGCAAACCAAGCTAAATGACAATGTCATAGTAACAATTTGGCTTGTCAATCGTCAATGCTCATCCATAACTCTTTGCCCTTGTGGATAATTAGGCATATATATGCTTTGGGAGATTCCTTTACCTCGGGCATATGTCTTCATATTATACTTTTGCTAGCGCCCTTTCAAGACTGCATCGCTCTCAAATTTTCTTTGTTTTCAACTTAAGGTCAAGTTAAATGGAAGTGATCGAAATGTCGTGCTTACACGCCTTTCCGCCATCTACTTCTGCGTCTGTGTCTGTCTCTCTCTGACTCTGACTCTTACTCTGCCTCTTCCTCTTCCTCTTCCTCACCAAAGGTCGATGAGTATTTCCACCTTGTACCGCAAAGATAAGCGTCATATGCTGCACTTTCGGGTGTTCCCCCTTCTCCGTATCCACAATTAAATTTGCACCACTGAAAAGCCAAGCGGGTGACTGATCTTCTGGATACGGTCCGCAAATAAATGCGCCAAAGAAGGCTAAAGCTCATACATGAGAATTAACCAAAATGTTCTTTCCTTCCTTGCAGTCTAGCCTTAGGTCTAGCTTCATAGCGAGCTTCTCCATAAGCTGTACTTTCTTTGTAGTACATAAGGTATATTTGTACTATTAAACATATTAAATATTAATTTTGTACCTTAAAAATATAAAATATTAATATTTTTCTGTCATTTCATAGAAGATTAGTCAATAAGCTGAAATAATTTAGCGGGCGGCGTGACACTCATTTGTTAAGAGACTCATATTTTATCAATAGGCCGTCCGGTCAAGGCTGTGCACAAATTCGACAGATAATGCTCACACGATGGAAACACCAAGTGCAAATGCAATTGCAATTGCAGAGCCTGCTTACAGCGATCACGGGATCGAGTCTTCCACTCTCACCGACACGACGTTTCTTGAGGAGGAAGAAGAAGACGGATGCAGTGATTCAAGCGACGGCGAGAACTCCGGTAATCAACACTCCATCCCATTTTTGGGGAGAGCAGATCTGCCAAATACTAGAGCTACCAACCTACCTATCTTCGCATTCCCTCGTTATATCCTCTTTGCGTTCTGCTTATGGAATCATGAATGTGCAGGGTGTGTGCTCCTGCAATACTAAACTGGGAGTGATACTGCTTCGAGATATAACAAAAGTTCTCGGGACAGATGCAGAAAGAGCCGGCCTTTCTTCTCACAACGAGGGCCACCGAAAGAGTTATCTCCGACGGTTATTAATGAAGAGCCTGAGATCCGCAGGGTACAATGCAGGTATCTGCATGTCGCGGTGGGAGAAAACGAACGGCTACCCTGCAGGTTAGTCAGCACCCAGCATGCATTTTTTAGGTACCAAATAGAGTACGGTGATCGATCTAGGGATTTAAGTTTGCGCGATGCAGGTGATTACGAGTTCATTGATGTGATTGTGGAGACTTGTTCGTTCAACCGCAGAAACTGTGATCGTTTCTTGGTGGGCATCGATTTCAGATCGCCCAGCCGACGTCGCCATACTCAGCTTTGGTAGAGGTGCTGCCCACTTTGTTCGTGGGAGGGGCGGATAAGCTCTGTTACGTCATCACGATAATGTGCAACGCGGCGAAGAGATCGCTGAAAGCGCAAGGAATGCATCTGCCGCCGTGGAGGAAATACCGTTATGTTGAAGCGAAATGGCTGCCGCACCACTAACGCCGTCGCTTCCGAATATACAGAGAGGAATGAGCAGCAGCTTCTTCTCAGAGAATTAGGTGGCATTGCTGCGTTGGAAGGAATGGGGTGGAACGCCAGCTTTAATCACCAAATCAGATTGCATTTTGAAAAGGCAGTTAGAGAGGCCAACAAAGCTGCCCATGACAAAGAAAAAGGGTAAAGACAGAAGCGCGCGACAGGGGCAGCAACAACATGCATCCAATGACCTGCGTTTTCGGGAAAACGAAGGAAAATACAGAGTTAGAGGTAAGAGGGAATCTCCTGTGCTAAGGATTTCTGGCTTGGCGGCAGCATTGGCAAAGGCAGCAACTCACACGGCATCCGACATCGTACACTAATTTAGAGAATGCAATTCAGCATCCTTGTTTTCACAGGTACTGTAAATAAAAGGAAAAGGGAATATGTTAATAGAAAAGCTAACAGTACCGCACGTAGACTCTATAGAAACGAGCAACGGAAACGGAAACGGAAACGAAAACGTTGGAAGAGGTTGCGAGTAAGAAATTGATTTTCTATATTTATATATAAATATAATTTATGTTAAAAAATAATTTAGTATTTATAATTTATTTGTTTAATTAGTATTGAAAATTTATAAATATTTATTAGTTTTAAAAAAAAAGAATTATTTTTAAAAAATGATTTTTTTTTAATTAGATAAATAAGTTAAAGTTTGTTTTTTAGATTTTATGAATAAATTTAAATAAAATAATTAAATTGTCATGTTAAAAATATAAGTTTGATTTTTATGTAATTAATATTTTTAACTAGTTTTTGTTAAAGTTTAAGGCATTTAAAGTTTGTTTAATATGTATATTTTAATAAATGAAGTGGTTAGCTTATGGATGAATGATATGGTGTTTAGGTTGTGAACTGGTGGACAACTATTTAGATGGGAATTTGATTAAGTTATGTATATGTGCAAAAATTTTGAGAGAGAGTGTAAAAGAGATAAATAAAGATATAAAATTGAAACAATAAATATATTTTATTTATTTGTTTGTCATGTACATGGCATACTCTTTTATGGATGTTATATTCTAGCCTAGTTGTTATTCATATCCTTTCTATGGTATGTTACAAATATTAATATATAGATTTACATGTTGAGAGGGTTGAGAGTCGTTATGAAAATTGAACCGTTTCCATGTGTGACTCATCATCTCTAATGATTATGTTATGACATCACTAATTGTTATTACTATCAAGTGGTGAGTGATAGGGCCCACACTGTATGAACTATTTCGTAACACAATAGCAAAATTGGATGACGAGGATTGACACGTGGGTGTTGTTCTTCATGAGATTCTGATGTTGTTAGCATAGAGCTAGCTAAGTAAAAATGGTATTCTATGGTAGAATCTAGTGATGCACATCTAACACAGATCAAATAAGTGTCCCCACAATCATGTGTTAGTTGGCAGTAAAATGTGAAAGGTGAAGTATGCATAGATGTATGCCACAAGCTTCTTTGGAGTTGATACAACATGTGTTGAGCATGGAATCACCTTAGGAATTTGGTATCTCTTACTACCTAGTGGTATAAGTATGTTGTGAGGATTGACATTTTACATACACTTATGACTATGTATATATGGATGTCTAAGGAGTACATCACAGACATTAATGGGGGTTTCATCATAAACTAATTTTTCTATGAATGGATGAATAACATATGAGAAATGACATTGAAGGGTGATGTGAATACATTGTGTGTTACAAGAATTAAACCATCCTAATTTATAAGACTACAAATGAGGCATGGTTGGCAAATTTAGTCATTTAATGGTTACTACAAAAATGAAATTCTTCATGCTAATACCATTAATAAAAAAATCTAGTGGTTGCCTTTGTACCCACATTTGTGAATGGAATAGGCATTCAACGTTAGTGTTTGGCTCTATGAAGGTTATTTGTGTGGTTTTGACTATAATATTAGGATCTGCATCAATGATTTTCTCTGAAGGCTTGACATCATGCTCTATTTGTATCTATGTAATGTATTTTACACATGGTAATCTACATTAGAGTGTCTGCTACTTTTATGTTTGTCACACCATTTACCTAGCTTAGATGATTTGATCTTATCTAGATCAATAGTGGTCTTTGGCACAGAGGATATCTCCTTCTTTCCCTTCTATTTGAACTCCTCCTTAATGGTTTTTGCATAGCGATAGGCCTCATCCATCATCTTAACTTTGATTAGCTTTAACCTAGATTGAATCGATAGTAGTAAGCCACTTCGATATTTGAGGAGTCAATGATGCTTTGTCTTGAAAGAACCTAGTTTTGTATAAAAAATATGGAAAGCATTGGTGTAAATCTTAGACTAACTGGTCAGGTCCTTGCCATAGCTCTGACCACTACATGTAATGATCAGCATAGACATCTTCAAGGTAATATTCACCCTTGAAGGCCTTTAAGAAATCATCTTAGGTTGATTCATCTTCTATTTGGTATTTCTCCCATAAAGAATGTGCTTACCACCACTTCTTGATAGGTGAAAAAACTTTAAGAAGTGCAATATTAATAATTTTATTCGTCATAAAAATAATTCATGGAAAATCAAGATTCTAATTGATATAACTAAGCATATATTGAATTTGTGTTAATTTTACCCTCAAACATATGAACATCCAAGATTACTTGAAACTTAGGGGTGACTTGACCAACAAAATATTTACTTGATGATGAAGTCAACAAAATTTCCCTCTCAAGGGATTCTGTAAACTGTATGGACATTAATTTTAAGTTTATTTATGAGTGCTTCTCTAATTTTGATTTTGATCATAACTTGAATCTCCTCTTGCATTCATTTGGCCTTTCTATCAAACTAGTATGGTAGGTAGTTTTATGGATTTTGAGGTTTGATGTTAAAGCTCGAATATTCTGATCAAGTTTGATAGGTCATACAAAAATGAGATTCACTACTTTGATACCACTGATCTGGTGTTTAGGTGGTGAATCAATGGAAACCCCTACAAATGGGAATCTAAACAAGTTATGTATGTGTGTAGAAGTTTTGAGAAAGAGATAATACAAAAGAGATAGAGAAAGATATATAACTAAAATAATAAATGAACTTTATTTAGTTGTTTGTCCTATACATGGCATAGTCTTGTATGGTCATTATCTTCTAGCTTAATTACTACTTCTATCCTATCTATAATATGTTATAAATATGTATATATATGCATGTCAAGAGGGTTGATATTCGTTATACAAGTTGAATTTTTTCCATGTGTGATTCATCATCTTTGATGGTTATATTATGAGATCACCAATTATCATTATTATCGAGCAGTAAGCAATAACATTGACACCACATGAATTATTTATTAATGTAGTGGTAGAACTAGATGGTGAGGAATGACATATGGATGATGATCCTCATGAAGATTCCATTGACGTTAGTGTAGAGCTAGTTGAATAACTATGATAATATGTTGTAGAATCTAGTGATGTGGATCTAATATAGACCAAAGAAGTGTCCCCATAATCAGGTGGAAATAATTGGCACATAGGTGGTGATTCTCATGGGGGTCTATT
>JARHVA010009033.1:0-87500 GCA_037957365.1 Torreya grandis
TAGAACTCAAGATTGATAAGAAGATAAAAAAGAATATAAAGTCACAAATCAAGGAATATGAGGAGAAATTCAATGTATATGAAGCAAGGATGAATAAAGACACCAAGGATCATGAAGATATGGTCAAACATCTCAGTTGGCAATTATAAATCCTATCCACAAGTTTGAAATCTAAAGAAGATGAATGTTCAAGTTATGTAATTAAAAATGAGTCATTGAAATCTGAACTAGATAAGACATATAGTAAGGTGAAGGCATTTATAATATTTCAAAATATCTCAAGTTATCTATATAATATTTAGAATGATTAAAAGCATGCAAGTGATAGAACTAGTCTTGGATACAAAGAAGAACTAGTGAATACAATTCAATACAAGATGAACACTAATATGAACATGGATAATCATACTTTGAAGATAAATCACAAGACAAAGAATGAAGGTGCTGGTAGAATGAAGACAAATCATATTAGACAAGCAAATGCCATGAGGTATGAAAATTTCAATGGTTACTACTATACTTGTAATCAATTTGGGCATAGATCGAGATAATGTAGAATACCTATTAGAAATGAGTTTGCATGGGACTATGATGGAGTTCATCAGTCAAAATGTGTGATCAAAATTAAGTGCTTCACCTATCTTAATTTGTGACACTTTGCAAACCATTATCCACATAAGATTAGATAAGGTGAGTCCTCTTAAAAAGAGGAGGTTGTTTCATTTCTCATGATAAAGGATACTGATCCAAAACTTAGAAGTTTTGGTTGAAAAATATTTCAAGAACACAAAAATAACATAGTAACAATGAATTCTTTGAGAAGAGACGTTTTATTACTCAAGACCGTAATACAACTATATGTTTATCTATGGGAAGAGATGTATGATTTCCATTTTAAGTTACATCTTCATTTATACACATTTTTCAAGTATGGGGAGGATGTGTAAGGTCAAAAATATTGAGGGATATGAAAGTGTTTGACTTTTATGATTTAAAATGATACAAAATTTGAGGAATTACTATTTTTATAAACTTACTATTTTTAGACTGCACTACTAAAATTGAAAATTAGGGCACTTCCATTGGGTTTTATGGGGTCAAAATTCATTTATCATATCTCAATTACATCTCACCATGTTATCCTCTTTCTTATATTTCCAATGGTTCAAATGGTTAGTCAATTGGAGCTATGGTGTAAAAGTTATGGCTCCCAGAAGTTATATCATCAATTGAGGTGGAACCGTCACCCGAATTGTCACCTGAATTGTTGCCTAGATCAAACACATTGAAAGTATCTATCCAAAAATAGTAAGAGAAAATATTTTTTTCTCAATGATTATTTTTATTATAAAACTATGATAATATTGGCCACATTGTTAGGCTCTATAACCAAGGGTCATCAAGTCAAAATGAGTTTAATCAGGCTCCTAGAGTACAAGGAAGAAAGAAATTTAACTCATGAAAACCAAAGGTGGTAAGTATGAGTCATGATGGGTCTATTGGTACAAGTAATATATTTTATATGGTGGAAAATGATTTTGAAGTTGTAGAGTGCCAAGGGATCTCATTGTCTACTCATATTGTGAATGAAGAGACCAAGTTCAAAGAAAAGACCAATGTGTTGGTTAAAGCTAGTTCTGAAGTATGTATGGATCCAATTAAGCATCTTGCTATTTTTGAGTATGATTCATGTAAAAAATTCAATTTATAGTTACTATTGATGATTTTTAGAACTATAAGGTTGATTCTTGAAATAAAAGGGTATGGCAAGATTGCATATTTGCTCCATGTGTTATCAATTCAATCTTCGAAGAGAAGGAGAAAGGAACTAGTTGTCATAGTTTATTTTGGGAAGAAGAAAAACAAAAGAAATAAATATTATAGATATAATAGGAGTTTAGTGGTTATTGAGGAGATGTGGGCCACTCCGAGCTTCACTTTGTTTTAGAGTATTGTGGTGCAGATGATGTCTCTGTCTATACTTCTTAAGAGACTCCTTTTAATGGATAAGTAAGTGTTGATATGTATGTAGTTTTTTTAGGGTTACAATGGGTGTTTCTAGGTAGCCTAATGAGTTTTATGTAATTTCAATAATATTTTGATGCTTAGAAAGGTCTGTACACTTCTTTTTGATGTGTTTTAGATAGTTTTATGTCTTAATGATATTGTTTATGTTGATGGAAGATTTTTGAGTGCTCTTGGTTTTATTAGTTTTGGCTTAAGGCAAAGTAGGACTAAAATGGGTTATATTAAGTCAATGTTACCATAGGTATGGAGCCTCAAATATTGGTAGAAAATTTTGATGGTTGTCTCTAGGTGTGCAACAAGTTTCAGAGGAGGGTGTTGACTAGAAGGAGGTTTGTTGACTTTGTTTATTTTGAGATTCTAGGGTTTTGAGATTTAATATAAAAGTGGATTTATTTATGATTTTATATTTGAGGTTTATTAATAGGTTTAATGATCCAAATGGGTTTTCAAATTACGCTTCACATAAAATTTAAGGTTTGTGTATTTTAAGGTTTTCAAGTTTTTTCAAAATGGAGGCCTAATTAGCTAGTAGGTTTGTGAAGGATGTATGATGAAAAGAATGAGACAGGTGATGAAAGTTAGTTTTATTTATGAGGAATATGATATTAATCTATATATGAATTTTTAGGTCTTTAATTTGTGTTTAAAGAAAGTTATGGGCTTTATAAGTTCTAGGTAGAGCTACAAGAAGATTAGATATGCCTAGTGTGAAGAAAAGTGATTTTTGCTCAGTTTCTCCAAAATAGAAAGGTATGAATGTTTCAATATGAGTTATTAGGTTGGTTTATAACATTTTTCATATTTTTTTAGTGGCATAAATTTATGTTGATGATCCTTGAGGTAGCTTAAGAGAGAAAGCTATTAAGCATATGTGGTGATTCTTCTTGGTATGTGGAGATCTGAATATGCCCAAGAGGTGAAATGGCTCAGAGATCTTAGGTGGAGTCTATCTCAGATGTTTGTTGAATAATTTAATTAGTTTTTAGTGTATGATTGAAAATTACAAGGTGCTATGCATAGAGCTAAGGGGAGATAACTTAGATAGATTGAATGGCTTAAGGATCTTTGCATGATGTGAGGGGAAGCATATGTGAGATGTTCCGGTCATATTGAATATGTGGTGATATATACTATAGATGATATTTAAATAAGGTTGGTATGATAACTTTTTCAAACCTAGTCATAATTATGTGTTCTTTCTTCATTGGTTGTAGTGCTTGATTGAAGAGAAAGTTGGCATGTAGCAAGAAGGATGTTATCAAGGAAAGAAGAGGTAGTCTCAAGATAAGGGGATTTTTTACTATATTTATAATATGGTCTTATCCTATTGGTAGTATTTTAAGGTGATAAAGATTATTTGGTGCCTATTTTTTGTTTTCATGTTTGTTCTGCATGTGGCCTAAGAAGGATAATTGAGATTGTGTTGATGTTGTTTCAATGTTTCATGATGAATTAGCTATTTTAGAGTTTTATAGAGTCTATGAGGATAATATATGTGGATTTTTAAAGTGTGATAAATCTATATTTAGTATGAAAAAATATTAATAAGTTGACTGTGTGTTCATTCATAGTGTCCATTAAAAATAAGGTTAATGTTTGAGTTGATTAATCTTGCACTAAAGAGTGTAATGATGAATGTGATTATTTGAGGATGACTAAAGGGTCATGTAGAGTGGACCTATGCATTTGGAATTGGTCATATGTTTTTATTTTTCTCACTATTTTGATAATGGGGTGAATAGGTCTCCATGAGACCTATAAGGACTATAAGGGCCTAATTGAAAGGTGTAGTTGCTCAAGGGTGACCCATGGGTGATATGGCGGACCTATGTAGATGATATTAAGTTATGTATCAGTGAGATATATGCCTTAAGGTTTAAGGAATGCCTATTGGCCATACAAGATGGTGATGATCATGAATGCTCTATAAATAGTGAAACCAAAAGAGATGGTTTTTAGACTTGTGTAAGGCTTGTAAGAGGTGTTTGTATGTGAAAGTTATGGAGTGAAGGAGAGGGAGAGTGAACAGTAGATGAGTTGATGAGAAGATAAAATTAAGGATTATGTGTATGACCTATGGGTCATGTTTCTAATGTTAGAATAGTTATCTTATAGGTTGAGGATGAGTGAATAGGTCTAGGGTGATCTAAAAGGTGGATTTGGATTGTTTGAGAGTGAAAAGTTGAAGAGAGATGATATACTTTGTTTCTACATCAGATTGGTAGGAAATCATTATTTAGGATATGTTATATTCATATATGTTGTTGTGGCTTCTCAACATCTAGGGGTTTATAACCTCATTACAAGGTGAAGCTTGCTAAAGGTCTAGTTGTTGTGGTTACTTAGCTAGTCAAGTGTGGTATCACCTTTTGGGATTGTAGTCTTACTAAATAAGGGATGGTAGTTCCTTGATCAATTAAAAATCATCTAAATTGGTTCTTGTTATTATAAGATAGTAGTCCAATTATAGATTCCAGTGGGTTTTCTCCCCTAAGAGGGTTTCCTACATATGTCATGTGTTATGTGATTGATATTGCATTGTCTCTCTTGTTAATTGATATGAATGATGTATATGCTTCATGAATGTATGTGGTAATTGATTAAGAGTTTGAAAGTATGGAAATTAAATTTGGAATATCTAGGCTCACTAATTCACCCCTAGTGATTGTAACTCTAATAATGGTATCACATAAGGGTGTCTTAGGGGTCATATGTCATGGACCTATGTGCTTTTAAGTGGTATTGTGTTTCTATTTTTTCTTGTTCAAGTCGTAAAAGGATGAATAGGTATCCATGGACCTAAAAGGGCTACTTAGGCCTAATTGAAAGGTTTTATTCTTAAGGGTGATGTATCAATGTTATGGTCAACCAATGTAGGCGGTGTTGATATTTTCTAAGTGGGATATAAACCTTAAGAGTTAAGGAATGTATTTTGGCTGACAAAGAAGGGTTAGAAGAAGAATATTGTATAAGATTAAGGATATTAAGGCATTTATAGACTAGTTGTGTGTGGGTGAGATCAAGTGAATGATATATGTGTTTTTAAGAGCAGAGATAGGTGGTGAATCATATCAAAAAAGTGATATGAATCTTTCATAATTAGTTACAATGTTGAGATGTACTTCTATGCAAGGAGAGTCAAGTTGAATGACCAGGTTGTGAAGAGGGTGACCTAGTTGAATGAATGAGCCTAAGGGGATTATATGAGGTAGAGAGGTAGGTTTTAATGTGTTAGAGAAAGATAATTCCATTATTAGGTATTTTATACATAATATTAGAGGTGGATATCATTTTTGAGGTAATTGAGTTGGTGCTTGATCATATAGGGGGTTTTAGCCTCCTTGTTAGTTGGTGCTAGCTAAAGGTCTAGTGGGTGCTTGACTAAATTGAGGGGAGGGTGCTCCTTGATAATTTGGTGTTCTTTTAAATTGAGTAAACACATTTAGAAGATAGTATTCCAAAGCTTGTTTCAGTGGGTTTTATCCCCTATAAGGGTTTCCCACATAATTCATGTGTTATATATTTTGATTTTGCATTATTTTCTTTGTTCATTACAATGAATGGTTTATATGATTCATGAATAATTATGTTGAGTGGTTAATATTTTGAAGAATTGAAATAGAATTTGATTTTATTACATCACTAATTAACCACCCCTCTCAGTGATTGTACCTCTAACAATTGGTATCATAGCCACACCTTCTTTGAAAGTTTAGCCACTTGAAGGTGATCAAAGGTATAATGGGTAGTCATAAAATTTAAGGTGGTTTATATATTAAGTAAGAACCATTGTTTAATGGATCCAAATATGATTTATAGAGTACAAGGATGAAGACCTACATCATGTCTTTAGGGTTTGACATTTGGCAATCTATTATGGATGGTTATTCTAAACCTCTCACTCCTCCAACTAGTACAGTTGACAAGAATCTAAGTGAGAACAATTATAAATAAATTAATTCTATTATTTTTGGCCTATTAGAGGATAAGTTCACCAAGGTGATCCATTGAAAGTCTACCAAGGAAATTTGGGACAAATTACAGATCATCTATGAATGGGATTCAATGGTTAAGTTGGGTAAATTATAAACCTATTGAAGACAATTTGAGGGCCTCAAAATTAAGGAATAATATATTATGGAATATTATCTTCTAAGGCTTGATGAGGTGGTGAACATGATTAGAGGTCTTGGAGAGGAGATTGAATAATCTATTGTAGTACTAAAAGTATTAAGGTATCTCATGCTCAAGTTTTATTCAAAAAATTCTAATATAGAAGAAAGTCATGATCTCATTAATATGAATATGGATGAATTTCATGGCATCCTTACTACCTATGATATGAGAGTCAATGAGGATAGACCACCAAAAAAGGAAGAAACCTTCAAGGTGATTAAGGAAATAAAAGGCAAGAAGAGCAAGTTAAGTCTTGAAGACTTTGATCTTAATGAATATCAACTTGAAGCCATGATTTAAATAAAATTTAATGTAAGTTCAAGTAAATATGAAGGGAATCTTCCTTTTAAATGTTTTTCACTTGGTAAAGTTGGTCATTTTGTATCTAAGTGCCCAGATAGACTCAAGTCTAAATACAAGGAAGCTCATAAAGAATCTCATGAGGATGAGAACAAGAAATTTGAGGGCCCTATCAAATAGAAAAAGTTATTCAATAGGTTAAATGGAAAGAAGGAGTCATAAAAATTCAACAAGAGTCTCTATAAAAAAAAGATAGTAACTCATCAACTAAAAAAGAAGGAAACACATCAGACAGTGATGATGCATCTCATGATGAGAATAATGAGACATTGTTCATGGTTCTTAAGGATGATGATGGTGAATGTTCTTTAGGCAAAGATATCTTTGGTAGAGATATCTCAGAAGAAGAAGATGAGTAAGTCACTCTTGAAGATAAATATCTAAACACCTTGGAAGAGTTGAAACTTTTACAAGGAAAGAATAGAAAGCAAGTATCTGTTATCAAGAAGTGCGAGGAGCGAATTGGCTTATTTGAAGAAAGAATGAGAAATAAAGTCGAAGAGCATGGTGAGATCAATAAACATCTTCAAACTCAAGATTATACCCTTAATAAAGAGGTAAAGAGTAAGAATGAATAATATGTCAAGTATAACTCATAGATGGAGTCTTTGTAGGTGAAACTAGATCAAGATATGAGCAAGATTAAAACATATTAAAAGTTTGATACAATTAGTAAGAAGCTTTGTGAGATGCTTGACAATTAGAGAGTGCCTAAACATATGACTAGTCTTGGTTTCAATCATGATTAAATAGAGGTAGATGTTATGATAATGATAAGTTTGTTGAATAATACTATGAATAATCAAATGTCTTCATGTGATAGTTCTAGACTTGATTTCTCTGAGAATCAAAGATTAAACAAAGGAGTCATCTTTTAGGAAAATAAGAGGGAAAATTAGATCAAACAACCCAATGCTATAAGGTACACAAATTATTTTAAGGAACACTATCATTATTATCATTATTTTGGCTATAGGATCACTGACTACAAAATAAAATCTCTTAGTAAGAGAGATTCATGGAATTATGAGTAAGATAATGACAAGTGTGAAGAATATCATTGCTTAAGATAGTTAACTAGTCCATAAGGAAAACATGACATCTTGTGCTATAGGTGTCAATGGATTGGTCATATTGCAAGGTCTTGCAATGACTTCATCAAGAAATCAAATTATTAGGTGCATGAAGGGGATAATGAAACTTCAAGGAGTCATAATGTATCCCATACACAAGGTATGTACAATCAAAGAAACTTCATTTGTTTCAAGTGTCAAGAGAGAGGTTACATATCAAGGTTATGTAGGAAAGGTTAGAATTATACATCAAAGAATGTTCATTATAACATGAAGAAAAAAATACATAATGAATGGATATGAAAGGAGGTGAATTAAAAAAATGTTTAACATGGTTTGTTTATCATGACAAAACATGGTACAAGTTCAAGTGTCAAATAACAAGTCTTATTTGGCCAAGTAAAAAAAGGAATCAAGAAAGACTCCAAGTCTAAAGGAAAGAATGAAGTTAAGGACCCATTCAAATTAAATTTGATGAGGAGGTAGGAATACAAGTCAAATGAGAGTATGGATATATGGGAGTATCCTAAGTTTTGGAAATTATAGTCTCTCTTTGACAAATAGGTGTCTCTACCTATACTTATTAGGAGACATATTTCATATATAGAAGAAAGTGTGTGTGTTATAGGTAATGTAAAAGATTCCAAAATAAATATAAAGTCTTTGGTTAAGGGATAATAAAATTTCATGAGATTTCTCCAAAGGTTTGTGATGAAAGGCTTCAATAGACTTGTTTAGGGACATTGGTCCTAAAGACAAGTTCTTGTCAATCTTTGAAGCTTGGTCTAGTTGGTCAAATTAATAAGAATAAAGGAAAGATTGATTTGGAGTGTACAGAGGAATTGTACAAGTGTATTCCATGGGTTTATATGTGCTAAGTTGGTTAAAACAACTATTCATGACCATTTGTTCAAATTAACCATTTTGCTCAGTGTTCACTACCTAGTGAGAGCTCATCATGCAAAATAGGTGTATTTGAGGTCTATGAGGACAACCAAGCATTAAGGATAGTTTTATTTTATTTTTATAAGTGAAAAAGGTGCTATGGAAATGTCATAAAGCTCCCATGATCCTTTTAAGGTGCTGTCGCATAGTGATAGGTGTATATATAGGGTCTTCAAGCACAATATGATTGGTTCAAAGTGTAAAATCAAGATTGGTGAGTGTTCAAGGTGACTTTGTGGCATATATGGTGTTTTGACCTCATACATGTGTTTTCTATGTGGTTTTAGTCTTTGAAGGCCTTTTGAGGGAATGTTGAATATTTTTGATGGCTCTCAAGTGTGACAGTCTTTGATTAAGGGTTAGTAAGCTAAAAACCTTTTCATGGTTATATGGGTTCCCCAAGGAGTTTGATCTCAATAATTGTTCTAATAGTTTTATTTGGTGACATCCAGGTGTAAGAAATTTTATAATATGGTGTTTATTATAAGATGGTAAGTTGACCATGTTTCTTATTGATTCCCTAGTGTTTTAACCCATGTGGGTTAGTGACCTTCTCAAAATATTTGAGGTGTGAGGCTTCTTAATCAATTGAAATGGACAAATGGGTTTTCAAAAAGTACTTTAAAGTCATTTGGAAGTGTATATTTTGCTTTATGGTTGAGCATTTGTGCAAATGGAGGGTTAATTGGTAGGTCAATTTGTAAAGGAGATATAGAGAAATAGTTGGATGATGAATATTGGCATGCATGAGGGTTCATATGAGTGTTTTATAAATATGGAGTTTCATGTCATAAAGTTTCATACACAAGAATTTATGGGATCTATAAGGTTTAGGTAGGGTTATAAGGTCTCTAGGCAAGGCTAGTGTAAAAATGAGTAATTTCTAGACATTTTATTCAAAATACAAAGGAATGGTTATCCATGAATATGTTTCTTAGTTGGATTTATACATAATTTTTATTTAATAAAGAGATTTATGATCCATTCATCATTCTATGGGTATCCTGTGAGAGAGAATCTCAAGACAACTATGAAGTTTCATCATGGTTAGAGATGGTCTGAAGGTGATCAAGGGGTGCCTAAGCTCAAGTAAACTAGGGGAAATCCATCTTAGTATTCTTAAGGTGTTTGAAAATATTTTTTGGTACCCTTATGTGTTTTTGGTTCATACAACAATGCATGGTCAAAGAAGTGTTGTCAATGAACAGGTTTGAGGAAGTCATGGTAAGAAATGGTATGCACAATGATAGGGGGAGTTTCTATAATATCTTAGAGGAGGTACCTTCTTGATGTTGGCATTGAAAAAATTTATAGGTCATAAATATCAGTAGGTAATCCCACTTTGTCATTGTGTCAAAGGGAGAGAAAGTGTTTGTAGAGGGAGAATGTGTTTATGCATAGTTGTGTATTGGTGCTTACAAATGTTGACATCAATGACAAAGGGAAGATTTTTGAGGAGTTTTAAATGATGTCTCCAAGGTGACCAAGAGTGTTAATGAGGTTACATTTAAGATATTAGGTCAATGAAAAAGTGTGCCTTAGTGATCATGAATGGATCTTGTAGTGTTTACTTGGTTAGGCAAGATGATGGATCTTGATGATGTGTTAACAATGTTTGAAGGGTCATATGGGGTGTAATAAGTGATTTTTATACTTGTGTAAGTGAAAATAATCCATTTTAGTATTTTTTTGAAGCTCTAGGTTATCTTAGTCATCTTGGTAGAGTTTCCTAAGTAAGCATATTGATGATGTGAACATTTGCATGTGTGAAGGTGTTAGAATAAAGTGGTCATGAGGGTCTATTTAGTTTTGTTTCTAGAGAATGTGTTTAAAATTTCATGCCTTGAAATGATTTATATAAAACTTTATGATGGTTCAAAGTTTCTCTCCCATGTACATTTCAATATTTTCCATACTTGGCCAAATTTGCACTTTTAGTGACCGTTGGAATTCAAATATTTGAATTTTACAAAGGAAAATTAGTCTACAATGCTTTGCTTATAAATTTTGATGATGGATGAATTTTATGATGGAGTAAAAATAAAAGTGGTAAATAACTTCAAGGGAAATATAGGAAGATTGATTAGGATATTTGACTAGTTTTATAATTTCATTTATGGAGCTTCAAAGTTGACTAAGGGTTTCACTTTCTTCTACAAGTGACCTGAGAAGGATGTCTATGTTTTTTCTTGATGGTGTTTTGGATGTTTAGTGATGATTTATATATTATATAGTGTTTTAGACTCATTAAGGATTATATTGATAGATTTTTGAGGTTTTAAAAATCCATCTTTATTATGAACCATTTCTTGGAAGTTGATTTTTTGTTCATTCATGGTGTTTTCATGTACAAGGCAAATGATTGAAACATTTTGCATATGAATAAGTGTGTTGTGATGAATTTCATAGCTTTATGTTGTCTTAAGGGTCATATGGTGTGGAAATATTTGATTTTAATTGGTCTTGTGTTTCTATTTTTTCTCACTGAACTGTTAAAAGGATGAATAGGTCTCCATAGACCTAAAAGGGCTAGTTAGGCCTAATTGAAAGGTTTTGTTGCTTAAGGATGATCTATCAATGCTATGGTTGACCTATGTATGTGGGGTTTATAATTTGAATATAAGAATTAAGAGTTAAATAATGTATTTTGTTTGATCAAGAAGGGTTAGAGGAAGAATCGTGTATAAGAGTAAGAATATTAAGGCCTTTATAGAGTAGTTGTGTGTGGGTGACCTCAAAAAATGGTATAGGTGTGTTGAAGAGCTGGGATAGGTAGTGAAACATATAAAAGAAGTGATACAAATATTTTTTAATTAGTTATAATGTTGATAAGGAGTTTTATGCATGGAGAGCTAGGTTGAATGACCAAGTTGTGAATAGGGTGACCTAGTTGAGAGAACTAGCCTAAGTGGTTTGTATGAGGTAGAGAGGGAAATTTTTAGGTGTTATAACAAGAGAAGTTCATAATCAGGTATGTCAAACATCATATCATAGGTGGATATTAGTTTTAAGGTGATTTATTTGGTGCTTGATCATCTAGGGGGTTGTAGCCTCTTTGCTAGTTGGTGCTAGTTAAAGGTCTAGTGGGTCCTTAAATAAATTGATGGGTGGGTGCTCCTTGATCATTTTCTTTGAGTCTAAATTAGAGTAATAAATTTATAAGATATCTAAATATTTTTTTTGTGGTTTTTTATCCCCCATGAGGGTT
This sequence comes from Torreya grandis, assembly GCA_037957365.1. Classification (NCBI taxonomy): domain Eukaryota; kingdom Viridiplantae; phylum Streptophyta; class Pinopsida; order Cupressales; family Taxaceae; genus Torreya; species Torreya grandis. The sequence goes on from JARHVA010009033.1 coordinate 11,791, forward strand.
TACCACATAATTCATGTGTTATGTGCTTTGATTTTGCATTATTTTCTTTGTTCATTACAATGAATGGTTTATATGTTTTATAAATGCTTATGTTGAATGATTAAGAGTTTAAAGACTTAGAATAAAATTTTATTTGATTGGTTCACTAATTCACTACCCCCCTCCCTTAGTGATTATACCTCTAAGGATTTTGGGAAAATGGTTTAGACTCAAATGGGTAACATAACAACTATGTTTAGATGATACAAACACAATGTTGAAAATGAGGATTTGAACAAGGAAAAAGATTATTCTGATTTCAATAGCATAAAACCTTATTTTTCATATAAAATGGTAGACAATAAATGTGTTTGGTTATGACATGTTATTTTCAAAAAAGTTTTAGAAATAAATCAAGACCAAACAAGTAAAGGAAAAGACAAATACAACTAAGTAAATAATCCTAAGCCCTAAAACTAACAAAGTTGATTCGTATTAATAAAATACATACATACATACATACATACATACATACATACTATATAATTATTCAAGGGTTTATTCATTTTCATAGTCATTCCATACGTGTACTACTTAGTGAAATCCCCTAGTTTACTAGCCTTGACTCAAGCTTTTGTTATGATTGGAGAGGTTAGCCACTCAACCCCCTAGAAATCATAGTATGTGTGCCCTGATTTATATACCCTAATATGGATTAGGGTTGAAATAATTCTAGGAGATAAAACCAAAGGTCAAATCTTCCATAAATAACTCATGAAGAAGATATGAACCCCTCATCACAAACTTAGTTTCATAAAATAAATGATCTAAGTGAAAAGACTTTAGAGGTTGTGTTTATATCACCCAAACCATACAAGTTTTGGGGAGAGACTTAACAAAATTGTTTTCATGCCTTGGAGAAAGGCACAAATTATAAATAAAATGAAATTTTAGTCACCCAAGTTCCCTTAAGTGGATAGGAGGAGAGCATGCATGCACTCTTCATTTTGCACAAAAAATAAATGAGTAATAAATGATCTTGCGTAAAAAAACACACTTTTAAAAACATTAAAATTTAAGTGAGTGTAAATTATATGCACCAAAAGTGAAGTGTTTGATGAAGTTTTTGGCCCTTTGGCCTTAGTTGAAAACTTTGAAAAAAATTGATTAAAAAATATTTAATTTAAACACATCTAGGCTCCTTTTAAACATGAAAAGGGAAGTTCAAGACTTAAGTAAGTTCAAATTTGGCACTTTTCTAAATGTATGTCTTGAAAATGTTAAAGGTTTTCCTTCTACTTTAAAGCATAATTTTTAATTAAATAAGCAAGATTTGAAAACTTGATCTCATGTTCTTGATTTGTTTACATAGAGATCAACATCGATCAATAGTGACCAATGCCAGTTACAAAAAGACCGATGGTGGTCATAAAAGAATTGATTATAGTTGTATGCACATAATAATTTCAAACTTTTATCACTTAATTGTGCTCTTTATATTATAGGAACTCATTGAGTCTCAATATCTATGAGTGCACTCCTTAAGGGGTGTATAATGAAAGGGGTGGGAAGACCATTGGTGCTTTACAAGATTGTTATCCCTTTTGCCACTTGTTATCTACACACTTGTATCCTAAAAATCTTATCCCTAAGTTTTGTTTTCTCTATTGCACACTCCTCAACAATTTTATAACTATTGTCCCCATTTTATTAGCCTTAGCCCCTTTTTGACTATTTATTCTACTAGGTCAACTGGGTTGACCCTTTATAGTTTTAGGTGAAATTTACTTATGTTCTAGTTTGGATCTTGGCCGACTTAGCCCATGACTTAATGCATTTTTGCCCATAAATGTGCTAGGTTGACTGAGTGAACCCTATCAAGTGAAACTTCTAGAAGGGCTTAGGGTTAAATCCACCCATATATATATATATATATATATATATATATATATATATAAGTTCATTTATCCATTATTTATAGAAGAGAAGAAGAATTAATAGCTATTGTGCATATGCATATCCACCATTCTACTTGAGGAACAAGCTTAAGGTTTCATACGCTCTTTGGAGATACAAATATTATCTTATGGAGAAATATTTTGGATGCATTGATAGGTTATGTAGCCTAGAGTTGATTTATCCTTGTCATCCTTACATACCATAACAACCTCTTGTGAAGCACCTTAGCCAAGTGAAAGATTAAGGCTTGATGGGTTCATCTTTAAAGGTATATATTCTTAACTTTGTTTCTCCTTTGTAAGAGTAGATATATATGCATTTGTACTTCTGTTCTAGTCATTAGGATTATGTATACATTTATTTGAGTATATGTCTCTTATGTAAGTTTAATTTTATTATTTCTAACCCCCACTTTATGCCATAAGCTTTGGTGAGCACTATATTAGATTTTAATTTACTTGTTATTAGTTTAGTGATATATGAAAACATAGGACCTAACTAAGGTTATTTCATGATTATGATTGAATAGAGGATTTGGAACCCCCGTAACATTATGTATTGTGATAAGAGATCCCCTAATTAGGTATAGCAGATCCCCATATTGGTCATGTTACTAATTATCTAATGTATCCCAAATCAAAATTGTATGTTATGATATATCTTTTTTGAATTAGGATTGATTTATAGACATGATGTATTTTTGATTGCATAAATTCTAGTCAATGTGATGTGAATCTAACCCTTGCAAGTTTTATCTCATGTTTTTAATTATTTTATAATTTTATTTCTCTATATTTGTGATACTGGGTTGATAGCGTTGATATAGTTCTAATTTTTGTGTATAGATTTAACACAAAATCACATCAATATGACTCTATTCTATTTATGTAGGTTTTTCATTAGGTACATGCTACAAGGTCAACTCTATCAACATAGTAATTTTTTTTGACTTCCAAATAAACTACTAGGTTGACCCTGATGACACATTACACATTTTAGACTTCTAGAAAACATATTAGGTCAACCCTATTGACATAGTATACTTTATAGGATTTAATAGTAGGTTTTTATATAACTAAGTTGACCCAATCAACTTAGTCCTATAAAACATTTAAGCATGTTAAATATAAATTTTGTAAATTTTAATCATCTTTTAACCCACCAAAGTTCCTTTCTCTCCTTATCTTTCATTTCAGTTATTTCATTACAATTCTATTTTTCACAGTTTATAGTCTTTAAACCTTCCTATATACAATAAGCCGTGTCAACCTTATCGATGTAGTTTTGTATTCTATCTTTTGTTTGAAAAACTAGGTTGATAATATTGACATAGTTATTTTTTAGACCCTTGCTTCAATAGTATAGTAACATTAATGTCAACTTTATTTTATAATCTCTACATACAATATCATCTAAAATGACATTGTATTGTGTTTCAAAGTTGAAATTAACACTTATATGATAGTAATAAGCTCACACTTCCATTTTTAGTTTCTTACATGCATAAAATAGATCACATAGTCTAATTAGGTAGTTTTCAATATACCATTTAATTTCACTATTTTTATCTTTTATGAAAACACTAAGAAATCATATAATCTTAAAATGCATTTTAAAAATTGTCTACCAAAGGCCTACCTACTTGGATTTCATCACCAAGGGCGAAGTCGAATTAGTTTTTCTAGCTACTTATAAAGACGTGATTAATGGTATATATTGGCTAATCATCTAACAACTTTATTGTTGTGGTGTGTGGAGTGAGGGGGTAGGCCCCAATACCTATCCAATACCATTGCCAACATAGATCCCTTTCAGCTTAAATGTCTTGAAACCATCCATAGATTGCTTTCTAGTCCCTTGTTTACAACCAAATTCTTATCACATATAAAATCATAATCTAATAATCTAACAACATTTAAGATGAACATTTAGTTATCTTTTGATTTTGAAGTTGATTGCTTGCTCTTTGCTCAATTATATGTTGTATTAAAAAAATTGCATTAGTTAGAGTTGGTGTAAGGTTTTGTGATGTATGCCTCAATTGGATCAACCTCATTGATAGATATATAGGTGGTGGGGCATGATTCACTTCAGTGTCCTACCAAACCCCATTGATAGATATGATTCAATGGCCCACTGATATATATATATATATATATATATATATATATATATATATATGGGGGCATCACCTATGAATCAATGGCCCAACTCTGAGGCCTCATTGATAGCTCTCAGTCAATAGTTGTGCCCTTCCTCGATGATTATAGTACAACCAAAATAGAGATATAGGGCTGTATGGGTACAAAAAGCATATATTTTGGAAGGTAATCAAAGTAAAGTAGATGTAATCCACCCTTTTGGTCTTTCCTCAACCCCTCAGCCATGTTTCTAATAGCCGTGTCTCCAATCTCTCTTAAATCCGTAATTGATTGTGTGTTTTCTTTCATTTCTTGATTTCAAAATTACTTGCATTTTTTTCCTATTTCATTACACAGTCATTCTGATCGACACAGTCTCTTACAAATTGTCTATTTTTTCATGTCTATAGTACTAGGTCAAACCTGTCAACACAGTACTCTTTTCTACTTCAAGGATACATAACAAGGTCAACCTTATCAACTTTGTATCTTTTTATGTCTATTTTTTGCATAGATTATAGAATTAGGTCAACCTAGTCAACTCTATATTCCTATTTTCTAAACTTTTAGACTTTATTTTCTATACTAGGTCAACCTATTTGACTCTATACAATTTTTTGAAGCTTCCTATTTCCTTACTTTTGCTTCAATTTTGCCTTCTCTAGTCCTTTTCCTTCATCACAAACTTCTTGTTTGAAGACAACACTGATTTGAATTCAACATATATGATGAGTCTTACCAACCCTCGTAGGGTCTCCCATAACTAGCTTAGGGTTCCTCTCCTAGATGAGAGTAATGTTCATATAACCACTCCCACAATGAACTATGATACCCCTCTTCATTCTTATTCACTTCATAATCTTTTCTTCTCACTTGAATATCAATGCAAACTAGAGCATACCCTTGAAATGCTCTTATTTATCTCTAAATTTCCTCAACATCGAGGAAGGGATCCTTTTACCATTTACCATCTCATGATTAGTAGTCAAGTTAAAGATCCTCTTTCATGTTTTCCTACATTCTCACATGGATTTAGTGGTATTAGTTTATTTGATTCTCAACATCTTCCCTTTATTTTGACCCTTTATCATACCATGACTTCTTATTATTTAATTTATTATACCTCCATTCCTAGTATCTCCACTAACATGGTAGGTTCTACATCTAATGGGCCTCTCTTAAGACCTACTCTCCTCAATTCTTCCACTAGTGCATCATTTTTTACCCATGGTACTCATGCTTCTAGTGCTTCCTCTTCTCATCCCTTCAATATTCCATATTTTTTCACAAAAGTATAATTTTCCCCTAGTGCCTCACATTCTAATAACTATTCTCAAGCTCCTACCAACACTAATAGTGGTACCCACACCACTACTTCCAATTCTAGTGCTTCAAATAATGCCAATAATGTAACTCAAACCCATTATATTTTATTACAAATGCTTAATCAAATGAATAATTTTCAATCTGATAATATATATCAAATGTTGTTAATGGAAAACCAACTTATCAATCTTCAAACCCACCCTCAACAGATGTCATGGGACATGCATAATCAAAATGGCCCCACCTCCTCTTCAAGATTCTCATGGTAATCATATCCCTCAACCTCATCTTGTCAGAAAGATACTTAATCATCTTCAAAATGAACCTCTTACATCATAAATTGTTAATATCGATATAAGAGGTATCACCTCTACCATTTCTTATATTGGGTCAACTGATCCTACCCTTCATCTAAAAACATTTATAAATCTATATAAAGACTAGGTCAAATTAAATAGCTTTGCCACTACCAAGATATTACCTAAATCCATCATGAGTGATGTTTTAAATTGGTAAAACCAACTTAAAACTCATTAAATTACTAGTTTGGAAGATTTGGTAAATTCTCTAGTCCAAGAGTTCTAAACTAGTGATCTTCTTGAGAATACCTTGACCCATTTTATCAATTGTAAGCAACTTGAAAATGAAACTGCCCAAGATTTTTTTTAAAGGTAGAAATAATTTTCAAACAAATGTGAATGTAACATGGTCAATGATAAATTTTTCCATCTCTTTACTAGTGCTCTTTTTCCCAAGTTGTAATATTGGGTACACACTCTCTCTCCACGTACCTTGGAAGAAGCCATTAACCAAGCAAAATATTAAGATTTCCATATGCATCAATTCAAGCCACCCAAAAATTCTATGGGTCCTCATATCATACTTAAGAATAATAATTATCATGTTACCAATTATGGTTTCATGGACTCTTATGACACTATTAATACTATTTAATCTATTGTTCCTAACCAATCTTTAGAACCAACTTCCCCTTCTCAACAATTCACCAATCCTTATTTTTCTTCACCAAATGACATCAATGTTCAAAAACCTTTATCCTCAACCAAATTACTAAAATTTATATCGAGGACTCTTCCACAAGAACTTTATCCCACTCATCCTATGAAATCTTGGTATGATCCTAATAAATGTTCTTGGTTTCATGCTAGTTGGGGTCATTCTCCTGAGACATGTAGGTAGCTTCATAATTTGGCTATGAATTTTCTTTTTGGTCCCAATTTTAACCATGATTCTATCATTTATAAATGTCAACAAGTTTATGAAATTGATTTCAAAACCCATGAAATAAATACTAAATCTCAATCTTTGAATAGAGCTAATGCTCATTTGTCCATCTAAAAAAACCCTCTTCTAAATTACCATAATAATCAACATAAGCCCATCCCTTCTACCAATAATGTTGAAATTATTATTGACCCAACTCCTAAAGATAATTTGGTTAATATGAATAATATGCTAAGGGTGGTTGATTTCATTTATCCTCAACCCATCTACACACCTCCATTATCTCACACATTTTGTGTTATCCAAGATTTTTATTCAACTTACTTAAACGAGTTGGGGCAAGATGACCTTATAACTTTTTATGAACCAGTTCCAACTCCTCCTTGGACAACACTTCCCATTCTATTTATTCCATCCCCTATCTTCTTTACCTAACATTAATGACACTCAAAATTCTATCAAGACTTCTTATAATAATTCTCTAAACTAACCTACACCAACTACTTCAACTTCTCAACATCATTTACAATCTTATTCTAAACCTTTTGTCTCTTATCAACATAGATTTCAATGTACTTCAGCTCCTCCTTTTGAGGACCTCATCCAATTTTATGTACCTATTTCTAAAAATATTTTTATGGGTTATGATGAGTGATATCCTATCATGGAATTCACTAATCCCCCATCCCAAATTCCATTCCTTGAGCTTATGAGGACCTCTTCACATCATCAAAACTATCTTATGCAAATATTATTCAAAATTAAAATCCCTCATCCTCCCCTAGTAGGATGATAAACACCCTTATCTAGATCTAAAGATAGCATATTGTAATAATACAAATAGATGTACATACATGTTGATTAAATAATGGACACTTATATTTACCTCAAGTTTCCCATCGCATCTATGATTCTCAATGAAATTATGCTTTGTACAGATGATCCTTCTCTATTCATTAGTGTCTAAATTGGTGATATCCAAGTCAAGCATGCCTTAATTGATGAGGGTTCTAGTACTTCTATTACCTCTCTTGATTTTTTCAAAACTCTTGGATATTTTGAATGCAATATCAAATCTACACATAACACATATCAAGGATATGGTCAAAGGAAAATGCCTCCTTTAGGTTGTGTGTGGATTCCCATTACCATCCCACCTATTATTGTTCATGTGAATGCGATGATATTTAACTTTCCTTTATCTTACAATATTTTACTTGGTAGGACATGGACTCATTGTATATGAGTAGTTTACTCTTCTACCTATTAATGCATTAAATTACCTCATAATGGAGCTATGTATAGGATTCAAGGTGATACTAACCCTTGGAATTTCAAACAATTCTAAGACCATGGCATCTTCAAGATTCATACTCTTGAACCTTTTCCCAATGTTCCATTTCATGAGTCTCAACAATTTAACTTTCCCATCAGTTCCAATCAAGGTTAAAATGGTCATCATGAACTCATTAATAATATTACCCCTAACCTATTAGATTTTGATGATGATGATCCTGATGAGATCAATCTCAAAATTAAAAATTATGATCTCTCACCTCATCTCATCTCTTATCTTCTATATTCTTTGTAACCCCATTCTCACAAACCACCTTGTTATTACATCCCCAATGTTTTGACTAAGACTCAACATTCCATTCATCACAACATATTAGATGATAATGTCATCCCTACCTACATCATTAACATTCATAAACTTGATTATGATGATGGTTATTCCTTAGATGATCTTTTCTTAAGTGATATTTTTCAAGCCCATGATGTTGAGATTATCTATTATTATTCCTATTTACTTTAGTATTTTAGTATATCTTCCCATATTCCATCATATATAGTTCATAATTTTTAAAAAAATACTCTTTATCATAAGGTAGATATGGTGAAAACACCTCTAGTTTTTAAATAACCTCATAGGAGTATTCTTATGGATCATGTTATAGCTGGTCCCTCTCACTTTATTAGGTACCATGACCCCTATAGCTTGCTTATCCCTGAGATGCATGAAAATCTCCTTAGGCATTTTGTAGACCCCTCCCTTCCCTTAGTATATCCTAATTTGGATCCCATTCTTACTCTTGATTTAATTGAGTCCATTCCTGCTTCTATTCCCATCACTCCTTCCATCAAGCCTCATTAAATCCCTTCACTAACACCACCTTTTCTTAGTGATGGATTGATTACTTTACCATAGATGGATCTATTTCCCCCCAAATGGGATAATAATCCTTCCTAAACTCATTCTACTTTTGTTACATCTCCTCCTATGAGTACCTCTACTAAACCTACTCATATGCATATTTATTGCTTCCATATCATAGATAATCATTCATCCATGCATTGTCACAAGATGTGATAATATATTGAAAATTTGTATCCTTATACACCTCAATCCTAAGATAATGATACACCTTTCCTAATGATACTACTTAAATATATTCCTAAGCATGGAGAGGTGTATTGTCTTTGGCACTATTGTGACACCCATCATAGTGATCATTGTTGCATCCTTAAGTAGCACCTTAAATATCATATCTTAACTATTTCCATACCTTCTACCATTCCTCCCATAGGTCATTACTATAAGAAGGATCCCCCTTATTCCTCCATAGTTCTACTCCCTATGGTTGCATCCCCTCTTGTGTCCCCTTATTCACCTCTTATTCCTCCACCTGTGAATCCTTCACCTATGGTCCTCTCCTCATCTATGGATCCTTCTCTACCTATGAGTCCCTCACCTATGGATCCTTCCCCATTTATGATCCCTTCATCACCTATATATTTCATTCCTATGCATTCTCCTAAATATATTTTCCCTGATAGCCTTCTTTAGCATGCTCCATCAAGCATTCCTACCTTTTCTATTAAGGAGATTAGACTAAATTATTTTCCTAGTTTTCACTACAAATATATGAGACATTAGTTGTAGTTAGTATTAAACTTCATAGAGACTTATTAGATGTTTTGGATAATGTGTGTGGTAAAATATATCAGTACTTATGAACACATGCATGGTGTTATTACATTTTCATTTGGATTGGACATATGTTCCAATCTTATCTTTATAGATTTTTTTTATGTCATTTGACATTGTGTTAAATTATTATTTATCTTACATGGTGAATTTGATTTTCAATTTATATTTCTTATTATGTCATTTATGTTTTCTTATGGATGTCTTTTTTATCATTAATTTCTTATTCTTCTTGATTTTATTTCTTAAAAACTCCCTTGTCATATTTTCATGATTATTTTCTTTCTTATCTCTATATACATAGTTAATTATCATTGTGAATTGGCTATACAAACCTTGTTCCCTTTAGTCATTCATTCTTTACCATGTGATCAGTTAGCAAAAAATTAATATCATTATAATCCCTTTTTACCAGTCTAATTTGGATCTACTTTATTCCTTTTTTGAAAATTAAGCATATACATGGTTGAGACTTGAGATAACATGATGGCTCATTTCTAAGCCTAAATGTTCTAGTTAGTCTTGTCTTTTGTCACTTAGCTTCCTTTAACCTAAGCCCATATCTCATTCATGTGTATCACTCTATCTTTCATGACTGGTCATTCCAAGTCCACATGGAGGAGTACTATTAAAAAATCCTTAAAAATATTCAAAATCCAAATCATTTAACAAAATTAAATGATCCAAAAAGCAAAAACATTCAAAATCCTTAAAATTCCAATCACATTAAAAGACGTGATTCAAAGCACATTTTATTCTTATATTCAAAGATCAAACTCCATAGTTGGCCTCATGATAGAGCTAAGGTCCATCGGGGTGTGGTAGGGTAGTAGATTAGAAAAGGAGAATAAAAAAATCTTTTAGTGCTACCTACTTTGTCACCCAAGTACCTAATATTCATAGTAGACTGATAACTCTATAAGGTGTCATGAAGAATGGGGAACATATCATGGGAAGGTAGGTCTATTTTACTCTACTTGTACTAATCTAATTGCATTAATTCATCTTATTAGCATGCTTATTTTCCTACACAACTTAGTGTCTATAGTATATAGGTTTCCTTTATACATTAATGGTTACTAGTCACTTAGTGTCTTCTCATGTCCTTAATATTCCTCCTATCTCCTAAGGTCTTCTCAACAGACACCTACGTTATGATTTTTACATTCCATTTTTAATGCCCTACATTCCTCATATTTCCTCTTGAGAAATATTATTTTGTTTACTGATCACTCCCCTAGGGATTCCATTTGTGAGTTGCATTGTATGACCATGGATAAGACATGGCCTTCCTCACAAATTAACAAAAATTTCATCTTCCTATTACCATCACCCATTTTTATCATATTTTACCATTCATTTAACCTCATTGGTGTTCCCTTTGTGAGTTGAAGTGTAAGATTATGGATAAGACCTGGACTTCCTCACAAAAAATTTTAAAAATCCAAGTCATAAGAAAAATTACATGTGCAAATATGAGATAAGACGTGATTGATTATGAAGTTACATGCCATTAACATGATTCCCATATTGATTTAGTATGTTTTATTCTTACTTCATTTCTCTTTCACTTTTATTTTCTTATTTTTTGATTGCATGTAAAAATTCAACCATTTCTTGAAATTTTCATACTTCTCAACTTAAATTAGTATGATAAATTTAAGACTAATTTTCCTAATTTTTATTTTTATCTTATACTACCCAACATGATTTAGTATGATTGATTAACTTAATTGACTTATTTCTATTCCATTTGTTCCTTTACATACTTTCCACTTTATTACATTACTTTCATACTTCCCAATGTGATTTAGTGTGACTCTAATTATTTTAATTTGGTGTCAACCTTTCTTTTGGTTTAAAAACAAACTTTTTTCTATCTTGTTTTACCATTCTTTGGTTTCTTATACTTAATCATTTTATTATTATTACACATTTTCCAATGTGAAGTAGTGTGTAGTACATTTATTTTTGATTGATTATACTTAGCCAAATCCTTTTCACCAATTTCTTTTTAACCATGCATGTGTCCTACATAATGCTAGAAAATAAAACACAACTCATATATTTAATATAGCATATATAACCATAGCTAAATATATGTGCTAAAAATTAATATATCCAAACATCCATAACCACAACCATCATACAAACACATGAAATCAACATCCAACTACCAAAATGAGATATCTATATATATCATATGTTTTAAAAAGTACAACATTATACATCATCCAAACTCTATGGCTAGGCTCTATCCTATCTATCTCATGGCCTAGCCATGCTACCCATAGATGCCTTATACAATCCTCTCTAAATAGTATGTTGTAAAGAGGCTATTCAAGATCTTAGACCTATCACTTGTCCCTATAGGTTGGCCACGGCTTATACCTACATTAATTAGACATGTACTTATGCTAGCTAGGTCATGGTAGCCATATATGTAGCTCTTTCCTAAGCCAAGGATTGCCATGTTTGTACCTCTCTCACTTGCACCCCTACTGGTAGATGTGGATCCTTCATGTGTGCTCGTACTCACATCACAACCTCTAGTACTAGTTATACTCACCTCACAACCTCTCCTACTAGTCTAAACCAACTCTATGGGGTAGACATTATCTTAAGATCCTATAGTGTTTCTAGGTCATAGGGCATTAGTGCCTCCTCAAAGATCTCATAGAGTGATCCCATCACTTAGGAACCCCATCTGGTCTCCTCTAAAAAAATTTCAAAATTCAAACTAGATAGATATTAAATCATAAATGCATCTAAAAAATATATCTATCTATAATCTATCTCAAATAACTTAAGCATATTTCAAAACCATCTAATTTTACCTATATGTGTATTGCCTACCATCTTGTTGTCTACATGATCATCGAGCATGTTCTCTACATCAACACATCCTCTAAGTACCTCATCTATAGGTCACTACCCAAGAGTAAATCCTAGGGTCACCATTCATGCCCATCTCAAGCTATGCTTGAGTGGTACCTCTATCACCTAGCTCTATCTTGGATTGCCTGATAGGTCATATGGGATGACCATTATATTTTCTCTCTCCCACTACAGATGTCTCCATCGATGGTATGACTAAGATTTTCACCACTCCTCTTGATATGGTGTTATAGGTATACCTCTGACACTTTTACATCCACATCCATATCCTTTCTATCTACTACTTATCATGTTCAATGAGTATATAATCTCTCATGCCATGGTCTGATCATTGGCCTAGAAAGTGGTGGCCCTAATCATCCTCTCCCACTTATCTCTCTCACATGCCTAGCCTAAAATATGGGCACCACTCTCAACACTAATGGGTGAGGGAGTCCCATTTATCTTGGTACATGCACCACTGTATGCAACTCTACCCATTAGGTATAATGTCATGTAATCTATGTTCATGCTAATGTTGGTGCCAATATCTCCTAGCTTGACCATACTATAACAATGTGCCAATATAGTCTCCAAATGATGTCTTCCCACTGAAGTGTCTATAGTGATGGCATGTGGGGCATGGTCCATGCTACCTGATGCTACCACCACCTCTTTACGTAAGGTAATTGATCATTGACCACATGGGGTGGCCCAACTAGCTAATACATTAGAAACCTCTCATATATCTATGCATTTAGTAAGATAATATGACCCATAGAATTATACCATCTAGACAACATCTTATACATGTCATGCATTAGTTGTACCTAGATGATAAAACCTAAATCATATAGTACCTCATGCTCTAGTATATTTTGGCATAAAGTTATCACAATTAGTGGTACCTTTCCATCTGAATCGTGACACAACACCCATGTTATCACAAGTCCTATAACCACCTTTAAAATATCTATAATTTAAGATGTATAAATTTCAAACAAGCTAAATCTTAGCTTGGGATATATCCTCTCTAAGCCCATCACCCATATGGCTAAGCCTCTCCTTTCTTCGTATCCATCTGGTACTCTCATGACTATGGGTGTACCTCTTATCAATAGTCTAAGTAAAGAATGGACATCCTCTAAAGTGATACACACCTTAATGGTATCCCCATCCACCTCCCACCTAAATGTGTTATTAAATCATTCCTAGGCTCCTAGGAACATGACTATCAAATCTAAACTAAATGGAACTTTACACCTATTTACATTCCCTCCTAGACCTAATGAAATCAATCTTGAATTATCCTTAGTTGAAAATAACTTCAAGAGGTGTGGGAGCCATGCGATGTCTACCAAGCACCAAAATCTAAAATTCCCTTGCAATAATAAAACAACAAAATATGTATTACATCCTCCATGTCATTTATAATCAAAATACATTCCTTTCAAATTTTAACAAAAACTAGTCTAATTTGCTTTAATCTATCCATTTTTTTAATCAATTTGACCTATTTTTAGCCTAATTGGCCATTTTAGTACTTAGTCAATGATTATGAGCCTTTATATCACTCTATCAGCCTATTTCACACATTTCCATACTATTCTGGTCCCTTAGTCAAACACTAGGTTCACCAAATTTCCTTCATTTTGACTAAGTTAACTTAATAAACTAAGTCGACCCTTTATTTTCCCCCCTTAGTATTAAGTCATCACAATGGATTTTTTTACTAGGTCAATAATCATGTACTAGGTTGACAGTCTGGAAAATAAACTAAGTCAAAACATACTAATTCAATAGTGTGGATTTAATAAATTTTTAGCCTACTAGGTCAACTAGGTCGAGCTAGTTGGTTTTGCTTAATGACCCCTTTCATTGCCAGTGATAAATGCCTTATAGTAGTTATTACTCTGATCCCTTTTAAACCCATTTCCCTATCTAGTTTCTACTACCCTTAACAACTTTTTTGGGTTCATTTTGGTTCCTATAATTACTCTATATTACAAATTTATATAAAATAATTAGTTTCAATAAAATTTTCAAAAATAAGTTTGATATTCTCATTTGCCTACTTGTGTTGCATCATCTACCACCAGTGGGAGTCCCTCTCATCTCCATTTTTGTCTCCTCACCATCCTAGATTGTTTGATCTCTAAGATCTCTCTTTATCTCAACCTCAAGTCAAAAATAACAAATGACTTCCCTTTCACCCTATTTAAATGAACTTTTCACAATTTTCTACATTTCAAATATGTTTTGTCATATTCCTTGTTTTACTCATATCTTTGTTTTTACTAACCCATTTTTTGAACCATAAAATGTTTTGGAATCATGACATCATATAGAATATTTTTAACTACTATCTATCTATTTTCCAAAAATTTTGATTTGTGGATATTTTTTGCATTAATATCTACATGTTTAACTAATGTTCTTCACATTCAACACATTCACTTCACTTGCAATATACTTCTTTATCTATATCACTAATATAAGTAAATGTATGTGTTTTTAAATCCTATCCTTTCATTTATCATATTTTCTCCTTACTGTATTTTACATAGCATCAACATTATGTGTTATCATGTTCTATTCCAAAAGCACCATCTTGTGTTGCACTCACGTGACACATGATGGGTTTCAAGTGGGGTATATGTATACACATAATATTTTCAAACTTTTATCACTTACTAACTCTATTTATTTTGAAAGAACCCATCAAGTCTCAATCTATCTGAGTGCACGCTTTAAGGGGCGTACTAGGAAAGGGGTGGGTAGACCATTAGTACTTCACATGATTGTTATCCCTTGGCCAATTTTTATATACACACTTATCTCCTTAAAAATTTATATCTAAGATTTTTATTCTTTTTTTAACACTCTTCAATCATTTTCTACCTTTTTTCCCTTTTCCTAACCTTAAACCCTTTTTTATTGTTTACTGTACTAGCTAGACTAGGTTGACCCTATATAGTTTTGGGTGAAATTCATTTAGGGTATAGGTTAGATCTTTGTCAACCTAGCCCATGACCTAATTAATTATTTCCCATAACTATGCTAGGTCAAATGGGTCAACCCTGTCAGCCAAAACTTTTGAAAGGGCTTAGGGTTAAATCCACCTATATATAGAAATTAATTTCATCATTATTTAGATAAGAGAAGAAGTAAGAGCTATTGCACATCTACTTATCCACCATTATACTTAAAGATAAAGCTTAAGGTTTAATACTTTATTTAGATATATGGATCTTGTATTATGGATAAGTCTTTTAGATGCATTGATAGGGTATGTAGCATAGAGTTGATTTATCGTTGTCATCTTACATACTATAACAACCTCTTGGGAAGCACCTTAGCCAAGGGAGAGATTGAGGCTTAGTGGGTTATTCTTCAAAGGTAAGTATTCCTAACTTTATTTATCCTTTGTAAGAATAGATAGATATTCATTTTTACTTCTTTTCCATAGATTATGATTATGTATACATTAACATAAATATATGTCTCTTATGCATGTTTAATTTTATTATTTCTAACCTCCACTTTATGCCACAAGATTTGGTGAGCACTAAATTATATTTACTTTACTTGTTATTAGTTTAGTGAGGTATGAAAACATAAGACCTAACTAGGGTTATTGCATGATTGTGCTTGATTAGAGGATTTATAACCCCTCTAACATTACATATTATGATAAGAGATACCCTAATTGGGTCTAATATATCACCATAGTGGTCATATTCTTGATTATCTAATGTATCCCCAATTGAAGTGTATGTTATGATCTATCTTCTCCAAGTTAGGATTTATTTATAGACATGATGCATTTTTGATTGCATACACTAGTTACCTATTAAACCCTTAGGCAAAAAAAATTTGTCAAAAAACTTTTGCTAGCCTAATTTAGTATAAAATCACCAAAATAAACTTTTGGATCAACAATAAAATGTTAAAATAGGGACTTTAAAATCCAAACAAGTTGCAATCTTAAATAAAGCTTAAAAATCCATTTTTGACATTTTTTACCCTGCACTAGAACTGTGTTGGTTAGACATGATTGACTCTAGTTACACAAAATTGATATCGATCACTATGTAAACTATGTGTCAAAAAAATTTCAAAAACATAGGAAAAATGATATTAAAAATTAATTTTTAAGGATTTTTAAAGACTTTTTAGAAAATATAAGAATGACAAGTTGTTATCCTTTCTTTTATGGGATGTGTGGTCCCATCGAGTGTGCCAGGATGTAGATATGGAATCCAAAGATAGTTAGCTCAAGCATTAGTCAAGGAAACTCAAGAAAATGCATAAGAACATAACTAGCTAATCCAACTCCTTTGATGGGGTTTGGTAAATGACAATTAAAAGATATTGAAAGAAATCACATACATAATACCTTCCCAAGAGCATCCCATCATCCAAATATGGTTCAAAATGTGAATGCCCCCTTGATGTAGTACTCAAGTCTTTAGCCATGATGGAAGGCTAAGCTCCTCCATCATGTCAAGTACACCAATGAAACTGGGTTCTTGATATATGAATCAAATTATACCTATCTTGAATCTATACTATTGTAAATGAAGTATTATAACACTACACACAAATGAGTTTTGGAGAGAATTTTGCATTATAATTTTACACAAATGAAGCTTAAAAATGGTGGTCTTAGCCCTCCTATTTATAGATTTTTGAATTTGATCAAGATCAACCATGACTATCCATCTTGAGATCAAGATGTGTGGCCATGAATTATTATTATTTTATATAGTTAATCCATAAATACCCTCATAAATATTTAAAAATAAGGGTTTATTAAAGAGGCATGGAAGGCCTTAAGATTGATATTTATTGTATTTATGGCTTATAAATGCCACCCCACAAATGATGTCATTTGATGATGTCGATATTAATAATCAATTTACAATTAATAAATCTTCAATAACTTCCATGGATTTTCCACTTAAGCTCTTAATTTGGATTAATTTACCTAAGTGATATTTAATCAATATTTATGAAATTCTCTAAAAATTGGTTGCACACTATTAATCAAATTGGTCAGAATGTCACATTACTAGGTCATAATTTGATTGGAATGGAATTAGAAGAAGATGTTAATTATGTATAGACAAATATCCCATTTAGGACATTGTTAACATGAAATAACACCTACACATGTTGTGTGCTTTTGAATTTAGAAGAATTAAATGATTTAGAGGGTTAAATTACATTTTCATCATTTTGAATAAAAATGATTTGATAAAAGTTAATAATCACATAAAATACATTGTCCCATTTAGAGATACATTAGCCTAAATCAACACTTGTATATGACAAGCTCAAACCATTTAGCACGTTTAAGTGAGTTTGGCCTAAATTATGTGTTTTCACAAATTTTGAGTTATATTGATAGTTTGAATATAATGGTGTTAGGAAATGGATCTCTATAACCCTTATAAGACTAAGACCCACCCTTATTTATCACCACACAATTTAATAAAACTTGAATTAAAAGAGTTAGGATTGATAATGGGGCTAGAGTTAACATTATCTTCTTGCATGTTTTTAAACAACTACAACTTATAAAAATAGTTTTGGCCCAATATCCAGAGGTATTATGAGAATTTAATGATATAATGGATCCTACTATAGGAACTATTGTCTTCCATATCAAGGTAGGTTCTCATGTCTTTCATGAATTATTCTATGTTATAGAAGTTTAATTACAATATAATATCCTCTTAAGATGTCCTTAGATCGATGCTATGCATTGTGTTCCATCTAATTTGCATCGATGCATAAAATACGAACACAAGGTACAATTACATATCATCCCTATTGATCTACATCCATTTAAAACTTGCAACCTAACCTTTCAACCTAACAACATTTTAGTTCATTTAAAAAACACAACCTCATCACCACCATCCAATGAAGTATTGAGAATTTTTAAAATCCCTTCATTGTGCATTCCTAACTCTATATCCCAAAAAATCTAAGTAGGAGAGTATTAGTTATTAACACTAAACACCCTTCCTACTCCTCAAGAGTATGGGTACCTAGATAATTAGTTTGACTATCATCCTAATATCTAGTATGTTGTTCCATTCAAACCTCCTTTCCTAAAAACTCATTTGGTATATGGAGGGATCGATTAATCATCTTCAAATATTGACATCCCATCTCATGTTAAACCATTCTCCTTGAACTTCTCATTTTTATGTTTTGTTCAAATGTACTTACAATAATGTGACTAGAAAGGCTTTATTATGGGACATTATGATCATAAACTGCATGATGTTACATTAGGAGATTTTAAGAAACCCCACAAAAAACATGTCCTTGGGTTTGAGAAAACTCCTAAAGCCATTCTTGAATTCACCCCTCTATCCAATATTAGAGATATTGTCTTAGTGTCACCATATAATGTTCTACCTAAAATAGACAATGTTATTTCCATCTTTCCAAACATTTTTTGTAAATATTGTTAACCTAAGACCTCTCACCTATCATATAAATGAATAAACTAAATACATTCCCCTTACCTACCATAATATGGTAGAAGATGATTATCTTACCATACACATTCTTCAATGTCAAGATGATGAGTATATCCTGACTTAATTAGGCACAAAAAATTGCATTTATGTAATTCTTTATCTGGTAAAACATCTAGTTTGCTAAATGAAGCCACCATAGACATTAACATAGGGTCCCAAGACATCCCATGCATCATTAAGGTTAGTAAATATATATATATATATATATCATTAGGAGCATCAATACTTCACCACATTCTTGGCATACCATAGTGAGGCTTTTGTTTAGTTGTATAGTGGCATGCTAGGTATTAACCTTGATATTGTTGTTCATAATATTGTCACTATCTAGGAAGCTAAAATGGTGAATCAAAAGTTGTGGAAGATGCATCCTCTCATTTCACTATTATTTAAGGAAGAACCATAATACCTATTATCCATTAATTTCATTCCACCAATCAATTACCTTTAATGGGTGTCTAATATTATACCTATTAGAAAACCCATAGGGGGTCCTTGTCTTTGTACCAATTTTTGAGACCTCAACCTCGCTTATCCTAAAGGTGACTTACCCCTTCCTAACATCAATCAACTAGTGAACCTAATAGTAGGACACATTTTTTTTTTCTTATGAATGGTTTTTATAGATTTAATCAAATCCTTATCACCTTAAAGGACTAGAATAAGTCCTCCTTTATTACATTTGGAGGAATTTTTGTTACAAGGTTATGCCTTTTGGCCTAAAGAATATGACATCCACCTATCAAAGAGTTATGACTTATATATTTCATTATATAATCCAATTTTTTTTTAAAATATTATGTGGATGACCTTCTCAACAAGTCCAAACTTCAAAAAGACCATATTTATGTTCTTTAGATGATCTTTGATTACTTAATCCAATTTTGTGTGCATCTCAACTCTAAAAGGTGTGTTTTTAGAGTCTTGACCAGTAAGTTCCTAGGTTTTATTATCTCTATTCATGGTATCTAATTAGATCCCTCTAATATTAAGACTATCATATATATGCCAACCTCATTCAGTCTTAAGAAACTCTATAGCTGATCTGACCAGTAATTTAGGCGATAATTTGGATGACAGTTCCACCCTAATTGATGACAGAACTTCCAGGAGCCATAACGTTTACACCATAGCTCCAATTGACTCACCGTTTGAACCGTTGGAAAGATAAGAGTGAGGAGAACATCATGGGATGTCATGGAGATTTTATTAATGAAGTTTTACCCATAAAAACCTAATGGAAGTGCCCCAAATTTCAATTTTAGTAGTGTAGTCTAAAAAAAGTAAGTTTCTAAAAATAGTAATACATTGAATTTTGTATTGTTTTAAATTGTGGAAGTCAAACCACTTAATCTCCCTCAAGATTGGTGACCTTCCACATCCTCCCCCTACTTTCAAAATGGGTATAAATGAATATGTAACCCAAAATGGAAAATCAGACATCTCTTCCCAGGGATAAGCATATAGTTATATTGTGATCTTGAGTAATAATGCATCTCTTCTCAGAGAATTCATTGTTACTATGTTCTTAAAATATTTATCAACTAGAACTTCTAAGTTTTGGATTAGTGGTATCAGAGTAGTTTTTCTTGAGAGTGTATGATCTCAAAGATGAGGTTAGGCTATAAGAAGCTTTTGTGGAAAATAATAGAGCTTCCAAACTATCCACCTATTTGCTCCAAATGAATTCAAATTCCAGATGACATTGAGACATCTGATACTTTCAATGAAATGGTAAATGAAGCCCTCCAATGGCAACAAGCATATATATTGTAATTATTTGCCTAAATTCTTCAATAACTCTCAATGGGAAATTTTGGCTCCTTAGCTACACTTCTTGGCTCCTCATCCATAGAACATCCTTTTAGTACCCCAACACCCTTCAAGGTTCAAGTGAATTTTTCTATTCCTAAATTTGAAGGAAAAATCAATGCTGATGTAGTACAAAATTGATTAGATCAATTGTCTTCCTACTTCTCTATAAATAAATTCACTGATGGAGAAAATATCACTTTTCCTCTTTTAAAAGCATCATTGCCCATGAAAAACTAGTGGGAAGTGTACAAAAAGAGGTTTAGTACATATGACATTGGCCTTGAGGTGGAACCTACCTAGGATGATTTTGTGGAAGTGATGAAAGAAGAATACTATCCCATTAGAGCATATGATGATCTGTACATATAGTGGCAACAACTTTGGCAAGGTAAGGACCAATCTATTCAAGATTACATAGATATTTTTCATTCTTTGTCTACAAGATTGGGCATCCAAGAAAGTGAGATACATAAGACTCTTAAATATCATGGAAGACTACAATGGTACATATGGGGGGAAATGGAACTCTTTAATTTGGAAACCCTCGGTGAGGCATATAAATTCATAGTGAAGATTGAGTAGAATCATGGCAAAAAGAATATGAAGAGTTAGCCCTCAAAATGGAAAAGTGAAAAGGAAGGTCAAACACGAGGCCAAAATTGGAAGAAAAAGGAGTTTTAAGATAAGAAACCCCATAAGGGGAAGGCTAAAAAATGGTGTGATTACCACAAAATTGGAACTCACTCCAAAGAATAATGTTGAGCCATCAAGTCATTGCTTTTTGAGTCACAATACTTGGCATCTACTACTCTATCCCATACACAACCCAAATTCAAAGAGAATGAAGAATAAATTGTAGATATTGAGCTTGACACCATCCTTGCTTCATCACAGACCTATGAAGAAAGGCCAGATGACAAGGAAAGATTGTTTCACTCTAAATTATGGGTAAAAGGTAAGCCTCTGCATTTCATTCCATATAGTGGGAGTCAAAAGAATTTAATCTCTGCTAAAATTGTGAAAATTCTAAATCTATCCATGAAGCCTCATCTGAAGCCATATAGTATTGGATGGTTGAGCCCAGGGAGTGACCTCTATGTCACCCATCAGTGTCTTCTTTCATATGTAATAAAACCTTTCCAAGATGAAGTCTTGTGTGATGTGGCCAATCTAGATGTTTTTGATGTACTCCTTGGTCAGCCATTCATGTATGAGTGACATGAAATCTATGAATCATGAACCCAAATAATCACCCTTGTTCTTGGAACATGGCACTATAGGGTACTAGAGGTACCACCTCCCACATCTGTCTCCCTGATCAGTGCTAAGTAATGTAAGAGATTCATGGAGAAGATAAAGCAATTTGTTCTCATGGTGGTCAAACCACATAAATCCAAGAAAGTCGATGTTGCAGTCCTGACTACACAATCAACACAATAACAAAAGTAGATAGGATGAATCATAGGAGAATATGATGACTTATTCAAGTCACCCACATGAGTTCCATTATAGTGCCAGGTAAAACATTCTATTGATTTGATCCTAAGATAACCTTTACCTAATAATCCTATGTATCACAAATCAATTTTGGAGAATGATGAGATAAAAAGATAGATTCAATAATTGATCCAAAAGGGTCACATTAGGCCAAGATATTCACCCTATGGCAGCCAAATTGTCTTTCCACAAAACAAAGATGGAACATGGAGGCTTTGCATTGACTATCGAGCCCTGAATAAAATGATTATGAAGAATCACTTCCCTCTCCCTAGGATTGATGACCTCCTGGACCAACTCCATGGTGCGAAGTTCTTCACTAAAATTGATCTCAAATCTAGTTATCACCAAATTCCCATCGATCTCAGTAATGTCTAGAAGACTACATTCAAATCTATGGAGGGGCTCTTTGAATGGTTGGTTACACCTTTTGGCTTAACTAACACACCTACAACCTTCATGAGGATGATGGATGACATCATAAGACCCTTCACCAACTCATTTATGGTTGTCTACCTAGATGACATACTCATCTATAATATAACATGGGAGGAACATTTGAAACATGTTCGTAATGTACTTCAAACTCTTTAAGAGCACAAGTTGTATATAAATCTCGACAAATGCACATTTGGGATGACAACAATTTAGTACCTTAGGTACATTGTGAATGAGGAAGGGGTCCATGTTGATCTAGAAAAGATTTAAGTTATTCAAGAATGGCCCACACCAAGGACCCTCACATAACTTCATAGCTTCATGGGTCTTGCAAATTTCTATCATAGGCTTGTTCTTGGATTTTCACATGTTGCTTGGTCACTAACCCAAGTAACTAAAGGAGGAGCTAAAGCTACTTTTTAGTGGGGTGAAATAAAATAAAGGGAATTTGAGAATTTGAAGAACATACTTTGCTCAACCCTTGTTCTTGCCTTGCTAGATTTGCATCAACCTTTTGATTTGATGATAGATGCATATGAATATGCCATGGGAGTTGTCATTATGTAACATGGCCATAATGTTACACATCACAATGAAACTTTCACTGATATAGTAAAAAAATATATGAGATATGATAAGGAGCTCTATGCCATTATGCAAGCCTATAAACAATGGAAACACTACATCTTGGGGAAAGAGACAGTCATCCACACTGACCATAGACTATTAGAATTCATCTAGACACAAAGTAAACTATGAAATGAGAGGCACCAAAAGTGGGCCACATATATTTAGAAATTTCATCTAATAATAAAACACAAAAAGGGGAGCTCAAATACAGCTATAGATTGTCTGAGCTACCCACCAATTACTACACTCACAATAGTTCTTGGCCTATGTAGACATGAGACTGCCACTTGGGGTGCTTTGTGTGAATCAGATCCTACCTTTGCTGATACATATCAGGTGATTCAAAAAGGTAAAAATGTTTTTGATTTCTATTTTCAAGATAATGTCCTTTATCATATAGGGCACATATGTGTTCTAGATGCAGAGCAATAGAAGATGATATGGGAAGAACATTTTAGTAGGACAGTTGGACACTTTAGTAAAAAAAGACATTGGTAATTCTTCAAAAACACTTTTACTAACCCCATATGCAAAAGGATGTGGAAAGATATCTAAAATATTCCACCCCATGTGTAATATCTAAGCCAACAAATAAGAATCAAGGATTGTACACGCCATTGCCAGAACCAACCAGGCCTTAGGAATCTATCTCAATGGATTTCTCTTGGGTTTTCCCACTTCAAAACATGGTAAGGACTACTTTTTTTATAGTTGATCATTTTTTAAAAATGGCTATCATGATTGATTGTAAGAAAAATATATCTACTAAAGAAACTACTCAACTATATTTTAGTAATGTATGGCTCCATTTTGGTCTCCCCAAATCCATTGTCTCAAATCGAGATAGCAGGTTCCTAAGCATCTTCTGGTCCACTCTATGGAAGATGATGGATACCAAGTTGATGAAGTCCATAACCTTCCATCCATAGAATAATGGTTAGATAGAGGTGGTGAACTAATTAATTTTTTACATTATTTGGATGTATCACTCCAAACATCCATGCACATGGGATGAGGGGCTTCTTTTCATATAACATGGATACAATCGAGCCCTGCACAACTTGACCAAGCATAGTCCATTCCAAGTATGCTTCAGGTTCCAACCCATGGCACCAATTGATATATATGTTACATTTTCCACCATGGAATACACACCTCATGGAAGATCTATGGTATCAAAAGCAATAAAGTTCATTGAACAAATACAACACATCCAACAACAAGTTCATGACATCTTGGAAAAGATGAATTAAAAGTATAAGCAATGCCATGATTAACATAGGATTACAACCATTTTTCTATGGGTGACAAGGTTTGGTTATGGCTTTAGAAGGAATGACTTGCAATCCCACACAAAAAAAAATTGCCTCTGCGATATGGTTCCTACACCATCACTATAAAATTTGGAGAAAATGCTTTTGAGT
The DNA here is from genome assembly GCA_037957365.1 of Torreya grandis. Classification (NCBI taxonomy): domain Eukaryota; kingdom Viridiplantae; phylum Streptophyta; class Pinopsida; order Cupressales; family Taxaceae; genus Torreya; species Torreya grandis. The sequence goes on from JARHVA010009033.1 coordinate 36,671, forward strand.
TGAACCTACCAGCCTACCTTGGTCTGCATCCAATATTTAATGTAGAGCTCCTCAAACCATATCATCCACATATATTAGACCCTTCAGTCATATTATAACAACTCAACATTGATAAGCTTGATCCATAAAGTTTTTCTCCAATCGAGAAGGATCATATTGTGGACACATGGATGAAGACAACAAGAGGATGCTCTATTCTGCTTTATTGAGTGGTTAAAAGGGGCCAGCTTAGCCACCAAGGTGAGTGGTTCATATAGAATCAAATCAAGACACAATTGCCACACCTAATGAGGAATATTTATGCAATGGGTATCATTTCTTTTCAAGGAGGGAGGAATGATTTGGGCAGCAATTTAGGTGACAATTCGGGTGATAGTTCCACCCCAGTTGATGATGGAACTTTTGGGAGCCATAACTTTTGCACTGTAGCTCTAATTGAATCACCGTTTGAACTATTGGAAAGATAAGAATGAGGATAAAATTTTATGATGGCATTTATATTTTCTCAATTAAATTTTACCCCATAAATCCAATAGAAGTTCCCTAAATTTCAATTTTAGTAGTGCAGTCTAAAAATAGTAAGTTTCTAAAAATAGTAATTCCTTGAATTTTGTATTATTTAAAAGCATGGAAGTCAAACCACATAATATCCCTCAATATTTTTGACCTTAAACATCTTTCCCCTACTTTCCAAATGGGTATAAATGAATATGTAACCCAAAATGGATAATTAGACATCTCTTCCTAGAGATAAGCATATAGTTGTATTGCGATCTTGAGTAATAATGCATCTCTTCTCAGAGAATTCATTATCATTTTGTTATTTTTGTGTTCTTTAAATATTTATCAACCAGAACTTATAAGTTTTGGATCAATAGCCTACAAATAAAATTGTAGTTTATTTGATTTTTTATCTCCCAACTATTTGATCAATGTCAATAATTCCATCACCTCTTCAGGAAAGATACCTAGTTGATATAGGATTCTAATTGTCAAGAGACCTTAAAAGTTCTCAAGAACTATCTCTTCTCCCTATCAATTCTTATTCCTATCAAGGAAGGGAAACCTTTATTCCTATATATTTTAGCCACATATCATGCTATGGGGGATGTGTTTTCCCATCATGATGAGAAGCATAAAGAACATGCAGTGTATCACATAAGTCCTACTCTCATTGAATATGAGACATGTTATACACATATATAAAAACTATACAGGGATTTATTTTTTGTGGCTTCTAAGCTTAAAGACTATCTGCTTAGTCATAAGACCTATGTAATTATAAATTAATGTATTGGAAGCCTTACCAAAATCAATGTATGGCTAGGTGGATCATGTTCTTAATAGAATTTGATCTAGAATTTCTCTATCAAAATTTAGTTAAATGACATATAATCAATGATAAATTATCTAAAGCACCTCTTATAGGTGGTCAACCATATAATTTTGAGTTCTTTCATGAATTTATCACTTCCACATCTAAGGTGGATCCTAACTATCATATGAATTTATTCTTTGATGGATCCAAATGTGAGAATAGAGGGGGTGATGAATTATCTTGATACCTCCCAAGGGTGCTATTTTCCTTTATCCTTCAATAGGGATTTCAAATACACTAATAACATGGTAGAGTATGAAGCCTTAATAATAGTTATTCAAAGCATTTTAACCATAGGTATGAAGTCACTTTGTATATATAGGGATTATTAGTTGTTTATCAATAAAATCAATAGAACATATCACTGTAATAATGATATCCTCCTACAATACAAAATTTTGGTAGATCATCTATTAAATACCTTTGAATGCTATTCCATTCAAGCCACTCCTCAATCAATCAATAAATTTGTAGATACCGTAGCCTCCATAGCATCCTTAATCCCATCCTCCCCTTAAGAATCTAAGATTTTTGTGCTAATCCACAAAATAAACCAACCATATTATAATATAATTAATCTACCTTCTATCCACAATGTGGAATAAAATCACTTAGATTTTTTATAGTAAAAAATTTTCAATTAATTGTCTAAAGTTATTATCCCTCCTAATCTATCTAAAAATGCTAAGCATACTTTTTAGTAGTGAGACATCCATTATGTTATACTAGGGGGTGTTCTCTATAATATAAGATTTGATGATCTACTCCTTTAATGTCTCTAAAATTTTTAGGATACCCTTACAACCCAAGAAACACATGATGGGTTGTGTGGGGGATATTTTAGCGGTCTTGTTATTTCTAAGAAAATTCTTCTCATAGGATAGTACTAGCCCACTCTAAATTGGTATTATTATGATTATGTCAATAAATGTGTAAAATTTTAGCAACACGCTAATCTATCACACATCCCTAGTCATGCATTAAAAGTTTTTAGATAATTTTGGCCATTTTCTCAGTGGGGGATAGATCTTATAGGATGAATTAATCCCAAATATTCCTAGTGACATAGTTTTATCATTACCACTACTAAATAATTCACAAAGTGGGTAGAGGATATTTCCCTTATTTTGACTAAAGTGGACAAGATTGTTGATTTTATTAATCATCATACTTTGGTGTCCCTCATAAGATAATTATAGACAATGAAAAATATTTTAAAAATAAGCAAGTCTAGAGACTCGATGACTCTTTTGATGTGAAGCTTTTCTACACCTTATTATCTATAATATAATATAAATACCAAAGAGTATAATAAAAAAATTAATTAAAATGCTAACTAAAGTAGTCAATGAGGCTAGGAAAAACTAGCATCTTCATATTTTGTTTGCCTTATGGGCTTATCATACTAGCTTTCAAACATCTATGGGTGATACCCCATTCTCTTTGGTTTATGGTATAGAAGTTGTCCTCCCTATATAAATACAAATTACTTCTCTTTGAATTTATATTATAGACAGCATTTTTGAAGAGGATTATCTTTGAGAGCATTTAAATAGCTTGAACTATTACATGGGCATCAATCCATGGCCCTTGACCATCTCTTCATATATCACGAAAGAATAGAACATGCATATAATCAACATCTAAAATAACAATATTTTTTTGATAGAAACTAGGATTGGTGGCCCCATACCCATGATATAAAATAATACCAAAAATTTAAAAACATGAACCAACAACCATAGGATAAAAATCTAGGGAAAGTATGGTCAAGGTGTTAAATAGGATGCAGTCAAAAGAAACAAATAACAAATCAAAAGACTAGTAGAATACACCTACATTTATCCATTACTCATTTTATTGTATGAGCAAATAATATCAGAAGGAGAATTAGGAATACAAAGTCCTTTCTTCTTACTTCTCACTATAGTCCATTCTTCTTGATTACACTTTTTACCAAAATCATCACTAGAAGAAATATCTAAAGATGATATTTTAGAAACCTTGCTCTTGAGATCTAAAATTATGTTAATGCACCCAACCAACCATCATATTCAGATTATGAAGGGAAAGAAACATCCTTAATAATGGATTTTAAGACTACTCACAAAGATAGACCTGAATTATTTTTTAGAAAGATAGTAAGAAGATCCTCACTAGAAACATTTCCCAAAGAGGAATCCACATTGAACTTGGAGCTTTGAAAAGAAGCATATAAATGACTAGTTTTGAAATAATTTTGACACCTAAAGGGAAGACCTTTATAATCAATATATTGAGTCCAATAGTGGTCATTCAATTTCAGCATAATTGATGCTAGAAGATTCTAAGAGACACCAAAGCCATCAAGAATCCTGGCGAAGGTAGTGCAATAAAATTTTAAAGTAGAAGCATCAATGTCCAACATAAAACCCAAGGTTCCACCAATAGATGATAGATAAGGATCCATCCAAAATTCTAGAGGATGATATGAAAACAAAACCCAAATAGGTCTAAGGGAAAGGTTTTCAACTAGAGGATTAAAATTAGGGAACCATGACTTCAAAAAAACTAGGTGATGATCCCAACTCCAAGATTTGGCTTGAATGATCTTGATCTAATCATCAAAAATATCCAAAACCATAATTAACAATACTTTGACATAAGGGTAAATTTATACATTTTGCTCCAAAAAAAGCCACCACACTTCATAAATCCATTGATGAAGAGCAGGAGAGAAGACCAAAATCTATCAAATCTAAAAATTAAACCTATAGCTAGTAACAATTCATCATAATTGAGCACCTCCTCAAGGGCCTTATTTATAAATGAGACAATCAGAGAATTTTTTGTGAAATCTAGATTTATAAACCTTTTATTCACTAATTTATCCACTTGTAGAGTATATTTAAAAAATAAAGGACCAACTACTCTAGTAGCCTACCTAGCAATGGAGGTTGGAAGATATCATATATTGGAACTTAATGTCATTATTAACTGAATCCAACCTTTCCTTGTATGCCTTCTTCCATAGGTAATTATATAATTGGTAGAGAGTGTGAGTCTCTATATCAATTTTATTAGTATCAATGTTAATAAGGTACACATCATAGATGTTTTTGATAGGGCTCATGAAGTGTTTAGTGGTGAAATAATATGGCAATTTATTCCATCCAAATAATTATCTTAAGGGAATCATTTGGATTCACATTAGAGAGTAGTGTTTATTTACAAATTTATGCACCTAAATTTTTTACATTATTGTCACTAATATTGCTATTATTCGACACTAATTATGTTCATCTCATTTATTATAATTAATTTTGTTAATTAATCACCCCTTCCAGTCATTTATCTAATGTTCCCCTTTTTATCATTATTCGTCTACTAAACTTATTCTATCCCACTTCATCATTAATATATCCTCAATCCCAATTATCCTAATCTAATCCCATTTATCTATTATTTTGAAATTTTAAATTCTAAATGGCCCACCTACTAGCATATTCCTCGGCTATCCTACATTGCTAGTCCATAATCACCCATCTAATCCCTAATAAATCTATCCCTAAGCTTAATTAATCCCTAAGAGGATTTTATAATTTTAGGATTATATAATCCTCTATATTATTATCCCTCATGTCTAGAATCCTCTAAATCTAGAGGCTTCCAATGAATTTTAAATTCTTTAGATATTCCTCAACCCTTGATCTCCTCCATCTAACTTCAAATCTCCATCATAGATATTTACCTCCTCTTTCTATTTAAACTCCTCATTCCTCCATATAAGGACATATAGAAATATTTTGAGGAATCCATATCCAATTTTCTTGGAAATTCATAGATTATTCATGCCAAACCAATCTTAAGCATCCATAATTAACATCATTGATCAAGTAACATCATGTCAAAAATATGAGTCAAGGTAATCCAAATCCCAATATTCTTTTTTTAATCCATTTAATCATGGTGTAGATCATTTAGATTTAGGATTTTATAATGTTGATTTGAATTTTTATTCACCTATTACATTATGATTCTAATGGATCTATCACTTTACCTAGTAGATTGATGTTTGTGCTTGAATTTACATAGTTAAATCCATATAGATCTTAAAATTTCATCTACATTTTGGTGGCCAAGGTGGGATAAATCCCTCCTAAATTAACAATTTTTCATTCTATAAATGTTTTTGCTAACTTTCAAGTCTGATTAGATCAAGGAAAATCTCAAAATATTGTGTGTACAGGTGGAAATCATAGCTTTGCACTAGTATTTGTGACATCGTCCTATGTATTTATGATATTATCCCCATGATTTATAACTTTATTATAACCACTTGACCTAACTACTAACCATCTTCTCTAACTATGCATATTTTTTCACTTCAACAAAATTCAAACTTATGAATCATGACCTTACATAGAGAGTTACGATTTTGCATACTGTAGCTATTTTATCTGACTATTGATGATTTTTGGTTTTTGTAGGTTTTAGTATTTAGGCAAAATTATGACTTTAAAAGTCACACTTTTGACCTATAATTGTGTCATTACATCTGAGAGTCATGATATTCATAATTTATGAAAATCACTGACAATTTTCCATTATTCTATAACTTGTAGGTCCTATTTTGAGAGTCTTTATCTTGTAAGAGGTTCATCATCATTGAGTCTATAATATAATACCTTTATCTTTACATCCTTATGAGGGTTTTAATCTAAATGCATATTTGTTACTAAACCCATCCTATAAAGGTATTTTTTTATATATGTGTGATCTACTGAATTAGTAGGGTGAAATAGGGAGGAGACTAGGCCAGGAGATCAACTACAAGATAAATAAACACATAGCCCTTAGCCTTTTTTTCATATTTCCATAAAACCGTAGATCACATAATTTTTAGAGTCATGACTTTTCCATTTGAAATTGTAGTATTGTAGGCCTAGTAGTGATTTTATAATTTTAATTTATTTCTATCAAAACTTTACTATTATGTCTATTAATTATCATTCTTGAAATCTTATAGGGTAGATTTAGGACCTAATCTAATTGAAAGTACTCTTTTTATAGTCCTAGATCCTATCCATAAACATCTTCATTTAAATTTTTTTGGATATGTTATAATCAATTTATAATATAACATTAATCATCTATAAATAAGCATTTTTTAGCATCTAAGAAAATGGTCTTAACTTGTTTAGTTATTTATTTTTATCAATCAATTATAATTTTAAGGTTTTGTAGTTTATAACAAAACTGCAACTCTCAATTTTTATATAGTCATGTTTTGCCTAAATATTCATGGTTTTATATCTAAACATCAAAGTTAAACTAACTAATAAAAAATCACAACTCATAATCTACATTTTTGTCTTCCATTTACAACTTTGCACTTTCTAGTTGTGATTTTGCACTATGTAGTTATGATTTCACATTCAATTTTATCCTTTTTGAGTGAATTTTTTAGGGTCATTTTTAATGATTTTTGGAGTCATTCTAAGCCTCTCGTAAGGCCCAAATTGTCTCTGATGTTGGGTTTTCTAACCCTCAACCCCACCCTATACCACAATAGGGAACACACCATGGGATCTACCCCTTGATCCCATAAGGGGAACTACCCCTTGACCATGTTGGGAGATATCGCTACCAGTTCCCTGCATCATGTCCCACTCAACCCAAAGAAATTATAAAGCCAAATAATGATTTTTTAAGGTGTTTTTAGTAGGTCATATTGAACTAACATCTTTTTTTAATGAGGGTAAATCTAGTTGATATTTTGTCTAACTAACATCATCCTTATGCAGGTCATATTTTGGTTTAATATTTTGACTTGCAGGTTACCTCTTAAGATTATTCAATCAAAATACTAATCCTTATGTTGTAGGATCCCCCTCTTGAGTGCCACATGAAACTACTAATTGTGTGCTTATAAGCCACCTATTGAAGATCCCTTTTGGCACATTAAATTTTATTTTTGAATCATTTTAATTACTTTTTCATTATGTCTTGTATATATCTCTTTGTTTGTATATTATTGTCTTTCATCTTGTATATAATCACACATCTTAATCATAATCAGTTAATTAATCTTTTGGATTGCTTGATTTTCTCTTGAGGTTATGAATGGTGTATGCTCTCCTCCTTGCATCTTTACAATGATTCTTGGAGGATCAAAAACCACCTATAAACCTTCCATCCTTTTTATTTTCTAGGGGGATAATGACTATGGATTTCAACACCATGCACTAGTCCAAAATCCAAGTTCTGATAGAGTCTAAAAATTAGGAGAGTTGTCATTAGGTGCCTAAGAAAAATTCCCCATAAAGGGTTTCATGGAGTGAGGTTCGATTAAGCTTCAATACATAGGGTGGTAAGATAACATCTTATAAAGACTTGGACCCCAATGTACCTTCACATATGTAGGGGATGCACATAGAACCTTTTGTGTATACCTAGATTATGAGCTTTGGATGTATCAGGTGTACCATTATAGGAGTCAGTATCAACTACAAAGTAGCCATTGAGTATGAGGGGGGTTGAGAGGGTTTAGTTGATAACATAATGTGTTACCATCCTATAGCCTCACCCATAAAGTCACTGGATGGTGCAGGTATCAGGTTACACACCCATAATAATTGACTAATTTAGGGATCATACTTGTGTGTTGTTCGTGTCTTGTAAAAAGACATGTAATATTTGTGAGCCAAGTCAGCCTTCACCTAAACCTATACACCTAGCTAGGTACTTTGTATAACCCATCTTATACATCTTACCCTAATTTTTTATATATCTATATTGTGTATATTCTTGTCTCATTAAAACTATCATCTCATCTCATCACCATAATATTGTCCACCCTTGTCATCATACTCTTATATCATTGTCCCATCCTCTACCTTATTTTCATCCCATCCTAGTCTATTCATCTCCACACATTGGTAAAACCCCCATCATCCACATATCCTAATATCAACCACCTCTTTTCTTACATCCACAATCAATCCTTTATCTTGTATATCTTTAACACAACATTCTATCATCTGGTCATCCTTTTCATTATCCCATTATCCACCCTCATACTAATCCACATCTACATCACCTACATCTTGTTTTGTACATCTTTATATTATTACTTATACATACTTTATATTATCTTATACATCCTTTTATCCCCTCTTATCACTAGAACCACTCATTATTAGTCACATCCACATGACCCACATCTCATTTTGTACATCCTTGTCAGCATCCCATTATACATCCCTCATCCTATTCTAGTTCCACTATATCCCCCTATCTTTGGTCACCAACCCATCATCTTGTACATCCATGCCTAATCATCATCTTGTATATATTTTTACCCTCTTATACATACCTTTTATTCTCTTGTACATCCTTTTAGTCATATCCTATCCTAACCCTCCCATCATTGGCCATCCTTCCATAACCTACATATCCTAATCACATAATCTCTTATCTAGATTTTGTCTTAAGTCCATAACCCATCACTTTTCAATCTTATATTCATCACCCATCTAATTTAACCCCATCCTATCTTATCCTAGTTGGATTTTTAGATCACATATGTGTCTAAACAATCCCCACCTCATTCATCTTATCCTTTTCTATTTTCATTATCACCTATCAACATACTTATACTTATCATATTATCCTAATCACCTTCATCACATAATCCTATCCAATATACATTGGTAAAATTGATTTAAAGGCTTGATATAGTATTTTTATCATCCACATCATCTTATCATCATAATCCACTATCACTCATCCTATTGGTTATATCTCTAGTCAATATTATTCTAGAATCTTATCACTTTGTAAAATTTTATTCTAGCAAACTCATCCTCAATCTAGTCTCTATCATCCTTGCTTACTCATAATTAACACCCATCATATCATCTTCTTGCTAGTTTGAATATATTCACCCCTCAAATCCTCAATCCTTTTACTATCTTGATAGTTAGGCATCATTGATAGGATGTTAGTGCCTATTAAATTATCTATTTAAAATATATCCTTAGTATTATATCATCCTCATCACATTTATTCCACATCATCATCATCATCAATTATCAATACTATCTCAATCATTAGAACCACTTTTTTAAAAATAATCATGTATAATCCTTAGCCTTCCCTCCAATCATCCATCCCTTATCATTAATCTTCCACAAAGTTAGACCATGCTTTTATTGACTAATACATATTTTTCCATAAGCATGAGATCCTCTTGAAGTTACTTATGATGGGTATATGACTTCCCAAAGGTGTTGACCCCCTAAAACTCATTGCACCTCCCATCCAAGCCCCTTCATGTGAGTCCCATACCAATCCTCCATCTACTAGTCATAAACCATCAACTTCACATTCCCATACTAGCAAAGGGAATCCAATCCTTCCACCCAGTCACATCAAAAAACACCTAATAAAAATTCTAATGATTCCACATCTAGGTCACAAAGTGAAGAGGGACCATATACTCCAATTCTTATGTCCTTGGAAAACTTTTTCAAATAACTATTCATTATTAACATGATGGTCTATCCACCCATTTTTCATCTTGATCTTAATAAGCCTATGCCCACCTAGTATATAGATAATCAATACTATGTATATCATCAAACCTAGGGGCATATCATTAATTAATATTAACATTTTCAAGACTATGTACAAGATCTCATCAACCATGGTGACATTATAATTGAGGATAAACTAGATGAATCACATACTTGCATAAGAAAAAAGAGGAATTCCAATATTTTATTCCCCATCAAGCCCTTACCCTTCTAATCCAAGGTCAAGACACCACACCCCTCCTCCATGATCCCCCCATCTTTGACAAATCTTCCATCAATGATGAGTCTCTTCCCCATAAGCCTAGTCCTTCCAATCTCATGACTCATTGTATGGGCCTATCATCCATCCATCATTTCCCTCTCTACCATCACATCAAACACCCCTTATATAGGTAAATTGTGGATAATAAATCTTCTACTAAAAGCATTATAATAAAGTCTACATCAAAGTCAACATTGATAATCTTTTTTTCATTAGGATAATGTTTAACACCTGTATCTAAATTATATTCCTCCTTAGAAACATCATTTCTCATCAATGTTGGTAATGACTATCTTCTTGAAGATACTCCTAATCTAGATACCTCCAATCCATCACCAGACATATCTTTAAATCTTAGATCAGGATGATGAAGTCATAAATGAGTTATTGTAAGCTATAGATATTGTTATAGTTAATTTAATCTTACTTCAAATGCATGTCTCCTAACTATTCATAGTGATCCTTTTACTGATCTTGAGGAGATTTTCTTTGATGTCAAAACTGGGTTTCATAAGAATCCCTATGAATATTATGCTTCCCTATCACCACGCATTGACCTTATCATACCCTCACCACTATCTTCATCCAGCATGGACCCTTTTCTTCTTTTTAATGATCACTTAATCACCTCCCTCCATAAGGATGAATAGGAACATATATCATTGGAATCTTCCTCAAGTAATATAATGTGTGCCATAAGTATAGAGGTCTAATACCACATTACAAAAGTCATAAATCATAATCAAGTCATCCTTGATCCTATCAATAAAAATCAAGAAGATTATAATCATTGTCATAATTTGAATGTGTCTTCTCTTAATGAATCCTAATATCAGGCACTAAAGGGATATCAAAGTCAAAATAATCACATATCAAGTCAAAAATCAATCTCCCCTAATGATACCCAAAATCAGGCACCAAGTGGCAGTCAAAATCCAAATAGTATCAAAAGAATGGCAAATCATCCATCAAGTGATCAGATCAAGGATGAATCACAAATTCAAAGTATCTTAGATCTCTTACAATATTGTTTTAATTAGAACCAATCAAATGAACTATGTTCCACATATCCAATGTTGTATACCACTAATAGTCCTAATCCTCCATCACCCATCACCCCATCCTATCATGATCCTATCATTCATTTTAGTCATAATCCTCCATCACCCATCATACCATCTTATAATGATATTATTTCCAATTCAAGTCCAATATACTCCCATCAACATCAATCTCTAATCGAATCCATACCTCACATCACCTCCCTAGGCAACATTATCTCTCCTAGGGATGATGAAGACACCTAGTATAGATATATAGAGGGGTCTCTATCAAGAGTCATCAAAGGTAACATGGACCCTAATACATCTAGTATCATGATAAAAACATCACACATCCCTAAAATAAGTGTTGGATAAATATCACAACAATAAATGCATCTTATATCTCATACCTAGATCTAATAATTTGAGATACCATCTAAAAGTTAAAAAATCATTCATCTAATGGTGAAAAATAGTCTTTTGGAACCTTGGGAAAGTACCATGATGAAAAATAGTTTCCAAAATCATGGAAAAATCATATTTTATCTAGATTATACCTCAACATTTGGGGGCATAATCCATCCCCTTCATCTCTATTGTCATATCCCATCCCTTGTTACTCCTATCCATACCTTATCCCTCTATCCATTATTTATCAGCATATATTCCATCCTCTTATGTCGATCATTCCTTCCTATATTTACATTTAATAAATAAGTGGAAGGTGTCTTGAGAACATGTCCCAAAACCATCTTAGAATATACTCTAATGGACACTCATGTAACTAAACATTTGGTTCCTTCATGATGAGGTCATTGGAAATCCATAGTCTATACTTACTTGGTCCTCATCCCATTTTCTAAATCACCCTCATGCTTTTATCTACATCATCCATCATTCCATCCATCCGTATCTTAGTTTCTAGTCTTGGTATTCCTTTTTTTAGTAAACCCATCTATATAGTGTACATACATATTCCAAAAATCCCTAAAATTTGAAAAATGTCAAAAACCCTAATAAAAATGAAAGTTAAAAAGCCATAAACAGTTCATTGTCTCTTGTGTAATCCCCTAGTTGCATCCATCTCCATCTATCTCCTATTTTCCCATATTTGGATACCACATTCTATCTTAGAACCAAATTGGAGTGGTCACCCATATCCCCATATCTTCCCCATCCTTTTGTCTAAGTGTTATTATTGACATCCATAGCCTTGTCAAATAATTTAATCTCATACCCATTATTTACCTATCAATGCCTCTTCACACCTAGCACCCATCACATCACTTATTTGCTAGTGTGGAAGGTACTTGATCCCATTACCATATTTATCATTTCCTTTTCATACCTAGCACCTATCAAATCACTCTTTGCTAGTATGAAAGGTCTTTGATCCCATCCTCTCCTAGTCTTCTTTCTAGATTGGAATATTTCAAATCCTTATTTGTAGGTAATCCTTGGTCAGGACTTTTATAAACCACCTTCCTTGGCCACTTTTCTATTCAATTTCAACACCAAATCAGTATTTAAAGACCTTATCCTATCATCCATCCTTATATCCAAAACTAGGGGCACTATCTCATCCTACTCCTCATCATGATCATCCCATCTAAATCCAAGTCAGTCCTAAAGTCCATAATCACCTCATAACAAACTTATTCCAACTCATCACCTAATAAATCATCCCATCATTAGACAAGACATCTTGAAATTACATGAAGATACTTATGTGTGTTTTCTATCTATTGTTTGACTTGTTTGTATATCTTTTATCATGTATACATCATGCGTGTCATGTCTTATTTGCATCATGTCTTTTTCTCTATTAGACAATGAACAAGGATGCTATGAGGACATCAAAAGTGCCCTTGAAGATGAAATGTTTGCTACTTTCCCATGAAATTTAGCCTTATTCCTCTTGGTCATGCTTATATCATGGGGCATACTACTAAGTTATATATTTATCAAATTTATTAGACTATGATGATCCTTATTATAGTTGTGATGGCTTGATCATCTACACCTCATCATATATCTAATCATCTAATAATCCTCATTCCCATCACTAATTCACTCTTCACAATCCATTTGAATAACATCCAATCTCTTATACTCATCTCATCAACTAAATCATATCCTCTAATCACTAATCATGATCATCATCTTCATCCTTTAATCAATCATTACCATCTATCCTCTACTCAGAACTACATAAACCTAAGGTATTTGTAGGACTACATAGGCATCACTTTGCCACCTTTTAGTGCCTAAGGATAGCTTGAACACTTTATCCTTTTCCCCTTGACTCTTGGTCGCTCAATCATTTCATTTATTCTCTATCATCACCTAAATTATCTTCATCAATGTAGCTTTGAGCTATACCTATCAACAATCTCATCAAATCCTTATCTTATCCTAGCCCATAACTCTCCCTTACATGCATCCTTACTTGGGATACATCTAAATATTGTATCTTTTTATCCTATTATCATCATGTTATGATTGATTCCCCTTTGGGATGTGTCGACAACCATGACAACCATCATCTCTACTCTTTGTGTATGTGTCTTTACTAGGGACATCATCAATTTTTAGCTCATTAATTAGGTCAATCATCTTCTTCATCTTCTATCTCACACTTGGCATCCCATCCCATTATCTATCCATCACATCCAACCCCTTGAGTCTTATTTTGAGTGACCATCCATCTCATTCTTCCCCACATGTCCCCTTGAGGGGGAATTATATCCCCTAACATTCATCCATGAAATGATTTTACTTTGAAAGACCATTACTCCTTCCACTTCACTCAACTCATAATGACCTTTACAAGATGGGGAAATGTATGCACTTAAATTCAATCACCTACATTATTATCACTAATATTCCTATTAGTCGACACTAATTCTATTCATCTCATTTATTCTAATTAATTCTATTAATTAATCACCCCTTCTAGTCATTTATCTAATGTTCCCCTTTTTATCATTATTTATCTACTAACTTAATTCTATCCTACTTCATCATTACTTTATCCTAAATCCCCATTATCCTAATCTAATCCCATTTACCTAGTATTTGGGAATTTTAAATTCCCAATGGCCCACCTACTAGCCTATTCCTAGGCTATCCTACACTAGTAGACCCTAATCACCCATCTAATTCCTATATAATCTATCCCTAAGCCTAATTAATGACTAAGAGGATTCTAGATTTGAAGGATTATATAATACTATATATTACATCCCCCCTCCTTATAAACCTCAAATCTAGAGGCTTTCAAGGAATTTTAAATTCCTTGGACAATCCTCAACCCTTGATCTCCTCCATATAACTTCAAATATCCATCACAGATATTTTCCTCCTCTTTATATTTAAACTTCTCATTCCTCCAAGGAAGGCCATATAAAAATATTGTGAGGAATCCATGTCTAATTTTCTTAGAAATTTATAGAGTCTTCATGCTAATCCAATCTCAAGAATCCATCATCAACATCCATTGATCAAACAACATCACCATATCAAAAATCTAAGTCAAGGTAATCAAAATCTCAATATTCTTGTTTTAATCCATTTAATCATGGTGTAGATAATTTATATTTAGGATTTTAAAATGATGGTTTGAATGTTTATTCACCTATTTCATTATGATTCTAATGGATCTATCACTTTACCTACTAGTTTGATCTTTGGGTTTGAATGTACATTGTTGGATCCTTACAAAACTCAAAAATCACTTACAGCCATAAACATGGCCTAGTATTTAAATTATGTATGCAAGTCCTTTGGAATTCACCACTTGCTCCCAAAGGCTTCCTTCATAATGTCATACCATCCCTTCATCTTAACCTTATGGGATGAAATTATCATACCAAAAGAAGTGAACACTTCAAATCACTTTGTAGGGGATTTGTGCTCAAGAGGGTAAGACCATTTCAATTTTGTAATTATGTACTCAAGTACACCAATCTCATCAAAAACTAATAACAAAAGGATATCACCCCATGCAAACTTTTAGGCTGATAGGTGGTGGGATTTCTTTGCATCTATAATAATCTTGTCAACAAAGTATTATGCCTAGTTATACTTCAATTATAGGGTAAACTAATGAGAGATATATATATGTGATATGCCCACCTCTTTCCATTTGTCCACACCTCTAATCTTGGAGACTTTTAATGTGTATTACATCACCTTGTTTTCAGTAGTCAAGCTCCATTATAGTCTTATAAATCTCCTCTTGGTCCTCCAATTCCAAGGTAAGGTTATCACCTAAGCATTTAAAACATGTGACTTTACTTATCCTTTTAGATGTGATCCACATTCAATGCTTAGTAAAATAGAAATAAACTTCATGCATGCATGAAATCAAAAAATTGAATCCTTCCATAAACTTCAAAAAATATGAAATATTAAACAATTGAAATCATCTCACATCATTAAGATTATTCAAAATACTCAAATCATATAAAATATCATTTCATGTGTTCTAGTTATATACCCATTATTCATGCTATAGTTATACTTCATTTTTTGTTTGGTGATGATTATAGTCAAATATACTAAAAGTGGTAACATTTGACATCCACTTATCATTGTATAACATTGCTTCCATTTATTGCATTTCATCTATCAATAGTGGGGGTGGATGTGGTATTATAACCTTATTATTGACATGGTGTACCATCCTTGATTCTATTTCTTCCTTTTCATCATCCTTCTATGATAAACCTTCCTTTCACATAATGGAATCTTTATATACCTCTTTCCTAATCAAAACTAGTTGAATACCTACACTATAAAATTACTCTTCCTAAGGTATCACAAGTAAGGGATTTATATGATGGGCGTTTTCCTTCAGCTGCATCATGATTTAAGGAGATCGAAGGTTAATGCATGATCATCTGACTCTCCCATAAGAATACATGATTACTTTTTTGAATCATTTGGCTCTCCTAATTCAACATCCTATAATGGTGGATGTCAACCTCTAAAACCTATAATTTCATAAACCTACACTTCCTCAAACACTCTTTCAATACTCCACCTTTTCACCATAACTACTTCACTTCTCAATGCTCAAAATAATCACAAATATTTAATCTAAACTCATCTAGAAGCTTTAAAATGTTATTTTGATATCTCAATAATGATATTTTAGCTCTATAATTTTATACCATGAGGGGGTAATTATATTATCTTCAAATCTAGATAAGGTAGATCTGCATCCTATTGGAGGAGGATGAGGGATGTTCATTTAAAATAATAATTGTATTAGACAATATAGATGATGGGGAGAATTTTGCATTAATTTTAGGAATGTATTTGAGATGAGAGATGGTAAATTTACGTAATGGGATCCCATTCATCATAACCCATGGGAGGATTACTAGATATAGGTCCATAATGGTGAAAGAGATCTTGGGAAGGAGGGTTAGAAGTAAAATTGAAGTTGTGTTGATAGGTTATAGTTGGTTTGGGTTGATTAGTGAATTTATTGATTTACTTTAGGTGATGGGATGGTCTATAGAGGTATTTCTTATGGCTGGGTTGAATAAATAGTATTGAAATTTTGGAGAGTGTTGTCTTGTTGTGTGGACACTAGGGGAAGATTAGAGATGGTGTGATAGTATTATAAGTTGTGTTGTTGAGAGTGGTGTTTGAATGGTTATACATTCCTCTTATCCCAATTATATTATATGGGATGGGGAAGTGTCCTAAATGCCATAAACTAGTTGAGAGGTGTGATACATAAGTGTTGGATTTGAGTCAATAAAAGAAACTACTCTTCCCATGTTATTAATATTAACCATAGTTTTTTCATTGGTATTGATGTCCATAATACTTTCAACATTATTTTTATAAGGAGTAAGCTTGTTGATGTTATCTTGGTGGTTGGGAAGAGGATCTTTATAGATAGAAAGATAAGAATTATCTTGGTTTAAAGTTTGGTTTTTTTTCATGGGATTTAAAACCTATGTCATAGGTTTGTTGAAATTGCTATGTACCTAGGGATATGATATATTAATGTATATATGTTGATGGAGATGTCGACATGTGGCACACATCCCCTTAGTTAGTTATATGGGTAAAATATATTAGGATAATGGAGTAGCTTGTGGAATTAGTACATTGGGTAATGGTTGGCATAAATTGTGATCAGGAAGGTACCCATCCATTGGTTAGATAGATGTCTATATAAAGGAGATGATTATCTTGGTAAAGATATAAAGTAATAATTGGGTCTTCTATTGTAAGAGGATATTGGAGGTTATCCCCTTGAAGAGACATTGTGGAGTTATTCCTTCCTAAAGGAGTATTATGTGGTGTTTCCCTACCTTAAAGGTATTTCTGCATATATTGAATATTTGAATCGTATCACAATCATATCAAGTGGTATCAGAGCTTTGATTTGGCCAATTTGTGTGGAGTGAAACCCTAGTTTTTTTGAATCATCAATATATTTTTATTGGTTGTGAATTTTTACACAATTTTTTTACTAGATATGGAGAATATTTTAAATAACTCACAGTAAACAAATTGATATTTTTTTATTAGTTTTGAGGGATTTATTGCTATTTTATAATTTATACTAATTTCACTATATCTTATGAAATATAGGTAATTTTTATTCTAAATTTTTATTGGAGATGTAATAAAATATAAGAGAAGCATATTAAAATTTTTAGAATTTTTGGATTTGGTTTGAGTTATTTGTTGTGATTTTATGGTTTTTCATATATTCAATCTACAAGTTGAAATTTGTGACATTTTTTCACAAAATTTTGACTAAGGTTCCAATATCATAATAGGAAGATACTATAAAAATTTGGGAATTTTTGAATTAGGTTTGTATTAGTTATTGACATTTTAGAGTTTCATGAACCCTAATTTTTTTTGTGGATCATGAAGTTGCAAAAAATTTTAGGGGAAGATGGTGTTGATGCTAGAGAATGGTGGCTCATTTTTAAGGAGAATAATACTAATTTTTTTTTTTATGGAAAATATAATTATCTCTTTCTTTGTTTGGGCCTACACAACATTGGTGGTTTAATCAATGGAGCTTTGTGCAAAAGTATTCTTCATGGGAAGCAATGGAACAAATCTTCATAGATCAATGGGATATAAAATAAAAAGAGGACATAGAAGAGGAAGAAAATAATGATGATAAAGAAGAAGAAGAAGAAGAAGAAGAAGAAGAAGAAGAAGAAGAAGAAGAAGAAGAATAAGGAGAAGGAGAAGGAGAAGGAGAAGGAGAAGGAGAAGGAGAAGGAGAAGGAGAAGAAGAAGAAGAAGAAGAAGAAGAAGAAGAAGAAGAAGAAGAAGAAGAAGAAGAAGAAGAAGAAGAAGAAGAGAAGGGTTCAAATAATTTAGCTCCAAAGAAATCCAAGTCAATTTTTCAATTTCATGGATGCATTCAAAAGAAGAAGGTGGTTGTGTCCATAAACCCTACTAGCAAGTATAACTTCATTAACATGAATTTGGCCAAGCATCTACATGTTCAAGAAAATAATATCAATGAGGTTCAAGTAGATGGTAATAATATCTAAATGTTTGAAGATTTGAAGCTCATTATGGAAAAGTATGTTTTGAATTTATATTTTTATGTTTTGGATATGGATGATGTGGATATAGTTCTTAGATATCCATGGTTAGATACTTTGGGAACAATGAATATTAATATTCATAAAAGGTTCATGAAGTTTTGGTATAGGAAAAATTAGATCACTTTACAAGATTTCATAGTGAAAAAGGCACCAATAAAAATCTAGGTAGATCATGAGGATGAGATTGAAACATGTGATGAAGAGCATGATGAAGATTCAAATGATATAGATAAAAACACACTACAAATTGAAATTAACACTTCATCTATTAAAGAGACAAAGAAGGAAAATGTGGAAGAAGTATAAGCAAAGGTGGATAAGGTCAAAATATTGGAAAAAATTGAGGTATATAGACACCCACATCATAATGAGAGGAAACAATCATGGAACTAGGTGACGAAGTGTCGTAACAACAATCATTTTATCTATACAAGAAATAAAATTTCTAATCATTATGGATATGCATGGAATCCAAAGAAAAAATACTATGAAACATGGAATGAATGGGGAAATCACTATTATTATGCATGGAAGAATACCTCCTATGGTCATGGTTGGAATCAGAGTAGCATAGTGGAATATGGCACATGGAATAAAAAGAGGAATAATTATGCTTAGACACTAGAGCAGTATAATTATGATCATGAATGAAATTAGAGGAGCACAATAGAATATGGAAACAAGCTTGGAGAGCTATCACCTTCTAAGATCACATATGGATGGCTAGATGATCGAGATTGGAGACAAGTATGCAATGATTTAAAGCACACTCATTATTTGGTTTCTTCCTATGTTTTAGGGATGAAACATGTCAAGGAGAGAAGTAATGCTATGTACCTAGGGATATGATATATTAATGTATATGGGTTGATGGAGATGTCTACATGTGTCACACATCCCCTTAGTTATATGGGTACAATATATTAGGATAATGGAGTAACTTGTGGAATTAGTACATTAGGTAATGGTCAACCTACATTAGGATTAGGAAGTTACCCATCCATTGGTTAGATAGATGTCTATATAAAGGAGATGATTATCATGGTAAAGATATCAAATAATCATTGAGTCTTATATTGTAAGAGGATATTAGAGGTTGTCCCCTCGAAGAGACATTGTGGAGTTATTCCTTCCTAAAGAAGTATTATATGGTGTTTCCCTACCTTAAGGGTATTTATGCATATATTTAATATTTGAATCATATCAAGATCATATCAGACACCTTCTAATAAAGGTTTCATGATCAAAGTATGGAACAAGAATAAGATACATAGAAATATTATGTAATTTTATATAAGTATCATGAGAGTGGCCCCAACTTGTATGAAATCAACAAAATTTGTTTGGATCATACCATGATTTCATAAGCTGAGTGGGGTCAAGATCTCATGTTAATGGTCTTGGAAGTTGTTTTTGAGTCTTTTTTAGGGATAATGGTTTGTATAAATTAGTGTGGTTAGATTGAGAAAATGTAAGAGTAGGAGTGTTGAATATAGGGGATCATGCTTCATAGCATTATTTAGAGTAATTGCTTTAATGTTATGAATAGTGTCATAGGTGTCAATAATTCAATCATTAGTTACATGTTAGTTTTTATTTTTTAGGAGTATACGAGTGTCTATTTTAGGTTGAGATGGTTTGAATTGATGCACAAGGAAGTATTACCACTTAGCTTGGTCCTTGGCTTCTTCCAAGATTCATGGAGAGATAGTTTTAACTAGATATTATAATTTGGGGTGTAGAACATTAGTGAATATGTGGAAAAGGTTGTCATCTTCCATATAATGATCACCTTTGTTAAATAAGTTCTTCCATCATTTGATGAAGGCTTTTGCCTTTTAATTTTTAAGTTGTTTGAAATTTATAATTCGGGTTAAGTTGTTCTTGGGAAGATCACTAATTTGAAATTCTTAGAATAGTGAGCTAACCAAGTCTTCAAGACTAGTGATATAATGAGTTTTTTTATTGATTTTACCAATCTAAATCATATCTTACGAGTATTTTAGCTAATATTTTGGTAGAGGCAAAGGTGTTAAATTTGACCCAATCTTTGTAAAGGTTACCAAATGTTTTTAAATGTAATGTGGGATTAGAGGATCGATTATAGGTGATGGTGTGTGTGATACCTCATATGTTAATATTAACAATTTGAGGTAAAAAAGGTTTATTTTTATTATGTTTGATTGTTTTATTAAAGATGGGTGGTTATGGGATATGGTTACCATGGGAAACCCTACGGGGGGGGTGGGGGTCATTCATATTTGGTGCTTCCTATAAAACCTATTGAGGTTAGTTTTGAAGATAAATGAGATGGTTTTACATCTACATCATCTAATTTATAGTATTATTTTAGAAGGTATGCATTTGATTAAGTGTTTGTAATAAGAGTTTGTTAGTTTGGGAAACACTTTGACTAGTATGAATAAAATGCAATGCATTAGTATTATTATTAATAGTTTGAGTTGTAATGTGAGTAGTAAAATGCACCACACTAGTGGTATGAGTATCATTGGTAGTAAAAGAATCACTAGTGGCATGAGAATCATTGGTATCAAAAGATGCACTAGTATCATGGTTAAGGGGATGGGTCTTTTGAATAAGTCCATTAGAATTTGAACATAACATGTTAGTAGAAATACTTGGCATGGAGGTTGAAGAAGTCATAGAAGAAGATGTCATGGTGTGTGAAGGAGACATAATAGAAGGAAAAGGTTTACGTGCAAAAAAGAGGTTCCCCCAAATCTTTGGGAAAATGTAGGGGATGGTGAACAAGGTTATTTTATATGAGGACCTATCATGAGATTATAATTGGTTGAAGGATATTTTATTCTATGTCAAGGGAATTCATTGATGAAAAAGAAAATTTTAGTTATGTACTCTAAATTACATGTATCTTATAGTGAGAATGAAGGAATTCAAACTAAGGACAAATGAGTAGGAGTCTTGTAATTAGTAGTGTGAGTGGAAATATGTAAATTACTATCATCCATGGTGGGGGCCATAATATGTGTCTTTGTAAAACTATTAGGATTAGTAGAACTCATCATGGTTATTTGATTTAACTCTATATTATCCTCAAACAGGAAATTCATGATGAATAAAAGAGGCTAAAAACTTGATGGAAACAAGATTAACTAGTAAGATATAGATTAAAACAAATCAAGAGTGTTATGTAAGATAGGAAACAAAATAGGGATTAATTAACATAGTTTTATTAGTTAACTATATACTCTAGAAATAAATTAAACAAGCTGAAAATATATACAATCATACAGGTTGACTGTGTACTCTAGAGGGAAAAACATAACTGAAAAGATAAATAGTCATACAAGTTGACTATGTAATGAAGGTAAGTAAGACCAATAGTCTATAAGCGACTATGTTGATAGGGATGACTATGTTCTAAAAATAAGAAAATAATTTCAAGATAATAGCCAAGAAAATATAATGAAGCACATATATAATTAGATCAATATGTTTGATATAACTATAACACACATCATAAACCTTGTCCTTCAGTAAGCTAGTAGATTTTTTATAATATAAAATGCAATGATAAGAGAGTAAGAAATAAAACTTTGAATGGAAATGTTAAGCTAAGTGGTCATTCCTGAATGATGTTTAATTATAATAATTTTTTAATTTAATGTGATATGGATTTGGTTGTAAGAAGGAACTAGAAAACAATCTATGGATAGTTTTAGGTAGTTTAGGCTAAAAGGGATCTATATAGGCAATGGTACTAGCTTGGTATTGAGGCATATCTTCTCACTTCACAATATCATAATGATAAGAGTGTCAGGTGATTTACCAATATATACCATCAACCATGTGTTTATACTAGGATAAAAAACTAATTTGGATTCTCCCTTGGTGATGAAATCCAAGTAGCTGGGCCTTGGGAAGAAAATGTTTAATGTTTTTTAGTGTTAAGTGATTTGGAAGTGTGTGCAGAAGATAAAAATAGTATGACTAAACTAGTAAATTAAAAACCACCTAATTTGTCTATGTTTATTACTCTAAGAATGCAAGTAATTGAAATGAAAAGTGAATTAATTACTATCAAAATAGTTTAATTTCTTTGGATTTGAATAGTTTATATTTTGTTTAGGTGACATTGTATGCAAAAAATATAGAATAGAGTCAGTAGGGTTTATACTATTATATGAAAGCAAGACTTGGAAGAACATAGTTGAACATGTCAACTATGTCTTTTATAGAGAAGATAGGCTATAAAACTATGTTGAGATAGTCACACTAGTTTGTTATAGGGTTATAGTTTTATAGACTAAAAACTTGTGAAAAACAAGATTGTAAATGAAGAATATAAATTATAGAGAAGGTAAGATTGAAATTGGTAATTTTGAAGATGCTTAGTTTGTAAATTTTTTATTGTGTTGTTAAAATGCTAATTTTTATATTCTATAAATAGAGTCGACTAGGTCAATGGAGTCTGAAAAACTTGTGTGCTAAAAATAATTTTGAAATAGAGTCAACTAGTTTGACAAAGTCTACAAATTTATATGATAAAAAAGAGAACTATGAATAGATTTGTCTAGGTCAATAAAGTCTATAATCTTATCATTGAAGAAGATAACAGAGTTTAACTAGTTGATCATTCACCTATATTTGAAGAATACCTTCATAGAAAGAATAGATTTAATTTGGAGCTACTGTGTGTTAAACCTTTCCATATAATGTTAAACTATATCGATAGGTTTGATATAATACTAAAAAGATAAAAATGTATAAGATGATAATAAAATGAATGCATGAAAGAAAACCTACAAGGGTTAGATTCACATTGAGTTCACTAGAATGTATTCAAGGGAAAATGTAGTTGATCTACAAATTAATCCTAGCTAAGGGAAGATAAATCATACTTACACTTCTACTTGTTGTTACATTTATACAATCATGGTCATGACCAAGATGGATCTACTAAACCTAACTAAAGGGTCTCTTATCACAATAATACTGCTAGAGAGGGTTCTAAAGCCTCTAGTCAAGTAACACCAGGTGATAACCCTAGTTACATCCTATGCTTTATATATTCACAAAGTAGATGAAAAGTAAATTTAAATCTATTATAGTGCTCACCAAGTCTTATGTTAGATATAGAGATCATAATGCATGGGAGAGAAGCATAAAAATAAAATTAAACATGCATAGAAGATATATACTTAAGCCAATATATAATAAACCATAATGCATGGGAGAGAAGCATATAAACTAACAAAAGCAAATATATCTACTTTAAAAAAGGAAGAGAAAAGTTAGGAATAATTAAATTTTAAGACAAACCTACTGAGCCTCAATATCTCCCTTGGCCAAGGTGCTTTACAAGAGGTTGTTGTGGTGTGTAAGGATATTAATGATAGGTCAACTCTAGGATACACAAATTATCTATGCATCTAAAAATCTTTTCCACAAGACAAGATCTATATCTCTAAGTGTAGTATTGAAAACCTAAGCAATGCTCCTCAAATATAATGGTAATTAAGTAGAGACATAATATATGATGTTCTTCTTCTTGTCTTCCTAATAAATGGATGGGTGCATATAGCTAGATCTAACCCTAGACCCTTCTAAAATTTTAACTGATAGAGTTAGTCTAATCAACCTTGTATAATTAACTCATTAAATTAAGTTATGTCTTGTATTAGGTTGGCCAAGGTTGATAGAGTCCCATAACATGAAAATATAATTTAATTATAGGGTTGGCCTAGGCTAAATTTTTTCGGTAAATGTCAAAAAGGGTTTTTAGATTAGATAGGGGTTGATTAACTGGTGAGTTGCTTAGAAGAATGTGTAAGGGAGGCAAAATATATTAGGGAAGTTTATATTAGAAGATTGTGTAGATTATAAGTGGTGGTACAGGGGAAAATAATATTGTGAAGCACCAATAGTATGGCCACCCCTTTCCTAATGCACCCTTTAAGGCATGCACTTAGAGATATTGAGACTTGATGAGTTCCTACAAGATAGAAAACATTAGTATTTGAAAAAATTTGAAAATATTATGTGTATACACCCTATACCAACTTGATGTGCATCTTACCTAAGGAATAATTTATTCCTTTGATTTTAGTGTAATTATGTGAAAAGACATATTGATTCTCTTTTAATAGTTCAAACACCGTAGAGGTCTCTATATCAAACTAGTAGTTTCCCATAATATCCATATTAGGTGATTCTTTCATGATAATAGTATGCTATATTATCTAAAGTGGATCTAAGTAAGGGTTATGTTTATCTTAGATGGTGTCTCAGACATTTTGCATGCCATAATTAGTATGAAAATCCAAGTTATCAATAGATGGATCAGAAATGGCACCATCATTAACCTAGTATAGAACCTTTTGTTTTCGTTTATAGATATGTTCTCTCAATGAATAGTCTAGTTTAGGTTCAGGTGGTGGAGATGATACTTCCATATTAGCTTCCTATAAAATGGTCAATCTCTCCTCTTGTGTATGCCATATATATGTCTGATACAATCTTCCACAAGGGCCAAGTCATCTACAATAACCTGACACATGGCTTGCAAGGTTAGGTGTAAATACATCTAAGGAGATGAGAAAGATAAAACTAAAATCATATTAATTTTATGTAAATGATAATAATATGTCTCTCTGTGTCATTATTCATGTATATACCATGCTCTATCCCAAGTGTATAGAGTTTCCTAGAATGCATGAACCTATAGATACTTAGGTAAAAATGTCTCATCCACCTTCCAAATGTTTTCATAGGCTTCAAGATAAGATTCAGGAGCACTGATGCCACTACAAATTATGATGTCACAAACATGATTATCATGATTAAAATGATGGTGTAGAGTAGTTCAAACTTAGTCCCAAGTAATAAAGTTATGATGATGAGTTATACACCATCGAGTAGTTGTGACATCAAAGATATATATAATTGAATGCACCTAATCATTTTTAGATACATAGAATGCTTCTAAGCATTAAAAAAACTCATAGGCTTCCATCTGACCATGAAACATCAGAGATTCAACTAACTTTATAGGTGGTGAAACCATAATTTTTACATGAATAAGATGAATAAACTTATTACATTTATGTTACTTTCATGGAGCATCTTCTTGAATACATATAACACCACATATCCTTCTGGTAAGATCATACTCACCATGATCCATATAGTCATAAGAATTACTAATAGTGTCATATATATATATAATTACTTTGGGTAGATGCATTATATATATATATATATATATATATATATAATGCATCTACCCAAAGTAATATGCCATCTAGAGTAGGATCTAGGCATTTAGTACCCTAAATTGTGACATTGTAGATATGGTTAATGTACTCATTGGTGTTAAATAGATCAACATATGGAGGTTCTTGATAATGGAAAGGGATTATAATGTGTTTCTCATCATTCTCAAAGTTTATGTAGTGCTTCTTGAATATTAATTTAGCATTGATCATGTAACACCAAGGGTGACCCAATAGAGTTGAAAAGTTATTAGCTTTGGCTAAATCAATTACTTTAAAGTCAGATTTTAAAGTGACACCTAATATATCCATGGTAGAATACTTAACTAATCTAATAGGTAGAAAACAATTCTTATTAACCATAAAAAACACATGATAAGAAGGTTACAAATTAGGGATTTCCATATTCCTCCATGCATATTTAGTAAGGACATTCACTTCAATATTGGTGTCAACTACGATATCCCAAATGACCCATCCATCAACAACAATATTAAATAATATCTCTTTATTCCCCTCTAGACTAGGCTAGATATGAGTCTCTTATTATCGTGCATGGTTTAAATAATGATCTTTGGTAGGCCTAGGCATATGATGCCTTAGTAAATTGTGAAATAGGGGTACAAAATACTCATCAATGAGTCACTATAATAACTCATGGAACTCATCACACATCAATTCAATAATATTTATAGATTTTTACACATTATCACATATAGCAACATCTTAATCCTTGAGGAACTAGATCTCTACTTGTAGTTCTCTCACCAAATCCATGGTGTCATGTAGGACTTACTTCTTCTATTAAGCATCTAGATAACAAGTTGTATGTGTCTCCTCATGTTGAAAATTTTAAGTGGATTGGTTAGGCACAGACTATGATTAAGCACCACTCCATGTAATAATGTTGAGTATGGGACCAGTTAGAGTAGCAAGGCACAGTCCCCATTGAGGATTTTCAATTCATATCATTTCGGCACCCTCTTAATTTATCTCCTTCATGATGGAAGTATATAGGTTTGGTAACTTATCCATATGATATTCATTCTTACAAAAAGAACATGTAGGATATGCTAGATAATCACATTAGTATTCCTCTAGGGAACTGCTCTTTTAACTGGCTCTTAGAGGAAAATATCCACCTCCACATCCTTAACCATGATATCCTCCTTCATTATCTTAGTTATTATTAACTTAATTTTGATGCATACCATATACATGCATCATGTATTTCACTAATAAGATGGTAATCATTAGTATCATGAGTATATGCCTTATATATCTTATAATATGTAGATACCTTTGATTGAGTAGCATGCTAAATAAGGGGGAAATCCCTCACATCATGATATTTAGTTAAAATATCATAGTATTGCTTCATCATGGTGAAAATAATCTTTTGGGGGCATTTCTTCCCATTGTGGCATTCATATTTATAGTCCACACACCACAAACCATTGTGAGTGCCATGAACATTATGTACAATGAGATTTTATAACTGAGATGCCATAGAAAAAATATAAGCCTCCATGATGGGATTAATCCTTGTGTTGATGCTTCCAATGACTTTGGCATGAAGGGTAGATTCTAAGTCCTCATGTGGGTTATTTAAATTATTATGTGAGAAGGTGCATTAGAAAGGAAACAATAAACCTGCTACAAACCACTATGCATATTGAGTGGTGTTTATCTCAAAATAAAGCTTAGAGAGAAGCATATTAAAATGTGCATCATACTCATACATGATCTCAGTTAGTTAGTTATTTACGTCCTTTATAAAATCTATTATCTACTATTTAAACTCTAGCATATCAAATTCCTAGAGAAATGTTGCCTTTAGTTGGTCACAATTCACCACATCTTGTTCTAAATCAAACTTATGGTACAAATTGTGAAGGTAATCCATAATAGTGGTAGAAAACTATGTTTAGTTTTGATCAAAAGATGTAATGCCATGTGATATCCAAAAAATTTCACACTTGTGAACATATTCTATGGCATTCTCCACAATATGATACTCAGATAAATAAAGTGTCATATCATAATACATAGTGGGAATATGAGATAATCATGATTTGGATTGTTATGATTCACTTCTTGTCATTATTAGACCTTATGGGGGAGGTCCCCCAATGCCTCCTACACCTCCTCTAGTCCCTCTAATTGAAATACCACCAGTACCACCTCTCATGCCTCTTGTAGAAATAAAACAACTTGATACTTTGGGTGTTAAGTTAGGTTGATTAACTATAGATGGGATAGTACTCTACCCACTAGCTATGCTTGTTCCATCATGCATTCTAAATTAGGACATAGGATTATCTTACAACAAAAAGGAAATCAATAATAAACTAATATATAAGCCTTGGTCAAACAAATTATCTCTAACAAGTTTAGTTTTTGATTTCACAATATCTAAATCTTGGTTGAATATGAATATGTCATATAACTCAAGAGCATGAGTATGTGATGTGCGTGGGGAAATGGGACTATCCAAATTGGGTTTTTCAGTCAGCACTACCTAACTTGATTCTATAAATCATACTTTTGATGGCATTAGGTGTGAACCTATGGTTGGGGAATCCTCACTATGCCCTTTAATTTACCTATGGACCCTTACAACACTTCTTGAGTCCTCTTGTCCCCTCCCCAGATTGTTTCCATTCATATCCCTTTATCGAGCTTCATCATATTTATGTTTCTACAATTCCTATTGTCTAGATATGATACTAAACCAATAATTTTACATCAAAAGGTGCCTCTTAATTTCCCCACAAACTATGTTGTTCATGTGATAGAGGGTTTATATATCCATGGAGAAAATTTCAAGTTTAAAATCCACTAAGATCTTAATCTCTAGTGAAAATTTCTAAGATATCTATCATGTGGTTTTAAGAAGAAGTGAAACTATGCTTCCTCTAGACAATATTATGTTGAGACTATGTATTCCAAAATATAACTATTCAAATTTTCATGACACAAAATATCCACTACACACATCCAAGGCTCTCCTAGTTGTGTTAATGATGACTGACACTCTAGGGACCAAGCTATATTCTATCCATAGTTCCTTGACTGGTCCTATGCATATGCTAAAATCCAAGCATGAAGGTGAATAACCACTTTTATAGAGATAATTTCATAAATTAATTCATATATATGTTATTATACCCATACATATGAAGATATTCCTAGTTTAATAAATGGTAATGCAAATTTATCGTCTACTTTGGTAACCCATCATTTAATATTCACCAGAGATAGTCATTCAAACATCTTCCACCATCATGCATATAAGCATTAGCATCCTAGGAATATAACTAAAATGTTGGTATTATTTTCCTTCAAACAAACATGTCTTTCCCTAGGTGCATGCCTAAGTGAATAAGATTTTAATGTGTTAGTGCACTGGTATTTCACATAAAACCAAGTTATCATTTGATCACCTGAATCACACAACTTAGGACCAATTCCCACTTGTTTTGTCATGCAAGGGTGTGTTTGTATAACTTAATAGTAAAGGGATATTGAAAAAATACTTAGTAATAAACTCATTCTAAGTCCTTTACCTAATTCAACTTAATTTTTCATTACTTAACAATCAAAAGAAATTGCAGATGGCATAAATAATCATAGATAACATTAATTTCATAGATAATTGAACACAAATATTATGTCAACATAGGATTCTTTCCATTATATTCATAAGTGATATCAAAGATCACAATGATTCATAGTTACAATGATTTCCATTTTTTAATGAAATTGTCAACTTAACAACAACATCCAACTCTTCAAAAATAACACAAAGTACATCAAGTGGGTATTTATACTTGGTTTACCTCAACCAATTAGTTATAGAAGTAAATACATTACGATGACTCACCAATGATCTTTCAATAAAATTGAGTCATGGAAGCCATTTAAAATAAGTTACTATGGACATGGACCTATCTTCCCCTATATTCTCTCTTGATGTTGGATCCTCATCACTGATCACCTATCTTCATCTAACACCTATCTTCCTATAGGCTAGTGATGAATTTGAGATTGGCTTAGTCTTATCTTCCATCCCTATGAATCAATCCATAATTATGCCCATTTTCCATGCCTTTCCTAAGTCTTACACTAATTTTTGAGTCTTTTGTTCATTATTTCTACATTTGACATGTCTATTTATTCCATAATACTTGATCCTTCCACACTATGGACTCCTACACCATGGTATTTTATGCCATGGTCTTCCATGCCATGTCTATCTAAAATACTTATTACCACAAAGTTCTTAGACAAAATTTGGATCCCAACATCCATTTCATCCTTAGTCTATTTTAGACCTATTTTCACTCTTTTCATTTATTTCTACTTCTCTCATCATCTTGTTCCCATGCATAACTACTAACATTATTTACCATTCACTTTATACTCTCCAATATTCTATTTTTTAGCACATTCATCTCACCCCCATCTTTTGTATTTTTTTCTTTTCGTTTAATTTTTAAAGCCATCCCTAATTTCACTTAGTGTAATTACTTGTGCTTCATGGTCTTTTTTTATTCTTTTCTATGTCATGATTCTTACACCATTATCCCCCTTCATTATCCTCTTTATTAGTGACCTCACTATCTTATCTATAATTTTTCATCCATCTATTTGTTACACTTAACATTAACATCTATTATTGTCTCTCCTTCAAATTCATCTATTATCACTCAAGATCCTCACTAATTAGGGTGCAACCACCAAGTTGTACTACTCCTACATGCAACTCCATGGATTTTTCCTCATGCCTTCCACTCTATTTATTTAATGCACAAAATATTATTGGGTTCACTACTTAAAATACATCCATTTCTTCCTTCAATGTTTCTTCCTATTGTGCATGGGTAATTTTTGTATGATTTTCCCTCTCTAGTTGCTTCCATCACATCACCATTTTACACCCATTTTACTATTATATGACTAGTCATACAACCTAATCCCAAGGTTTCATGATCAAATATCCCTCAACACATCATCCTCATCATCATGTATATCATTATTTACCATCCATCAACCTAATCACTCTTTATACTTGCATTCACATAGCTCCTTCACTCATGTTGGAAATGTCATCCTTCATCATTACATATTTAAAACCTAATGCTCATTGTCTGATTTAGTTTCATTTATAGAATAATCTCCTATTCCATTATACATTTCTTGGTCTCTTTTTCAATACCCCATCCACATCTTACAATCCCTCTCAAAGTGGGAATCATCATAGATTAGTATACTAATTATTTAATCATATTCCTATCTTTCACACCTATTGAACTATAGTGGCTTGAGGTGCATCACTTGGACTATGTAGGCAGTTCTCAGTTATTGAGGACAACTCAACCACCCTTATCCTAGGATCTTCCCTTTTAAAAGCTCCATTTTTATTGTTTTTCCCTTTTATGAGAAAATTATTTTTTCATACTCATTATTTTTGAAGTGCATCCTCTTCTAACCCTAGATGAAGTGGACACCACAACTGTATCAGTCACTATAAGAGTTCCCACTCATTTATTATATCCTTTTACCTTAGATGAAGTGGACACTATGATTCTCTCATCACTAAATAGGTGAAACTCATATTTTTTCCCACGCCTCTTCTATCTATTTTTCTCTCTTCATTAGGCTATCACCCTTTTATGAGTATTCTTATTTTTAGGCTCTCACCCCTTTTGAAAGATATTTTAGGCTCTCTCTCCCTTTTGTAACATTATCCATTCTCATATATTTGTGAGTAATTGAAGCCATTCTCTCACAATTTTATGAGTAATATAAGCTATGCTCTCACCTTTTTATGAGTGAACCTATTCTTTTTCATATTGTATTCCAAAAAGTGTGAAAAAATAAAAAAATATTCTAATATTCATAAAATCCTAAAGTTTAAAATAGGTTTACAATATCTATCAGAGATATAAAACCTAAAAATATTTGAACATTTTACCAAGTGAAAAAAACTTAATTTGAGACCCATGAACCCATTTATAATTAAGAAATTTCACATGTGGGAAACTTAACCTCTCAAAAATTCACTCTCATTTTATCAATTTCTCTTCATTCATGCTCTCATTATTTTGTGAGTACATTTCCATATTCACCATTCTCTACCTATTTAATCTTATCACTTTCACCATTACTTTTTATTTTCCCCATTTATAAAATAACTACATGTGGCATGATGTTTATCCATGTTATCATCGGTGTTCACATCTTTTTCAATGGAAATAATATTTAGACTATGTAGGCAACACTCGGGGGCATGGGGCCCATATGGTCAATTCAGCCACTATCTCCATCATCTCCATTCATCCAAAATGTGATTTCACTTTTTAATATTTATATACAATACTACCTAGTTATCTTAGGGCTTCCTCATCAATCATTCAATGTTTTCATAAATCTTGTCTACCAAAAGTCTCAACCATAGCCTAGGATGATAGTCAAGTTATTTGATTCATTTTTAGGTGTTGATTGCTTTATTTTTTGTTTTCACCTATGTTTTGTTATCATTGTTCTTAACTTGTCTTCGTTAAAATTACTTAAACTTGATTATCTTATCATGTGTCTTGTTAGTCTTTTATTTTACTTGTTTTATCATAAGCTCATCATTTTTGTTTATGTAAACCTTTTTACATTCGTCTTCTTTTGAATTGTTTATTTTTATTTATTTATTTATTCTTTTGATTCAATATTATTTTTTATATTACCCTATAGTGTGATTATAATTTTTCCATATCATGATGCACTCTTTTTTGCACAAATATTTTTAGTCTTTATGCATAAAACACAAATATTCATCATGATTATTTCATATAATTGGTGATTATTATTTTATGCTAAAGTAGAAATTAAGTTTCTCAAATCTTACTCACCTATTCATGTTGGAATTCCAATTCAAGACAAAAATAAACACAAGGTATATATCTAACCATCCATACAATATACATTCATGAAATCAATTTTCTCAAATGCCATTCCAATTCATTTTCCATCTATTTATAGCTTACCACCCTCCCTTGATTCAAATATTTTTCATTCCAACCTATCATTTTCATATTTTTCAGCTATTTTAATCCAAATTTTAGGCCACAATTAATCTAAATGTTATAAATCTTTATCAACTACTTGAAACTATAAATTTTGTAAAATATTTATCTCAAATGAGAAAATCCATATTTTTCATTTTTCTACCTATAACTTACCCTCATTAGGATATATCATTACCAAATTCACTCATCTGACCCTTGAGTCCTAAGCACCATCCATGCTTATAGTTTATAAACAAGAAATATTCTTTTTCTAATCTATTCTCTGGTTTTTACCTACAGGCAAATCATTTTACATAAAATTTAATATTTCAAGTATGATATTGATTCATAGTGATTTTATTTCTTGGTAACCTTCATTATTGCCACTTCACCATTTTCCCTCTTAAATAATTTTGAGAATTTATTTTCTTTCCCACACAAACAATCGAAGGGGAATCATGGGTCACTCATATCATTCAACTCCTTATTTTATTATTACAAACTCTTGAAACTCTCATTTGGGAATGAAAAATCATAATATTCATTGTTTCTTCATCTAATTTTTTATTCTACCTTCATAATGAATTTTTCATTATTTTAAAAGTCATTACTTTGTCTGGGTCTTGAAAAGACTTATCAAAGAGGGCACAAATGTAAACACTTAAAATCAAACACTTTGTGTTGATTTTAACCTTATTTTCACTAAATCCCTAATCATCTCTAGTTTTCTCTAATCCTAATTCATCATCACTATTCATCATAAATTTTCACTATTCACTATTGATTATTCACTATTCACTATTTATTATCCCTAAATTAATGAAAATTTATTTAAATAATATTTATCTAATTAAAAATTCCATAGATTTTAGAAATTCATAATTTTTATAAATCTAAATATCAAAATTATCCTCACATGACCTAGGGTTCCATCTATTCCCCACCATTCCAATTTAGTAATCCTATTGTCTCTCATGATCTAATTTAATAATCCATGTCTAATCCCATTGTCTTCCATGATTTGATTTCCTAAAATTTTATAATCATTTTCTAATACCATTATATTCTATGATCTGATTTCATCTAATTTAATAATTCACTTCACATCAACTTACTAGTTTTATATTATATCTTCCTCCCAAATGAATTATATATTCATTTATGGGTCTTGCATGTCCTCCACTCCAATGTTTAATTCAAAATTCCCATTATGAATTAAAAATTACCTTTTTTTCTCATCCCTTGATCTTCATCTCAAGATGGAATGTTTACATCCATTTCTAATTTCTATAAATTAGAGGTTCTTCCTCCAATTTGACAAGATTCTTCATTGCACTCTTATTATGCTAAGTTCATAAGGGAGTTGAAAATTTTCCATACAAGTACATCTAATCACATCCAATCCATCCAAATTTCATATACCGAAACACTGCCCAATTCCCCTTGATTTGGAGAATATTAAGCAACCACATCCAAGAGAGAAAATAAACTCAAAATCATAATGGAAGGATCTTATAGGGTATAATTTTTGTATTTTAGTTATTCCATATATTTCTATGACTTAAATTGATCAAATATAGATTATATCTCACTAACTTTAGTGTTTTCTTAGCATAATTTACATCTAGATTTCACTCGCATATATACTAAACTATTTTTAGGATATTTTTTCTAATGATATACTATATGGATAACTTTGAATAATAATAATAATTCATTGCATGGAAATGATACCTGGTTTGAGTTTACCAAATAAAGAAACACATAGGTTGAATTTAAAAGAGAATGCATAGGTGAAAATATAACTTCAAAATATGTTAAATAAAATTTTAATTAGATAATGTTTGAGCACATGTGTAGTAGCAATAGTTTTAACACCTATGAAGAATGAATAATGGAGAATGTGCACTGATTGTAGATCTAATAACATGATATCTAGAAATTATAGATTTATATTAGCACACATGGATTGTTTGAGGGATTCCTTACATGGAGTGAGATGATTTATTAATATTGACTTGAAGAGTGGAAATTACTATATTTAATAACGGAATGTGATGAATGGAAAATAGTCTTCAAGACACAAGATGACATGAATAGTAGTATAATTGCATATGAATACCAGATCTAGATGTGAGACCAATAGAAAATACATTCACCATGAAACAATGAGAGAAAATTTGAACACACCATAACATAGATATACCATGGAAAAACCTCATGAAGAGGTAAAAAACCCACCAAGATTATTCATTATTTTATAAATAAAATATACCCAATACAAGCTTTCTCTTCTCTCTTTTTTTCATTGCATCTTAAAATATAATATGTTTTTATATATGTAAGGTAATCTAATCATTATAAATGGCATTTTAAAACTACCACATTAATGGGTCTAACCTCTCCAAAGATCATTTAATATACTTTATTATTTATATACACGAGAATAAACTCATGATACATAATAAAATATATTATTATTTAACCAATGTAACTTAATATATTAAGGGTACATAAATAAAACCAGTAAACTATCAATTATTCCAATAATCCCCCTTAATTTTAAGTGGGGATACATGGTAATTTATAGGAGTTAACAACATAATGAACTTACACTCTATGAACCATCCACATGATGAGTTTTAAGAGGTAATAATTGAAGGAAAAATCCTTCATCATGTTGTAGTCACCTTTAAAAGAATTATGCTATGTAAACATAGTCACCCAAAGGTATTACACTATTTAACTATAGACACCCAAATGTATTACACTATGTAATTTTAATCAAATAGTCACCTTTAAATAAATTACACTATACAACTATAGATACCCAAAGGTATTACACTATGTAACCATAATCACATAGTCGCCTTTAAAGGAATTACACTATACACCCATCTATACCTAAAGGTTTTGCACTATGTCCCCATAGGAACCTTTAAAGGAATTACACTATGTTACCCTAAACCACTTAGAGTGAGTTTAGGCTAGCAAGATCATGAGACTACATGCCATAGTGAGAATACATCCCATAATTTATCTTGAGTAATCAACCAAACATGTTAGAGTTTTTTATAACATAAAGAACTCCATGTTATTATGTGTTGGGTATAATGTAGGCTTCCATATTAAGTTTACCAAAATCACATAAACTGATACATTACAATTCTTTACAATGAGAATAATTATAGAGATATAGAAGGAAACACATGACCCACATAGATTTTAAGAAGTGACATTATCATGCACATTCCCCCTCAGTGGCAACTTTAATAGGTCTAGGATTGAATGAAATTGAATAGGCTTTATTGCATTGGTGTTACATTGGATTTTTCACCAAATTTATACAATTTTAACTATCACCAAGAAGGTTGGTACAATGAAGAACTTCCATATGATGTAATTATATCATCTTTCATAGCCATAAGGCTTCTTTAGCAACTTCCACATGAAGTGCTCCAGGTGATAGCACTTACACCAAACATAAACACATATCTAGAGGTAGACTCATCATAGTATGGTTAAAATCACAATAACCAAATAAATTAGCATAATCAACGGAAAAATAATATAAACCAAAGTTTATAGTTCATTTTATATACTAAAGTATTTGCTTTGTTAATTTCTAATGATCCAAGTATGGATTCTACATAACTTTGGAATTAACACCCACATCTTCTAAATATATATCCTAGTAATGGTTAAATAAATAAAACTATCAAAAAGATATTTGTAAATAGGGGTTAGCTTTATTGCACACAGTTTTTGGATCAAGCTTTAATACAACCTTCAATAGGAGTATATATAAGCATGAATCAAGCATGTTAAATTTAACAAGTAGGTTATGTGATGCACATAAAATAAATTCACTAATAATTTGATACTAAAATAACCAAACATTACATATCTTATTATGAATAATTTATATTATAATTTGAGTCATGAATATTTTTTCTTCCTTTTAAAGTCAACACTACAAATTTGCATTTTATACTAAACCAAAAAAAAAGTTTAGAAAGAAATTTTTTTAATGTGTTTTATACTTTATTTTGAAATAAAAATCACATATTATAGTGATTAAAAAACACCATATACTTTATTTGATTGTAAAACAATTCAAAAAACACAAATAATTGCAACAAAGGTGAAAGTTGCAAGTGTTGCAAAAGTGTTGCAAGTGTCATAAATTGGACTATTTGATAAAATTGATGTAACAAAAATATTAATATGTTTAAAATTAAAAAAATTACCTTCTTAATGTGACTAAAACATTTAAAAACTTATAAATCGAGTGGTTGGATGACTATGTTCGACAACCAATTAATGGGGTCAAATTTTAAATAAATTGTCGACCAAGGCACCCATTCCCACCTGAATGAGCACACAAATTAATATACATATATATTTTAAATATGAAATTACATTTGATTAAAAAAATGAAAGGAGGAGGTTTTGAACTGAAGACCTTTTTTTACAAGTGTCCTCCAAAATTGGACTAATAAACATTTATTTCCAGTTATAGCATACATAAATAGAAGTAATAACACTAGAGAAGGAGATGAATGCATAATAGGAGATAAAGGTAACCATTTTTTGTAAAGTAAAGATTGAAAACACATTCAAATATCCTTCCAAAGCTAATGGTAGACCTAGATCTCTATTTTATAAACTAAAATAGTTTTTAAATTTTTTGCTATAGATATGGTGCCCAAGGGTATTAGAAATTTAAAAAAATCTTTTTTTTAATTATTTCTCATTAGGATCTAAAAATGGATCTAATAGGGTTAAATATTATTGAATCCACCTTGTAAGGAGAGAAATAGACAACAAAACCATAGATTTAGATTTTTGACAAAAAAAAATCTTTCACAGAAGCTGTATAAAGCTAAACATGGATGTTAATGGAGGTTTGGAAAAAATAAAGAGATCTAAAAAACTATTTTGTAGGGTTTGGAAGGAATTTTTCATGATTATATTTTTTATAAATGCACCTTAAAAAATATGAAATATACACTCAGAGGTTCAAAACTATTTTTTTTAATTTTAAAATGAAAGTCATAAGAATTCTATATATAACTGGATTTAAGAGTTGGGCTCTTCAAAAAATCAAGATCAAACTTTAGGTAGGCTCTTAGAAGGTGATTTGTAATCTAAAATAGTGAGGAATTCACCTTTCAAAGATTAGATGAGAAAAATAAATTCAAAATCTGAATTTTCCTTCAAATTTTTCTCTTGCCAAGACCATACATAGGCCATACAAATACACCTATAGGCTGATTTAATCACTTGTTGGCTCTACTAATGCTTAGTATTGCTTGTAAGTGATAGATCTATAATATAGAGCTAAAAAAAAACACTTTCATATATATATCATTAGTCCAAAAAATAAATTTTAAGATTTTTAATGCTCACAAAAGCATTTTTATCCCATTTTGAGTCTCATAGTTAGATCTATCACATGAAAATAGGCTTGACATATGAAAAAGTGCTTAGATTTGAAATCTCTAAGCTCTAAGAAAGGAAATAGGAAAAATAACTTACTTCTACTAAAGTATAAGCATGAAAAATCCTTATGTACATACCATAACTTAGAAATGGATGAAATTAGGCTTGAATATAAGTTAAAGATTTGATATATGATCTTTCATCTTGATCACATGTCATTCGAATCTTATATCATGATAGAACCAACAAAGTGATTGCATATGAATAGCAGATCTAGATGTGAGACCAATAACAAATACATTCACCATGAAACAATAAGAGCAAAGTTGAACACACCATAACATAAATATACTATGGAAAATTTCAATGAAGAGGTTAAAAACCCACCAAGATTATTCATTATTTTAGAAATAAAATGTACCCAATACAAGCTTTCTCTTCTTTTCTCTTCTCTCTTTTTTCCATTACATCATACAATATAAACTCTTTTTTATATAGACAAGGTAATATACCCATTATAAATGATCTTTTCCAACCACCACATTAATGGGTCCAACATCTCCAAATATCATTTAATATATTTTATTATTTATTTACATGAGGATAAACTCATGATAAATAATAAAATATATTATTATTTAACTAATGTAATTTAATGTATTAAGGGAACATAAATAACACCACTTAATAATTAATTGTTTCAATACAATAAGGTTCATATGAGTGGTTAGTTATGTCATTTGGGTAAAATAACATACTAAATACATTCATGATATTGATTAATAAAGTTCTTAATCCA
Organism: Torreya grandis; assembly: GCA_037957365.1. Taxonomy (NCBI): domain Eukaryota; kingdom Viridiplantae; phylum Streptophyta; class Pinopsida; order Cupressales; family Taxaceae; genus Torreya; species Torreya grandis. The sequence goes on from JARHVA010009033.1 coordinate 76,104, forward strand.
TTTTTAGGTAACATTTTCATTGTGTATCTTAATGAAAATTTTTAATTTTAGTAGAACATATGAATAACACTTGAGACATTTATGCCAATTGATAAATTAGCTACACTATAAAAAAATACTTGTAAATTTGAAGAAATTTAGTTTCATTAAAAAAGATGTGGTATTCCTAGGAATTTTTATTTCTCTATAATGTTTGAATATTTATCTAGATAAGGTGTTGTTGATGTGAGTTTTATTCACACCCTAATAACCCTAAAAATTACCCTCTAGCATTTTAGGATCAGTGAAATATTTCACTCCAATTCATGAGTTACTAGATATTGGTTTTATAAATGGTAAATGATGCAGATTGTTACCATAGGTGAGTTGATTATGAATGAACCCATATTTACTTGAACTGAGTGGAAGGATGATGGTTTTAAATATGGTGGGTATGATTCCAAAGTAAACTCAAAAAGGAAAGAAGGGTAAGGTATAAAAGAGGCATGTGGACTACACAAGATGAACACCCTTCAAGACCATCAGTTGAACTAAGGTAGGACAAGAAATCAAAGAACCAATATTTTTGGTAAGCTATTATATCACACCAAATATCAAACATAGTAATGATTCAAAATTAAACATAACACAATATAAATAAACAATCATCAATCAAAGGTTTTCACATTTGCTATATTATTATTGTACATCAACAAGGGGGATTATAATTCACATGTAAAAGACATCCAAATTAGTTATAAATTAAAATGAATAACTTTATTTAAATAACATAACTCATACACAATCAAATGACTAAAATACCATAATGATATCATGTCCCACATAGTCCACAAAATTGGAGAAAAATCAATATTTTCACACAAAGACTAAGTTGAGCAGAACTTATCATAATTTATTATTAAACTTGATTAAAAAAAATCACTCCCTTTTGAAATTGAGAGGATACAAATATATATCTGGAGATGGGTATGCATCATTTCATCAAGCCTTATATAAAATTAAAATTTTGAAATTAAAACTATACATATAAAATCATACAAAATATGCATGCCTCATGTACATATTTAGAATAGTCTCTTTAGCTAAGAATATAATATATATGCATAGTAAATAGATTTGTAAATAAAGTTCCACTTTATTAATAACTTGAAAATACATAGGTTTTTTTACATCAAGGCATTAATGTGGCACTGTTATCTAAAGAGGTAGGTGTGGAAGTGGAGTTGTAGTTGATGTAGCTACTAGAGGTCCTTGTAGAATCAAAATTAGGCTTGTTCAAGTTTGCATGATAGAAAATATAAGGAACTAAGAGTTTTGTGATACTGGGGTGGCACTAAAAGTTGAATGTGTATGTGTAACTAACCTTGAAGCTACTTCATTGGCTATAAACTCTTTGAATAATGCATATGATATATCAAACTCCTTATTTATAATATCAAAATTAAGTAATGAAGGCATTGTAATATTAACATATTCAAACATCAATCTTTCTTACTCAGATACTAAGCTCTTTAATTCAGATACTAAAGCCTCTACCTTTATTATTCTATGATTTTCAAAGTTATATAACTAAATGATTTCTTCATTAGTTCTATAAATGTGCCCTTAACTTCTCATTTGAATTTATTTGCAATTGCTTGAAGATTTTTTTCAAAATTAGGTTTATTGACCAACTCTCTAATAAGGTTCATTACATTATTAACTCTCATATCTACCAAAACATTTAATTCTTCCACCTCATGAGTGTCTAAATGATCTAATAGTGTCTTCATTACTTGTGTCATTTAAGAGAATAATCCTTTCTTTCCATTACATAATTTAGACACAAAGAAGCATCCATACTAGACATAAGATTTAATTGATTAAAATAACTAGTCATAGATAATTGGACCAACAAATTCAATCTCCTTTCTATTTCTTTCATCTCATTCCAAAATGTGACAATAATTGCCATATTCGATTGGTTCCCTACCTTAAACCCTAAATTTATACAAAATACTATACAACTTAGTTTCTACACTCTATACATTAGCAACAATTTTATAAGGTGCCTATATAATTTATCTCTATTGTAACCCATTCAAGTCATATTATTTACTTTGAAAAATATCTTTCATTGATTCCCTTGTAGATGCCACAAAAGAGCCAAAATTCTCTATATACTCAGTAGGGTCATTCATATTTTTCATGGGCTTCTTGGCTAAAGGGAAAAGATTCTCCCTTTGTTCAAACTCCACCTCTTCTTTAGTTATTATGTTCATGACCTTCATATTCCCTACCCTTTTAATAGTCCCACTCTATTTATTGAATCAAGTGGAGATTATGGGGAGTTTAGTTACAATCATATTTTACATTTGATCCCTTGCACCTTGCATTTAATATACCCATTGGTAAACAATGATTTATCCCATTTCAATCTCTTGGTTTGAGCCTATGTATTGTGAATAAGGAGAAGTTAGTGGAGGTGGTTTAATCATGGGGGGTACCAAAGATGCACTTATCTAAATAGGAAAGTGGAGGGGTGGATGAACAACCCTCTGTCATGGAGATGTTTCCTTCATAGGTTTAATTTTAGTCAAATGTTTGGTCAATATTGGAGTAACTTGTACAATCATTACTTTTAAAGACATGGACAATGGATATTGTATGGGGAGTTCCATTTGGGATGACATTTTCATGGGTATTGGTGTCATTCATGGATTAAAAATAGAGACAATGACCAAATTATCAAAATGGACTACTTTCAAAGTCTTTATTAGCTTTGGAGATGAACAAGGAAAAATTAAATCATTAGAATTAATAGAATTGTAGCAAATAACCCTAGTAATGGTTGGGGGTAGACTTGCAGTTGAATCAATATTAGAAACTAAATAAATAACATAAGAAACTATATTATCCAGGAACTTGCTTTATTTTGATGTGATTACTTGATTTTTTAACACATCAAGAGGGGCTTTCTTTAATTTTTATCTTCTCAAGCTCAAGGTATTGGCCTTTTTTAGATAATCTTCTTCATCATTTGGTTCTTTATCTAGAGGATAATTGACCATATATACTACATTATTGAGTTCCTCTTCCTTTGTTTATTCCATTGCATCTAATGTTTCCTTTAATTCCTTTTCTTCCTCCTATTTTATGATTGGAAGACCAAGTGATGGTATTTATTCTAGTTGTTTACCTCTAGAGGAATGGGAAGAATATTTATGCTTCCTCTACTAGGTGAATATGGGTGGAGTGAAAGGTAGATGAGATGGGAGAATAGTTGTAGGAATAATAGTTATAGAAGGTATCATTGGATATGGTGGTGAAGGAGTAGTAGATGTTATGAATGGTTCTAAGGTGGTTTTGGAGGGTACAGAGTTTATCTAGGGAGACTTAGGGGATTGGGGAGAACTAGAGGAAGTTAAAATATATAGGAAAGTAGTCTAGATAAAATCCAAAAGACTTATCTAGGTGACTGTAGTAAGGGGTGTAAAAGGTGTTATCACTAACGAGTTACTCCTTTGTTTCCCTAAAGATGTAGATGACATGTGCCTTGTAGTGGGTCTCTCCAAGGTTTTAATGATAGCTACCACTGATGTAAAATGAACATGGGGACCTATGTAACCCTTTATAATTTCTCTCATGATTTAAGGGTTAGATTCTCTTTGAGTGTCAAAATCATATAGTTATTCATTTATACGATCTTTTGAATGGGAGGGAGGTCTATCATGTTGTAGTGTGTCATTTAGTTGGCTTGGAGACCATTTATGGCTCTATACAACTTAAGCCTTTTCCTTAGTTACCTCTAAATCATACTTAAGGGATTATACCCAAGATATGGATATTGGATTAATTCTCATTTTCATCTAGACTTCAATATCATCTACTATATTTAGAAATATTGTGTCATGTTTATATTCCCCATGTCCATAAGAAACCTATACTTTCTTCTACTCCTTAAGTTATAGGAGATACCCCTTACCCTATTCTTGGGGTCCCATTCTATAAAAGGTGCCACCTATAAATTGTACTAATTATTGGACTTGGTAGCTTGAATAAAATGTGATCTGATAACATATTACTATTTTCCATTCCTTAGAGGAGTTTTGAAATAGTATGCTAAATGTCTTTGACCTAGTTTGTCATCAATGTTGTTATAAATTTGGTATGCATTTTCTTGTCCTGATATGATCTAAAACATGGTGTGTTAATAGTAAATGAGTGGTCCTTGTTCCTTTTATCCTAATAAAAATGACATTAGGGTCATACCATAAGATTTTTCTTATATTTTCTAATAATCTAGGCATTACATTGCCCTGTATAGCCTAGAAAATTTGAGGATAGACCTCGTTGAATATCCTCTTTATTTATTTTTTTGTATCTATGTACAAACATGAAAGAGTGTTATTATCCTACTTTATTTTCTAGATATGCAATCAAAGGCTACCATTTTTTACCATAGGGCTTGTATATCATGCCCATTTCTACATCCAATAAGTAGGACATCATATAGAAATTTCTGTTAGTTTTTCTTTCATCAAGATGGAGGATCTATGAATTTAGCTTGGTATTAATAATTTACCCTAGTGCCATTATTTGTTTGAGTTTCAAGATTATAGTTAACAATGTAACCCACTCAACTTAGATGTTTAGAATATTGTGAAAACTATACAACCTATTCAGTAAGGCCATAGCTATCCTAATTTCAAGTCTAAATTTGATGATGAAATTAGATGACTTTGGCCTTTTAGAAATCCATTATTTTAACTTCCTATTTATTTTGTAATGTTCAAGCCAAATATTGGTTGAGACCTAGTTATAAGTGGTTTAGGGTAAGGTGAGTCTAAGATATCTCTTAAATTCCATAACAAGATGTATGCAACATTATTAACCTTTATAAAATGTCATATATCTATGAAATTAGTTGTATTAACAAATAAAAATTGGATTAGGTCAATCCATGACATTTCCTCTAGTTTGGTTGCAACTTGGTGGAGGCCTTGTTCCTTGAATAGTAGGAGGTCATCTATGTATTGTTTCTCTATATGAGATAGTTGGTCTTTAGTAGAAGATAGTTTTATAGACTTGACCTATTCAAAGAGAATTGAATAGTGTAGTAACTTAAAATATAATGCACTCTTCTCAAATATAGTATCCATGTATTTAGGCCTTTATAAAAATGAGTATGGAGAGGGAGATGGAGATTTGCCCTATTTACTAGAAAGAACCATTGTTCTTTCATAACTTCTACAATTCTATCTCTAAATTGACTAGTTCATTGTGTGGTTTCTTGATGAATAAATTAGGGATTTTAACATAATGAGGATATCATAAAAATGATCATTGGATTGAAATAGTAATGGAAAACTAAATCCCCCCTTACATATATTTTTCACATATTATTCTAGAACCTGAGTATTGAATGCATTCATGTGCAATTAATATAGATAATGAACTTTTTATTTTATTTCCTATTTTTATTTGAACTTGTTACTCAACTTTGTAAGGTTGGTTTGTTCACCATATGGTGACATTTTGTTAGTTTTTTGTGTTTGGTCACTATTTTTAGGATAATTGTCGACTAATTATTGATTTTTTATTTTGATATGATGTCAAAATTTTATATTCATAATTTGGCCATATCCTATTTTATAAAATGGAACTTGTATATCTTCCATAAATTCAAATATTTTAGCCTTTAATTATATTTTTTATGCTCTAAAGTCATGAGTTGACATGATCAAGTCATATGTAATGATATCTATGGTATGGGGACTTAGGATGTTTTGAGGCTCAGAACCTATACATTGAATTGTGTATGTCCCGGTTGGTCCTAAGTAGTGAAAAGTAGACACATAGAGTGACCTTAGTGATGGAATAGTTTAAGGATTCATATCCATTAGACTATAGATTTTGACAATGCTTTAACTCTCCCATAGTTGAGTTGGGATGTAAATGTGCCATGTGTCAATCGCTTAAAGCATAAAAGCACAAAATTATTAGACTGTAGAGAAAAGATCAATTTATAAATTTTGGGGTTTAATTTGATAGAAATATTACTAAGTGTTCAACCATTCAGAGCTATAAGATCTCAGAGGTATTAAACTATTAAGGCCTAGGACCACTAAACTTTGTGGATGAAAAAGTGAAGACTCTACATTTATTGGTTCTTGATATGTTCAGAGCCTCAATAAATCAAAAGACTTAGAATTTTTTCAAAATTTTAATGGCTTGGTGTTTTAGTTGATGTAGGAATGAGACATCTATAAATCATGAGTAACTGAAGTAGGGCCTACTTGGGGTAATTTAATCAATCCTGATCAATTGTCCTAAAATTACATAAAATGAATGAAAACTGGGACAAAATTTTATTATCATTAGTTTAAGAACCATAGCATAGAAAAAGAATTCATGAAAACCCAATGCATATAATAAATTAAGATATTAGTTCAAGCTTTGATTTTAATGTTTTGATTTCTTATAATTTTTTACTTTATGAGAATAACCTTAGACTATGAATAAAGAATAATTAGGAACATGGAATTCTAAGGTTAATGGATTCCCTAATTAAAGATTTTACATTAATAGGTGCCCATTTTAAATCTAATAAAACATGACGTGTGTGTGTGTGTGTGTGTGTGTGTGTGTGTGTGTGTGTGTGTGTGTGTGTGTGTGTGTGTGTGTGTGTGTGTGTGTGTGTGTGTGTTAAGAACACAAAAAATGGTAAATTATAGGGAAACTACTTGTGAGTACTTTGAGAACCCAAAATTTTAGTAATATATTATAAGAAAAATTCATTCTAGAAAATAAAGAATAAGGAAACCAAGACTCTAGAACAAACTCATGTTTCTTCATGAAATATACTAACCTTTCCATTCCTTGAATTTGTATGTGGTATAGTGAGATAAATTTTCCTTCGTTCTAAATTTTTTAACAAAATTCTAAATAAACATTATAAGTTTCAAATTGATTATTAATGGTGTAATAAAGATAAATCATAGGTATTACTCTGGTGCCATCTAGGTATCCATAGCCTAAATAGAGATACCTTTGATCCCACTCAAATCCTTGCTCTACTACCAGCTAGGTGTCCATAACCCCAATAGTGGTTACTCAAATCACCCATATTTAATTAGTTTTTAGGATTTTTTTTGCAACATAGATAGAAGGGTTGTGGATCACCATTGTATAGTTGTATGAATAAGAAAACTTATTTGCCAATATTTTCCTATCAATGTTTATCAAGTACTATGCTGTATTATTTCATATCCAAATTTTAACATATAATAATGAAATGAATATTTTTAAATGGAAATATTTTCTAAATTTTAGATGAATATATCAAAACAAGTCTCCAAAACTTAGTAAACTTATTAGATCTAGGTAAGAATCAAGTTAGTCATAATACATACCTCAATACTAGACAACCTTGTAATTTTAGAATAGATCTTCATGAAGACCAGCGGTCCCCTTTTATATGTCATCCCATATTTTTTTGACTTATCTCTATAATTTTAGCTCAAAAAATTGGTGAGACAATTTTTCATTCTAAGAATTTAACTTAGAAAACATAATAGCTAATATAGAAAACAAAATGATTAAAATAGGAAATCTAACCTAGGAAATAGTAATAACTAATCTACTAAAATTAACAATGTTGAAAATAAGAAATTTAGCCTATTGTTAATCTAAAATTTTACTCACATTTTACTTTGATGCATCTCCAGATGGAGTAGCCATGAAGTAATGCTTTGAATACTACCCATTGATAGGAAATATGAGGTCATTACATTGAAATTATTTTAATCTAAAGACATTCTAACCAACTATTTTTAATTTTTTATATGGTCCAATACATAGGGTAGTGAACTTTCCATACTATCCTTTATTTTCATTGGATTTATCTCATAAGAGAACTACGTTTGAAAACCTAAATGATTTGTTTTTGGATTTTTTATCAAACCATCGCTTGCCAATATCTTGATGTTTATTAAATATGTGTATGTCTTTAGTTCATGCATATTCCATTTGGACTATATATAATATCCTAGATTGTATTCTTTCAACTTCATCCATATAATCTTACATAAATTGTTATGTTGGTATATTGAAAGTTAAAGGGAAAACTAGTTGATATCCATATACCAACAGAAAAGGTGAAGCTTTGAGAGCTTGTTCATGTCTATTTCTATTGACCCATAATGCATATTTCAAAAAGAGATGCCATTTTCAATATTTATCTTATGTTGATTTATTAATAGCATCTACCATGTTTCAATTGGTGGATTCAGCCACTCTATTTCCTTATGGATAATAATTTGAAGAAAATTTCATTGTAATCTGATTATTATATTCTCATTCTAAGAATTTAGATGATTAAAAATTTGGACTATTATTACAAACTATGGAAAGAGGGGTACCAAATATGGTCATTATATTTTCCTCCAAAACTTTGATGATGTCAATTGATCTCAAGTTTTTTATTGCTACTACTTCTATGCACCTGGTGTAGTAATATGTAACTATAAGGATGAACCTATGTCCTACTGAAGATTTCAAGTTTATTACCCCAATAAAATCAAGACCCCACTGGGGAAAGGGACATCCCTCAATAATTGGCTAAAAAGGCATAATATCATTTACTTCCCTCTTATAAAATATCTAGCATTCATGATAAGTTATGATGTGGTTATGATAATCCTTTAATATTGTGGGACAGTAATACCTTATCCTCAAAATCTTATGATTTGTGTTATTTCCTAAGAGGTTTCCACTTCCCATTATTTGGTGCAAGTCATCCATCATATCTTTAGTTTCTTATTTTGACATGCATCTGAGATAGATGCCTTTGTAATATTTTCTATATAAGACTCCCTTATTTATAATGTAGTCATCCATCAGAGAACAAAGATGATTTCTTATTATTTGGTGAAAGTCATCCATCATATCATCTTTGTTCAAGCCTAAGAGATCATCTTTGTTCTCTATTTAATTTAATAGGGAATGTACTTATGATTAATCAGTGGACAATCTAAGATTACCATTCACCTCTACATATTTGAGTTTCATTGATTTATTCAATACTCATGAACAGGTTAGTTTGAGTCATTAGTTAGACAATACCCTATCCTCTTACAATTTTTATAGGTTTGATCTCTAGATAAAACTCTTGTAACTTTTCCATATATTTACCTATCCTTTCACCTATCTCATTCTATCCTAGCATAAGTTTGACAGTTGGGTCTGGAACAATGGTGTACGTTTTGCTTTGTAATATGCAGTGCATGAATTTATTAATAGATTTAATCAAGGGATAAATTTAATTATTTTTCATGGAATATCTTAGTTTATATTAATTTATGTTGGTGCTGATTAAAGTAATGGGATATTTTTTACCTTCTACCCTTTGTGTTAATACAACAACTATGGTATGCTTGGAAGCAAATGAATAGATGTAAAAGTATTTATTAAAATTTGGACTTATCATAACTAGAGCCTAAGTGATATTGGTTTTTATATCTTTAAATTCCTTATAGGATTTTATTTTCCACTTTATCTTTGCATCTTATTTCAACATAGCATTCAATGGTTTGACTATTTTGGAAAAACTAGAAATGAATCTTCTAACAAAGTTGATCTTTCTAAAGAATGACTTTATCTCTTTTTTGCTATTGGGATGTGTTATATTAGAGATTGATTCAAGTCTATATATATATATATATATATATATATATATATATATATATATATATATATATCAATTTAAATTCCATATATAGTGATAATAAGTCCCATAAAATATCCCTTAGTGACTCCAAACATATTCTTCTTCGGGTTCAGGGAGACCCCTTTTTTTGCATCCACCAAAGACTCTATGTAAGAGATCAACATGATCAACTTAGTTTTTTGAAAAAAATATGAGATTATCTATGTAGATAATAATATATTTAAAAATCAAACCTTGGAATTAAAAATCCATTTCTATTTTGAAGGTGTCTCCTACATTTATTAGGTTGAATGACATCCTTTTATATGCAAAAGTTCCCCACTTGGTAGTGAACATAGTCTTCATCTTGTCTTTTGATTAAACCAAGACTTAATTATAGCCAAAGAACCCATACAAAAATTAAATCATCTATGATCTAACTAAAATTTGAATCAACCCATACAAATAATGTATAGGGTAATTATATTTCAATGAATCTTTATTCAAATTCTTGAAGTCAACACATAGTCTGATCTCTCCATTTTTATTTCTAAGTGGTACTAGATTTTATCCAAGTTGAATTCCTAATTGGAAATATGATTTTAGCATATAGGAGTTTTTGTATTTATGCCTATATAATATGTTTCAAGATTGGATTCATTTTCCTTTGTCTTTGCCTTAAATACTTTTGATTGTGTTTGATGGGGATAGTTTGAGTGATTACTCAGGAGTAAAATATCTTTAGGTCATCATACATCCATGCAATGACATCTTTATGGTATGTACGTAATGTATTGAGTCTTTGATTTCCATCCTTAGTTAAACTTAGGCCCATATTCATGTCTTAGGGATGTTGAGTAGTACATAAGTTCTCTTTGGTTAATTTAAACTTGGCTACCTTGAACTTATTTTACTTCTAAACTTGTGGATCAATATTGAAGGCTCATTTTAAAGAAACCATCCCTAAAGGGATGTGGTTTTATTTAAATTCTAAAACACCCCCTTATCCTACATATTCAATGTTCATAAGTTCAACATTATTTTCATCTATAAGTTGAGACTCAAAGGCACTAGAATTAGTAAGGAACTGAACAATTTGTTGATCATCCTTGAATACCTAAAAGTGGTCTATATTATCAAGAATATAAGGATATGGAAAATATAATGTTTCTATTGAATTTACTATCTATTTTTATTATCTTGGAATAGATATGATGCTTAAGGCATCAAAATATTAAATTATGTCCCAAGCTTGATACTTGTATTTCTTCAAATAAATGAGTTTACATTGGTATTTTTTTTGATATGGTTTACAACCAACTCAGAATCACGAAATACTTTTACTTGATTGGCATTATACTTTATAAAAAATTGGAGTCCAAAGATTAGGGATTCATACTAAGGCTTATTTTTTGTGCATGGGAATTTCAACATGTAATATGATAGATACTTCTTTCCTTATAGATATGTGAAGGCTATGTCAATACCTAAACCTTATTTTGATCTAGCCCCATCAAAATGGAGCGTCCACATTTGGAAAGGACTTTAAAATTATTATTCATGAAATGTATCTTATTTTTTGGTGGTTAAAGTGTACAAACTTACATGTGAAGGCACAAAATACACCTTTTTATTAGTGGAATTGTACTCCATGATCATGAGTTTCATTTTGGATTCATAGTCCACTTAGATTTGGTTAGGTAGCCCCT